>CAUYUJ010005469.1:182500-372107 GCA_963575745.1 Prorocentrum cordatum | reverse complement strand
CGCGCCAGCGCCCTCGCAGTGCTGCTTTCCAACGCCGAAGGCAAATGCGGACCCCTGTGGATCTGCTGCGCCAGCAGCAGCCGTCTACGACGGCGGCTGCAAGGGCAGCCAGGCCAACGGCAAACGCCAAGGGCCTACTGGAACCAGGGGCAATGCTGCGTCTGCGACAGGCCAACGCCGCAACTCAAAACCTCATGCGGCGACGCCTGGCCTTGAGGCCTCTCCTGTGCCTTCTGATTGCAAAGAACACCCGCTGGAGAAGAATCCGTCCTTCGGCAAAGCCATGCGCCAACTGGGAGCCAGCCGAATGCAGCTGAACCAACGGCAAAGATTGTTGGCCATGCGACGACGCTGGCTCTTGCGCCTGCGCAAAGCGCTTTGCGCGCGTACCAGGAACGCAATACTCGGCAGCGCTCCCTGGCGGCGCTTCCGGGCGCTTCCCCGCAATGCAGGTGCTGCCGCACCCATGCGCGCGCATCGTAGCGAGGGGGTGCCAGACCCACCCCCTCGCGCTCCCTCTCCAGCCATGCGACATTCGCGCGCGTCGACAATGCAATCGCTTCAGCGGAGGCGACGCCAACGGTCCTGCCCAATGGACAGCCCACGGCCCGCACTCGCGGTGCACTCTGCGTGTCCTGTCACGCTCCCAGACGCTCCCACGTGCTTCCATCCTGGGGAAACCTCGAGGCGCTCTCTCAGCGCTCCCAGAGAGCTCTCCCAGGGCATTCCAAGAGGTCTGCCATGGAGGTGCTGCAGCAGCCATGCACGCGCATCGTAGCGAGGGGGTGCCAGACCCACCCCCTCGCGCTCCCCCTTCCAGCCATGCGAAATTCGCGCCGAAGGCGGCTGCGTCGACAATGCAATCGCTTCAGCGGGGGCGACGCCAACGGTCCTGCCCAATGGACAACCCACGGCCCGCACTCGCGGTGCACTCTGCGTGTCCTGTCACGCTCCCAGACGCTCCCACGTGCTTCCATCTTGGGGAAAGGTCGAGGCGCTCCCCCAGCGCTCCCAGAGAGCTCCCCCAAGGAATTCCAAGGGGTCTGCCATGGACGTGATGCCGCAGCCATGCGCGCGCATCGTAGCGAGGGGGTGCCAGACCCACCCCCTCGCGCTCCTCCCCCCGCCTTCCGAAGCTCGCGTCGACAGCGTCTGCGTCGATGATTGCAATCGCTTCAGCGCGGGCGACCTCAAAGCAAAAACCAAAGCCGCGGGCGAATACAACTGCCGCGCGCGTCGCCTTCAGCGAGGAGCCCGACGGCGCGGCTACTCGCTCGAGGCCCACGGGGGCCCATGGGATTGCCGCGCCAGCGCCCTCGCAGTGCTGCTTTCCAACGCCGAAGGCACATGCGGACCCCTGTGGATCTGCTGCGCCAGCAGCAGCCGTCTACGACGGCGGCTGCAAGGGCAGCCAGGCCAACGGCAAAAGCCAAGGGCCTACTGGAACCAGGGGCAATGCTGCGTCTGCGACTGGCCAACGCCGCAACTCAAAACCTCATGCGGCGACGCCTGGGCCTTGAGGGCCTCCTCCTTTGCCTTTCTGATGCAAAAGAAACACCCGTGGGAGAGAATCCGTTTCCTTCGGCAAAAGCCATTTGGCCAACTGGGGGAGCAGCCGGAAGCAGGCTAAACCCCACGGCAAAAGATTGGTGGGCCCATGCGACGACGCTGGGGCTCTTGCTCCCTGCCGCAAAATGGCCTTTGCGCGGCGTACCCCCCAAGGAATGCCCCAGAAGAACCGGTAGTCGTGCTCCGCCGAATATTCGCATTTCGCACACAACGAAAGCCCCCCTTGATAGGGGGTTTGGGGAGCCCCCCTTGATGGGGGAGAAACCCTAAACCCTAAGGGCTTTACTGTGGGTGGTCTGGGGCGGGAGTGCAAGTTCATAGCGCGCGCGGCTTGGGCAGCGCTCCCCCCCAACAACCTTGATGTGGGGGGGATCGCAGCCAGCGCGCGCATGCGCCCATGCAGGCCCTAAACCCTAAACCCTAAACCCTAAACCCTAAACCCTAAACCCTAAACCCTAAACTGCAGGCGCGGACCTGGGGGCGCGCACCGCCACGCCTGTAAGGATCTGCTAGTGAGAGCGAGCTGCAAGTCGAGCTCACCGCGACCATAGGCCTGCCGGCCCGAGGCGGTGCTTCGCTTGCACAATGATAACCCCTAACCCTCGGCCGGATGCTCGCGGATACCGCTCAACTTCTCCCCCAGAGCTCTCCCCCAGAGCTCTCCCCCAGATCTCTCCCCCAGAGCTCTCCCCAGAGCTCCCCCCCAGAGCTCTCCCCCAGAGCTCCCCTCCAGGGCTTCCCCCCAGAGCTCTCCCCCAGAGCTCTCCCCCAGAGCTCTCCAGAGAGCTCTCCCCCAGAGCTCTCCCCCAGAGCTCTCCCCCAGAGCTCCCTCCCCCCAGAGCTCTCCCCCAGAGCTCTCCCCCAGAGCTCCCTCCCAGAGCTCTCCCCAGAGCTCTCCCCCAGAGCTCTCCCCCAGAGCTCTCCCCCGGAGCTCTCCCCCCGAGCTCTCCCCCAGAGCTCTCCCCAAGAGCTCTCCCCCAGAGCTCTCTCCCAGAGCTCTCCCCCAGAGCTCTCCCCCAGAGCTTTCTCCCAGAGCTCTCCCCCAGAGCTCTCCCCCAGAGCTCTCCCCCAGAGCTCTCCCCCAGAGCTCTCCCCCAGAGCTCTCCCCCAGAGCTCTCCCCCAGAGCTCTCCCCCGGAGCTCTCCCCCAGAGCTCTCCCCCAGAGCTCTCCCCCAGAGCTCTCCCCCAGAGCTCTCCCCCAGGGCTCTCCCCCGGAGCTCTCCCCCAGAGCTCCCTCCAGAGCTCTCCCCCAGAGCTCTCCCCCAGAGCTCCCCTCCAGAGCTCTTGGCGTGAAGGAGCCCCCAGAGGATCGTTCCCAGGGTAGTGAACAAAACATATCCTCAAGAGCGTGCGCAGACCTCTCTGGGAGAGCTAAACCAAGGAAAATTACCGATATACCGGATTCACATTCCCCCGGGCTCCGGCGCGGTGCCGGCTCGGGCTCTGATTCCGGCTCGGGCTCCGAACTTGGGCGAAACTCCGAGCTCGGGCTGGCTCGGTGGGCGACTGTGGCGCCGGTCTGCGTTCTCCTGTGGGCTTGGTTTGTGTCCCTTGGGTGCTCCTTTGGCCGCAGACTCTCTCAAGGGTGTCTGTTTCGAGCTCCCTTGAATGCTGTTTCGGCCGCGGGCTCTCTCAAGCGTGTCTGTTTCGAGCTCCCTTGGGTGCTGCTTCGGCCGCGGGCTCTCTCAAGCCGTCTGTTTCGAGCTCCCTTGGGTGCTGCTTCGGCCGCGGGCTCTCTCAAGCGCGTCTGTTTCGAGCTCTCTTGGGTGCTCCTTTGGCCGCGGGCTCTCTCAAGGGTGTCTGTTTCGAGCTCCCTTGGGTGCTGTTTCGGCCGCGGGCTCTCTCAAGCGTGTCTGTTTCGAGCTCCCCTGGGTGCTGCTTCGGCCGCGGGCTCTCTCAAGCCGTATGTTTCGAGCTCCCTTGGGTGCTGCTTCGGCCGCGGGCTCTCTCAAGCGCGTCTGTCTCGAGCTCCCTTGGCTGCTCCTTTGGCCGCGACTCTCTCAAGGGTGTCTGTTTCGAGCTCCCTTGAGTGCTGTTTCGGCCGCGGGCTCTCACCAGCGCGTCTGTTTCGAGCTCCCCTGGTGCTGCTTCGGCCGCGGGCTCTCTCAAGCGCGTCTGTTTCGAGCTCGCTTGGGTGCTGCTGCGGCCGGGGGCTTTCTCAAGCGCGTCTGTCCCCTGGATGCTGCTTCGGCCGCGGGCTTTCTCAAGCGCGTATGTTTCGAGCTCCCTTGGATGCTCTTGTGGCCGCGGACTCTCTCAAGGGTGTCTGTTTCGAGCTCCCTTGGGTGCTGCTTCGGCCGCGTGCTCTCTCAAGCGCGTCTGTTTCGAGCTTTTTGGTGCTGCTTCGGCCGCGGGCTCTCTCAAGCGCGTCTCTTTCGAGCTGCCTTGGGTGCTGCTTTGGCCGCGGACTCTCTCAAGGGTGTCTGTTTCGAGCTCCCTTGGGTGCTGTTTCGGCCGCGGGCGCTCTCAAGCGTGTCTGTTTCGAGCTCCCTTGGGTGCTCCTTTGGCCGCAGACTCTCTCAAGGGTGTCTGTTTCGAGCTCCCTTGGGTGCTGCTTCGGCCGCGGGCTCTCTCAAGCGCGTTTGTTTCGAGCTCCCTTGGGTGCTCCTTTGCCCGCGGACTCTCTCAAGGGTGTCTGTTTCGAGCTCCCTTGGATACTGTTTCGGCCGCGGGCTCTCTCAAGCGCGTCTGTTTCGAGCTCCCTTGGGTGCTGCTTCGGCCGCGGGCTCTCTCAAGCCGTCTGTTTCGAGCTCCCTTGGGTGCTGCTTCGGCCGCGGGCTCTCTCAAGCGCGTCTGTTTCGAGCTCCCTTGGGTGCTCCTTTGGCCGCGGACTCTCTCAAGGGTGTCTGTTTCGAGCTCCCTTGAGTGCTGTTTCCGCCGCGGGCTCTCACAAGCGCGTCTCTTTCGAGCTCCCCTGGGTGCTGCTTCGGCCGCGTGCTCTCTCAAGCGCGTCTGTTTCGAGCTCCCTTGGGTGCTGCTGCGGCCGGGGGCTCTCTCAAGCGCGTCTGTTTCGAGCTCCCTTGGTGCTCCTTTGGCCGCAGACTCTCTCAAGGGTGTTGTTTCGAGCTCCCTTGGGTGCTGTTTCGGCCGCGGGCTCTCACAAGCGCGTCTGTTTCGAGCTCCCTCTGGGTGCTGCTTCGGCCGCGGGCTCTCTCAAGCGCGTCTGTGTCGAGCTCCCTTGGATGCTCCTTTGGCCGCGGGCTCTCACAAGCGCGTCTGTTTCGAGCTCCCCTGGGTGCTGCTTCGGCCGCGTGCTCTCTCAAGCGCATCTGTTTCGAGCTCCCCTGGGTGCTGCTTCGGCCGCGTGCTCTCTCAAGCGCGTCTGTTTCGAGCTTTTTGGTGCTGCTTCGGCCGCGGGCTCTCTCAAGCGCGTCTGTTTCGAGCTGCCTTAGGTGCTGCTTTGGCCGCGGGCTCTCTAAAGCGGTCTGTTTCGAGCTCTTTTCGGTGCTGCTTTGGCCGCGGGCTCTCTCAAGCGCGTCTTTTTCGAGCTTCCTTTGGTGCTGCTTCTCTCGCCACCGCACGCGCACTCTCGCTCCCGCAGCGCTCACGCGCGTCGCAGAGCCGACGTCCGCCGACCCCACGAACAACGGCGCCCCCGCGAACTCTCGGCAAGGCGCAGTTGTGCCCTCTTCCGCGGACTTGCACCAGGAACGCGGAAGCTCGCAGTCGAGGGGGGCTTCCGCGCGGGAGTAGCCGCCGCGCCGCGCCGAGTCCGCGAGCGAGAAAGCCCGTCGGACCCCGCGCGCGGCGCGGCGCCCACTGCCGCGCGGAAACCCAGGGGGCCACGTCCAGCCTCCACGCGGCGGCCCCTGGGGAAGGCTACGCGGGCGACTCTGCACCCGCAAGGGTCGCGGTCGCGCGCGTAACTTTCGCGAAGGACGACTCTCGAATCGCGCTAATGCTGACATATCTGTTTCTGGGACGCACATCACTCACTCAGGCTGACGCCAGCACTCCTTCCCCCCTTGATAGGGGGGAGCGTGGGAGGTAGATCCCTAAACCCTAAAAGCAATGACTCTGGGTGGATGGGGTGGGACAGAACGCATCCATCCATCCCCCCCTACCTCCTGAGGAGGGGGGGATAGGATGGTTCTGCGCAGAAACCCTAAACCCTAAACCCTAAACCCTAAACCCTAAACCCTAAACCCTAAACCCTACACCGCAGGGCTTCGGGATGGATGAAAGGGCCACCAAGTGCGTGCGGGCGCGCACAAAGTGGGATCTCACACGCGTGAGATCCGAATCTGTGCGCGCCCGCACGCATTTGGCACCCCCTCAGCGGCGCCGAGCCCCCGCGCCAAGAGGCCCAGGGGGTACCGAATGCGTGCGGGCGCGCACAAAGTGGGATCTCACACGCGTGAGATCCGAATCCGTGCGCGCCCGCACGCATTTGGTACCCCCCTCAGCGGTACCGAGCCCCCGCGCCATGAGGTCCAAGGGGTACCGAGCCCCCGCGCCATGAGGCCCAGGGGGTATCAAATGCGTGCGGGCACGCACGGATTCGGATCTCACACACGTGAGATCCCATTCCGTGCGCGCCCACACGCATTTGGTACACCCTCCGCGACACCGAGCCCCCCCGCGCCATGAGGTCCAGGGGGAACCAAACGCGTGCGTGCGCGCACAAAATATGAGATCTCACACGCGTGAGATCCGAATCCGTGCGCGCCCGCACGCATTTGGCACCCCCTCCACGACGCCGAGCCACCGCGCCACGAGGTCCAGGGGGTACCAAATGCGTGCGGGCGCGCACAAAGTGGGATCTCACACGCGTGAGATCCGAATCCGTGCGCGCCCGCACGCATTTGGCACCCCCTCCGCGACACCGGCCCCCCGCGCCCTCGGGAGCCCTTAAACTCTTGAGCTCTAGCGCCGCACCACGGTGAAAAATACAAGTTTTTTAATTTTGTTTTGCGTTCTTTTCGGGGCGTGAGCGCTCCCCCGTCCGGGTTAAACCTACATCCTTTGGTATGAGAGCCGAGAGGCTCGCACGGCTTCGGGCAGGGGCGGACGGTGGCCGCGAGGAGGGCGGGCCTAGGTGGGGAAAGCCAAATTTTTAGTAACTTTTTAGTACCACTATGTGGGGGAAGCAATTTTTTTAGTAACTTTTTAGTACAATGTCTGTCTGTCGTCGTCGGCGGCGTCTGTTTCGTCGTCGTCGTCGTTTTCCTTGTCGTCGTCGATGGCGTCTGTCGTCGTCGTCGGCGTATGTTTCGTCGTCGTCGTCGTCATCGGCGTCTGTTTTGTCGTCGTCGTCTTCCCTGTCGTCGTTGTCGTCGTCGTCGGTCGTCGTCGTCGCCGTTGCCGTCGTCGTCGCCGTTCCCAGCCAAGCCACCATTGCATCATTGCCGAGACTTGGGTATCTCCTTGACCGCTCCCGCCCGACGTTCGCGCGCGTGGAGCTTCTGTTCGAACTCTCTGCGTTCGGCGTTAGTTGGCAGAAGCATTCGCGGGTAACCCCCCCCCGCGCGGCACCGACCAGAACAGGCGCAACAAATCGCGCATCTTCCGCCGAACGGCGCTCGACTTGAGGGCGCGCGAAGCGCGCTTGGCGCGCTTGGCGCGCTTTCAGCGCGCTACAGCGGGGGCGCTCGAAACGCGCGAAGCGCGCTCGGCGCGCTTTCAGCGCGCCCCAGTGGGGCCGCTCGAAGCGCGCGAAGCGCGCTTGGCGCGCTTTCAGCGCGCCCCAGTGGGGGCGCTCGAAGCGCGCGAAGCGCGCTCTCAGGGCGCCCCCGTAGGGGCGCTCGAAGCGCGCAAAGCGCGCTTGGAGCGCGCCCCAGTGGGGGCGCTCGAAGCGCGGGAAGCACACTTCGCGCGCTTTCAGCGGGCCCCAGTGGGCGCGCTCGAAGCGCGCCCCAGTGGGGGCGCTCGAAGCGCGGGAAGCGC
The DNA here is from genome assembly GCA_963575745.1 of Prorocentrum cordatum. Lineage (NCBI taxonomy): Eukaryota > Dinophyceae > Prorocentrales > Prorocentraceae > Prorocentrum > Prorocentrum cordatum. The sequence continues at coordinate 364,652 of CAUYUJ010005469.1, read as the reverse complement.
GCTTCAGCGCGCCCCAGTGGGAGCGCTCGAAGCGCGCGAAGCGCGCTTCGCAGCGTTTCACGCACGCTTCGAGCGTCGCTGAGCACACTTCTCCAGGTGCTTCACGCACGCTGATCCATGCACATCACGCGCGCTTCGAAGCGTCCGTGGACACCTTTCTTCACTCGCTTGAGCGCGCGTTTGGGGGCCCAAATGCTCGGGAACGCCCGCGCCAACCGCGACGCAAGGAGACGGGCTCGCAACGGACTTCTTTAGTTCCGCTCCTGGGGGTCATGGGGCGCGCGGGGCGCATTCGGAGGAGCCGAAACGGGCTCCGATCCTCAGAAGTCGCGCTCCCCGTGCCGTGGGCGGCCGTTTCGGGCCTTGCAGGGCCGAGTTCGGCCCTGAAGGCGTCCTTTCGTCTCCTCTGCTCCGCTGCTCTGTGCCGCTGCTCCTCCGTGGTGGCTGCTCTGCGCCAGGGGCGCACTCGTGAGCATCGGAAACGGGCTCCGATCCTCCGAATTCGCGCCCCGCGTGCCGTGGGCGGCCGTTGCGGGCCTTGCAGGGCCGACTTCGGCCCTCAAGGCGTCCTTTCGTCTCCTCTGCTCCGCTGCTCTGTGCCGCTGCTCCCCTCTGCGCCAGGGACGCACCCGGGAGCATCCGAAACGGGCTCCGAGCTCCAGAATTCGCGCCCCGCGTGCCGTGGGCGGCCGTTTCGAGCCTTTCAGGGCCGAGTTCGGCCCTGAAGGCGTCCTTTCGTCTCCTCTGCTCCGCTGCTCTGTGCCGCTGCTCCCCCGTGGTGGCTGGTCGGTGCCAGGGGCGCACTCGGGAGCATCCGAAACGGGCTTCGAGCACCAGAAGACGCGCCCCGCGTGCCGTGGGCGGCCGTTTCGGGCCTTTCAGGGCCGAGTTTGGCCCTGAAGGCATCCTTTCGTCTCTCTGCTCCGCTGCTCTGTGCCGCTGCCCCCCCGTGGTGGCTGCTCTGCGCCGAGAGCGCACTCGGGAGCATACGAAACGGGCTGCGACCTGCAGAATTCGCGCCGCGCGTGCCGTTGACAGCAGCTTCGCGCCTTTCAGGGCCGAGCTCTCCACTTCCCTCTGTCGCTGTTCCCTGTGCCTGCTTCCCTGCGCCCGTCTGGTCTGCTCTGGTTTCCCCTGGTCTCCAGAAAGTTTTTTTTTTTTTTTTTTTTTTTTTTTTTTTTTTTTTTAAAAAAAAAAAAAAATGTTCGGCTTGCATTCTGCATCGATCAGCTTTTCTTCAGGGTTCAGGGTTGCAGAGAAAGTTTTTTTTTTTTTTTTTTTTGTTTTTTTTTTTTAAAAAAAAAAAAAATGTTTAGGGCGTGCGCTCTCCGTCGACCAGCTTGTTTCAGGGATTCGGGGTGGCATATAAGTTTTTTAAGGGCTTGGGGCTTAGCTATTCACTTTTTCATGCTCGAACTCAGCATTTCGAGCTCAGCGGTGGCGGAATCGAGCTCAGCGATGTATTCCACGCAGAAGCATATGCACAACATAATTTTCTGAACATTATTTCTCGAAGTCGGTTTTTTTGCTAATTTTCATGTTTTGGCGCTTTTTGAAAAGAAAAAACAACGGCGCGCGCCCATTACCTGCCCACTACTACTAATGCGAGCGCCCCGCCGCCGCGGAGCGGCGGGCGGGACCGATGCTCGAGCGCCCCGCCGCCGCTTATGAGCAGTGTTATAAAATATGATAATTCCTTCCCGCGCGTGGTGTTCGCGAAATCTTGTTTTAACCATTTTTGAAGCCGGAATCGTGAGAGAATCGCGACGCGCATAAATCAAAAATTGAAGAGCGCATCGAAATGCGTCTCCGCATGAACTTAGCATGGCAATCGGAGCCCTGGTTCCCGAGAAATGTTCGAAAAAACGCCCTGACAGAGCAGATGCGTGCCATGCTCGGCGCATGTGTCGCTTCTTCTGTCCTCCTGAGAGCCCCAGTGCGCTTGTGCAATAATTCTGGGCATCAAAAAGCACCCCCCTGTCAAATTTCTCTGGCCATCGGAGCTCTGGTGTTCGAGATATGTTCGAAAAAACCGCCCTCGCAGAGCACGTGCGTACCATGCTCGGCGTCTGCGTCGCTTCTTCTGCCCTCCTGAGAGCCCCAACGCGCTTGCAAAGAATTCTCAGCATTCAAAAACGCGCCTCCTCGACAAACTCTTGTGGCCACCATGCTCGGAAAACCGCTCCCACGGAGCATATGCGCACGGCGGCGGCGGCGGCGGGCTCGGGCTCGGGCTCGGGCTCGGGCTCGGGCTCGGGCTCGGGCTCGGGCTCGGGCTCGGGCTCGGGCTCGGGCTCGGGCTCGGGCTCGGGCTCGGGCTCGGGCTCGGCGGCGGAGGCGGCGGCGGAGGCGGCGGCGGCGGCGGCGCGGTTCAGACTACAGGATGCGTTTTCCGCATCATCTCCACCCGAACCACCAAAGGGAACCAGCACATCTTCACAGTGCCCCTCAGGTGGTTGGGGGGGGGGAGGATGCGTGTGGGGGAAATAAGTCACCCTTTTCATAACTTTCTCTGAAGCTTCGGTTCGGCTGGCACGGTTCGGCTGACACGGTTTGACTGACACGGTTCGGTTGACACGTTTCGGCTGGCACGGTTCGGCTTGCGCGGTTCGGCGGACACGGTTCGGCTGACACGGTTCGGCTGACGCGGTTCGGCTGACACGGTTCGGCTGACGCGGTTCGGCTGACACGGTTCGGCTGACACGGTTCGGCTGACACGGTTCGGCTGGCAGGGTTCGATTGACACGGTTCGGCTGGCACGGTTCGGCTGACACGATATTGAGGGCCTGAGGGCGCGCGCCATTAGGGCTTGCGCCAGGGCGCCCTCAGGGCTGCATGCGATTGATTTTGAGCATGTCCCTGGCGCCCACACTGGACATTGTGGGTGCAAACGCAATCAATTCAATTGTTTAAAGACACGTTTTTAAATTTTGTTGTGCGTTCTTTTTGGGCGGAATGTACCCCACACATAGGAACTTTAAAGAGCGCGTTGGTGGAATTCCCCGCCAGTGAGGTTGTGATCCGAGTACGGGTAGTCGACGGCCGGGAACTCACTGTTCACAGTGACCTCCCAGAGACTCCCTCGGACATCTTGATCAATGATCTTCGGATCCTCGGTGATCATGCGATCCGCGGTGGCGGGCTATCCGATTTGAAACAGAGAGTCCAAACAACGAAAAGGATGGAGACATAGTGCCTACGCTTTAGAAGCGACCCAACAACTTGGCAAGCTTTCTATGTCTCCACGATTAGATCAAGAAAAACGATATGAATTTTTGACGAAGCAGCAGTACCCTCCCTATCGCTGGATCCGTTTTGATCCGCTGCTACTTCCTTTTTCATGAGGGGGAGTGCTGCCACCTCGTGACGCACAAGCGTCTTGCATCCTTACGCCGCTGCCGCGATGTTGCTTGTACGTTTTAACGGTTACCTGCTGAGGCTCTTGCATCCTTGCCTCGTGAGACGTGGGTGTCGGGGGGGGCCCGGCGGGGTGCAAGCAAACTTTGTGCTTCCCTCAGGTGAACGGATGGAGCGGAGGACGACGACGACGACGACGTCGGGGGCAAGGCAGATAATGGTGAGGAGGCGAAGGGGAAGGATGGGGGGGGCGGGGGGGGCGCCAGGATTTCAGCGCCCTCAGCGCGCAGCGGACCAGGACTGCGCCGCCGACGCCCTTGCGCGAGGGGACCAGGAGGAGGAACAGCAGGCGGAGAGCGAGGGTGAGGATAAGGATGACATGGAACAGCAGGAGGAGGAGGAAGGGGAGTTTAGGGTGGATCAGGAGGGCTTGGGAAGCAGCATTGGCATCTGCCTCAGCTCCAGCCGATGCCTCAACCCTAGCACCAGCCTCAGTCTAATCATGAGCCTTGCCCCTCTCCTCCTCGGTGGCTCTTCCGCGCCGTCGTTGCTCTCAGCACTGCTTGTCCCAACCGTTCCCAACCAGGGCACCATTGCATCCTCGCCGAGACTTAGGTGTCTCCTTGACCGCTCCCGCACGACGTTCGCGCGCATGGAGCTTCTCTTCGAGCCCTCTGCGTTGGGCGTCAGTTGGCAGAAGCATTCGCGGGGGGCCCTTCTGCGTTGACATCGGTTCCCAGTTGCGTCGGCACTGTTTCGCATGTTTTGGGAAGGGGGCAGTATGGATGAGTATGCCATGCTTGACTCGCTCGAGCTGGCTCGTGCGACTCCTACTCCGACCCCCGACTTACGAGGCGCAGAGCGCCCGCGAGGCCGCCCTTGCCCCCGCCCGCACCCTTGCCCTTGCCTTCGCCCGCCCTCCTCCACCTTCCCCAGCCCTTCTCAGCATTGTCTCAGTATTGCTTGTCCCAAACGTTGCTCTCAACATTGCTTGCCCCAAACGTCCCCAACCAGGGCGCCATTGGGCTGTCGGGCCGAACCGATCGTATGCATCGAGACCCCGCCACTTCCATTCCCCCCTTCGCGTAGCCGCTTCTGCTCTAGACAGTGTCGGCTTCCGAACGGACTTTCTCCCCTGTGAGAATCCAGCGCGCCAGCCACCGTCCTCCATACGCCCCTTGCGATGTCCATGGCCTGGAACCCAGCCTGCATCGGCGTCGCCGAGGGCGCGCAAGCGCAGCGTCGCGCGGAGGTCGCCCACGCCCGAGTGCTCATCGGGCCCGAATGCGGTTATCTCACAGGTCACCTGCAGGTGCCTCCCCCAGATGTACGCCGCCTCCACCCCGAGATCAAGTCGTGCCTCAACGGTGAGATTTCGCAGACGTTGCAGCCCCTCTTCCCTGCTCCTACTGCCTGGGCGCGGCAGCCGCTCGACGTGCCAGCACCGACGCCAGCGCCGACGCCAGCGCCGACGACAGCCCCGACGCCCGAGGCGTGGCGGAGCAGACAGCATGCGCGCCTCCAGAAGCGGAGCGCCACCTTCCCGCTCACGGGGGCCCGCTTCTTCACGCACGATGAGAAGTTCCAAGTGTTCGTGAAGACGTTGACGGGGAAGACCATCACGCTGAAGGTGGCCGCCAGCGATGCGGCCCCTCCCCCCCCCTCCTCCCTTCCCCCCTCCCCACCCCCCTCCTCCTTCCCCCCATCACACGTTCCTCATTCCGTCAAGCCTTTCCCCCTCCACCCCACCCCCCCTCTTCATTCCCTTCCTTCCTTTGCCATCTTTGCCCCCCCCCTTTTCCTCCCGCGGTCCTCGACGTGAAAGATCTCATCCACGACAGCGAAGGCATCCCCGTCGACCAGCAGCGCGTGCTCTTCGAGACGAAGCAGCTCGAGAGCGACCGCGATATCGGCGACTACGGCGTTCGCAAGGGCTCCACGCTGCACCTCACAGCGGGCTTGTTCGGCGGCGCGCCGACTGGGGCATGCCCGAGGCCTCCATTCGACGAGACCAGCCAGCCGCCCTTCGCGTGTTTCTTCCCTGGCTGCCATCACAAGCGGGTCAACTACAGTGGCCTGATGAACCACATCCGCGTCAAACATGGGAAGTCCTCTGCCGATTTCGCAGGCACCTACTTCGTTGGACAGGCCCAGAAGGAAAATAAAGACGAGAATGATACGCGGAGGGCCCGAGCCGCCGAGAGGGAGGGGCAGCCGACCAGGTCAGGGCGCAGAAGGCGGAGGAGAAGGATGTGCGGATCGCCAGGGCCGCCGAGAGAGCCGAAGCAACCGCGGGCGCGTCGGCCGCAGGGGGGTCGGGGGCAGCGCCGCCCGCGCGACCCGCCACGCAGGCGAGGGCCAGGGCGTCCCAGAGGGCCGCGGTAGTCGAGGGCGCGTCGGCAGCAGGCGGCGCGACTGCCAAGGCGGCGCCAGCGCCTGCGGCCGCGGTGGCAGCTGCACCAGCGCGCGCCCGAGGCGCGACAGTCAGGGCGAGGCCGCTGCGCCAGGCGCTTGGGCAGAGAAGGTTGCGCCATCGGGGTCGGCCAGCCAAGCGTCGCACTTGTCCAATAGGCCAGGGTAGCAAGGCGCGCCAGCAGAGCGTCGCAGCGCTCTGTTGGCGCGCCAGCAGAGCGCCTCTGGAGCTCGAGGGCGGGGAGGACGTTGCGACACTTGGCCTGGCCTTCCCTTCTGGCGGGAGCTCTTCGGCGTGAGGTATTCGCGCTGGCGCTGGATGTGGAGTGGGCCACCGACCAGGCCGACTTCAAGAAGAAGATGGAGTGCCCCACGGCCATGGGGCGCTTCAAGCGCCTGCGGGGCGGGGACCTCGTGGTCGTCTTCGGGTCTGGCACGGGCAAGGCCTTCGCCGTTGTGGAGGCGCGGGGGGCGGCCGCCGATGGCAGCGAGCCCGAGGCGCTCAGGCCCATGGTGCTGCCAGAGAAGTTCGATCACCTGCGCGAGCGCTTGACCGAGTCAGGGCACGGCTCCTACACGCACTTCGAAGTCGGCCGCGTATGGGACGCCCGCGGATTAGACCTCGGCCATGGAGAGATCACCAGTCAGCTGCGGGCGGCGCCCATGGCGAAGGGGCGGGGCCCGCGCTTCGATCCCATCGGCAACATCGGCGACGACCACGCGAGCGCACTGCTCGAGCTCGTCGCGGGATGCCCCTGCCACGTCCACGACCCAGCGGCCCCTATCCAGGCGGGCGCCCCAGCGCCGACGCAGCGGGAGTTCGCCGCCAGTGCCTCCCAGGCAGCCGAGGGCCGTGGCCTCGGCGCCTCGCCATCGGCAGCGGGCCCAGGGCCCGCGGCGCCCCGCGCTGCATCGGCTTTATATCAACTGGACTTACTGACCGCCAAGGCCAACGACGCCCTGAGGAGGAACGACATGGCTGCCTTCGGGGAGCTCTTCGAGTACGCGGAGAGGCTGCGCCGCCGGCTCCCAGAGCGCGCGGGCGGGGGCGCGTCGAGCAACGCGGGGCCGCCGCCGCCAGCCGTGGCGGGGGCGCGTCGAGCAGCGCGGGGTCGCCACCGCCAGCCGAGGCCTCTCTGATCGAGGAGATCAGGATCTTGCAGAGGGGCGGCCGCGCCGTGCACGTGCCCAAGGCGCAGATCGCGGAGATCGCGAACGGGGCGGAGCCCGTCAAGAAGAGCCGCACGCCGTGGCCCTTCCACGACCCGCAGATCGTCGAGGTCGCTGGGTTTCGGGAGTACATGGTGCCCGCGAGGGTGAGTTCAGACTCCTTCACTGACGGCGCCAGCATGGGGCTGCGCTGCTTATTCCAGGTGCTCGAGTGGGATGCGCCGCCAGCGAAGCCCAGCGGGCTGAAGGAGGCAGGGCTGCGCATGACGTCGGAGGAAGCCAGCGGCGCCATGCAGGCGCTTCACGAGCAAGGCGTGATGGACCAGCTCGGCTCCCAAAGATGCATGCCGAATTCAGCTGGGCGCTGAAGATCATGTCGGCCCTCAAGCACCTCACCGCGTTCTTCCTCATCGAGTGCGAGAGGCGGGGCCTGGGCCCACCTCGCAAGGCGCTCAACCTCCTCAGGGCGGAGGCTATCGACGAAAAAATGAAAGCCTGCCAGGACTACAGGAAGGAGGCCAAGCAGGCGCGCAGGGACAAGGATGGCGAGCGCGTGAAGCATTATATGGACTTGGACGCCGCCAAGCGCACGCAGCTCGAGGCGATGTGCGACCCTCACGCCGTCAGTGTCATCTGCAATGGCGCCGACTCGCTCACCCCCTTCCTCCAGCGCGTCGCCTCGATCGCGATGGCCTGGCTGATGGTCGTGCCTCGGACCTTTGGGCGGAGCGGGGAGCTGGGCCACCTCGCCGAGCAGGAAGTGACGCAGTCTCGGGCCGAGGGCAAGGACTACGTCGTTATCTCGAGGCACAAGATCGTGAAGAAGAAGGGCAAGCTGGGGCGCCACTTCGCGGATGCGATGTGGAGAGCGGTGGAAGTATACTGCGCCCTCCCACCCTCGAGGGCTCGGCCTTGGTGGACGATGACACGAGGCCGCGTCCGTTTCTGAAGCCATCGCGCCCGCGCATGAGGCGCGCTGGCCTGTACGGCCTCCTCAAGAGCGGCGGCAGAGTGCACTGCCCCACGAAGACCTTCCCTCGCACGAACCAGCAGCGGAAGAAAATCACGGGGGCCGTGCGGCAGGACGAGGCCGTGGAGACGTGCAAGAAGTGGGTGGCGGAGTTCAACGCGCACGAAGTGACAGCGGGGGAGGGCAACTACTTGGCGGTGCCAGTGGAGGAGCATGCAGCGAAGACCAAGGCCATGATCATCGCGTTCTACGGCGAGCCCGTGGGCTGGCCCACGACCGATCAGCTGCCCGCCGAGTCCGCGGAGGAGGCCGAGGAGCGCCTGCGGGAGAAGTTCGGGCGGGCGAGCAAGGGTGACGAGGAGGCTGAGGACACCGACTGCGAGGGCGCTGACTCGGACGATGAGGGCGCCGAGCGCGACCCGCCCCCCGCCGCCGCGGGGGCGGCCGCCGCGCCCGCCGCGGCCAGCGCGGGGCGCGCCGCCGGCAGGCCCGCGGCGCGCGGGATGGCGGCCGCCCCGAAGCAGCGCGCCGCGTCCGCTGCGGGGGCAGCAGCCGCGGCCAGCCAGGAGCGCGCCGCTGGGCCGTCAGGTGGGCATGCGCCGCCCGCGGTCGCGGTAGCCAGGGCGACGCGCGCTGCCCCCAAGCTGCGGGTCTTGCGGCGGCCCGCCGCAGCACCGCCGCAGCCCCAGCCCGCCGCCGAGGAGGAGCGCCCTGGGCCAGCTGCGGGTGCGCCCGCGCTGGCACAGAGTGCGCAGCTTGCTGCGGCAGCGGACGCCCCCGCGCCGCTGCGCGAGGCCGCCGAGGAGGCGGGCGCGGGGCGCGGCTGTTGGGAGAGAAAGATTGGCGATGCAGCCGCAGAGTGGGTGAGCAGAGTCAACAAACTCTCGCCGAAGGTGAAGCATGAACCCGCCTCGGAGGGAGAGGAGGAGGCGGAGAGGAGTAAGGGGGCGTCGTCGGCGGGGGGGCTCCAGCTCAAGCTCGAGCTGCGCCCGCGCCCCCCGCCGCCGGTCATCGCCCGCGAGGGCCGGCAGAGGCGCGTGCAGCTGACACTAAAGCAATCCATCAGCCTGGCGGGCAGCACGGCGGCCAAGAGCGACGGCGACGAGCGGCGCTTCATCGCGCGCGCCCCGAAGCCTGCCCCGCAGCCCATCGACCACGAGGCCGACGCGCTGATCGAGCGGGCCATCGACGCCCAGGTCCGCGTCGACGACAAGCGCAAGGCCGCCCCAGGCGACGGCGGCGAGGCCAAAAAGCGCAGGGTCGCCGAGCCAGCGGAGGAGCGCTTCCCGATCAGCTCCGCGGACAAAGAGGCGATCTGGAGCTACGCTGCCGTCCAGCGCATGAAGGACAAGATCCCGCTGTCCGAGTGGGAGATGACGTGGCTCGTGCACGAGTACCGCCGCACCAACGGCGCGCCCACCGCGCCGCCCAAGAAGCCCGAGCGCGAGCGGATCGTGGCCATGGGCATCGCGGCCAAGGAGCTCTCGGGGCATGTGGGCGAGGATCAGGTGAAGAACTTCTTTCGCCAGTTCCTCAAGAACCTCGAAGCCCCTCTGGACTAGTGGATGCCCCATCTGGATCGTGGCCGCGAAAGCCGACGCCAGCATTGAGGTCGGCCTGGGCCTCGCTCTTGGGCACTCTGGCCAAGGCGAGGGGCGCCTGGCAATGGTCTGACCATTGGGGCGAAGCCAAGGCCGACTGCACTGCTGGCGTCGGCCTTCTCGGCGCCAAGAGGAACGGCCCGCCGACTGCAGGCTGGCGGCCGCAGCGCTGCCGCTGCCCAGCGTCCTGCTGCCTTCGACGTGGGCTAGACCGGGTGAGATCGCGGCCGCGAAAGCCGACGCCAGCATGTCGGCCTGGGCCTCGCTCTTGGGTGCCCTGGCCAAGGCGAGGAGCGCCTGGCAATGGTCTGACCATTGGGGCGAGGCCAAGGCCGACTGCACTGCTGGCGTCGGCCTTCTCGGCGCCGAGAGGAGCGGCCCGCCGATTGCAGGCTTGTGGCTGGCGACGGCGCTGGCGGCCGCGCGCGTGGCCGCGCTGACCTGCGCCTCTAGTAATGGCGCTAAAAAGCGGTTGCGTAAAGCTCGGCGAAAGCTCGGCGGAAGCTCGGCGGAATCTCGGCGGAAGCTCGGTGGAATCGGCGGCGGAAGATAGGCGGAAGCTCGGCAGAAGCTCGGCCTGCTCTGCGGATGGCACAGGAAGCCCCAGGAGGCCCCAGGAAGCTTCAGGAAGCAGCAGGATGCCCCAGGATATTCCAGGGGGCCCCAGGAAGCCCGAGGAGGCCCCAGGACGCCACAGGAGGCCCCAGTGCTCGCGTCCAAATGCGGCGTTTTGACGCCGTCCAAGGGCGCGTGGGCGCGGCGGGATCGGCCACGGCGGGGTCCGGCCCCCGCCGTGGCAACCTCCCGCCGTGGCACGAACCCGCCGTGGCCCGAACCCGCCGTGGCCGTGCCCGCCGTGTTTGGACCCCGCACTGATTGATTCGCGATTGGTGGCCGCGCATGGTTGAGGTTGAGCTGTGTTTGGGGTTGAGGGCGCGCGGTGCCTGTGCCCGCACAGGCGCCGCGGAGGGAGTACCAAATGCGTGCGGGCGCGCACGGATTGGGATCTCACGCGTGTGAGATCCCACTTTGTGCGCGCCCGCACACATTTGGTACCCCCTGGACCTCATGGCGTGGGGGCTCGGTGTCGCGGAGGGGGTGCCAAATGCGTGCGGGCGCGCACAAAGTGGGATCTCACACGCCGTAAATGTAGTTGGAGTGGTGGCGCAGGGTGGTAATTGGTCACGAAGATCGTGCCGGATAGCGTGAGGATAAGAAGAGCAAGAGCTGACCGCACGAGAGTGCGGCCAGCTCCGCTACCAAGTCTGACGTGACGATGGTAAGTCAAATAGCATCCGATTCCATGGGAAGCGGATGGCAAATAGCGTCCGGTATCGTACTGAGGTGGTTCAGTAAGAGAAATGGACGGATAAGATAGGATAGTATCGATGTAATGATCTTTCCAGCACGTAGCGAACACAAGCAGTGTCCGGGCAAATAGGGCGCGCGTGCCTTGAGCCAAAGGCAACGGCGCGCGAGCTATACTCCCGATCCTATATAACATCTCCCAAAGAGCTACCCTTAAAGTCGGCGGCAGAGGCGGCAGCCTCTAGATTAATGCCCCTCACCATTATGGCTGTGATTGCCTACGACGTCCGCTGCAGCAACTAATTCCTGAGCCAATTAGCGCTGCAGATTACGTAGCGAAAAATGCTTCGCAACGAGAAAAGATTTAAGGCCCGGGTGAAAATTGAGGTGGCGATTTGGGTGAAGATTTAAGGCTCGGGCGAAGATTTTGGTGAAGATTGATCTGAACATGTACTTGATCGTGGGAGAAATTTAAATGAAGATTTGGGTGGCGATTTAGGTCCGGGGGAAGATTTTGGTGAAGATTTAGGGTTGGGAAGATTTGGGTGAAGATCCAAGGTTCGGGAAAAATTTCGGTGAAGATTTCGGGTCCGGGGAGAATGAACATTTAGCTTAATTCCTGGGGGAAGATTTCGGTGAAGATTTAGGGTCCGGTGGGGGATGAAGATTTGGGTGACGATTAAGGTCCGGGGGGGAGATTCAGGTTAGAGGTCTTGGGTCCGGGGAAAAACTTTGATGAAAATCTAACATCGGGGAGCGGATGGAACGATTTCAATGAAGAGTTAGGATCCGAAGGAAGATTTTGATGAAGATTTAGGGTCTGGGGGACGATGAAAATTTAGATGAAGATTTACGGTCCGGGAAGAGATTGAGGTGAAGATTGAGAATCCGGGGTGAGATGTTGGTGAAGATTCAGGGCCCGGAGGAAGATGAAGATCTAGGTGAAGACTCAAGATCCGGGGGAAGATTTTGGTGAAGATTTAGGGTCCGGGCGGGGATGAATATTTAGGTGACGATCTTAGGGTCCGGGGGGAGATTAAGGTGAAACTTGAAATCTGGGGTAAGATGTTTGTGAAGATTTGATGTCCGGGGGGAAATGAAGATTCAGGTGAAGATTTGCCAGTCTGGGCGAAGGTTCGGGTGAAGATTGAGGATCTGGGAGGATGCATGTTCAGGTGAAGATGTAAGGTCTGGGGGAAGATTTATGCTAAGCTTTTTAAAGTCCGAGGGGAACTTTTGGTGAAGATTTAGGATCCAGGCGAGGATGAAGATTTCGGTGCAGATTTAAGGTCCGAGGGAAGATCGTGGTGAAGATTCAGGGTCTGGGAGGATGAAGCTTGAGGTGAGGATTGAAGGTCCGCGGGAAGAATTACGTGGATGTGCGGTCCAGGTGATTTTGATGAAGATTTAGAGCCTGGGAAAGGATGAAGATTCAGGTGAAAATTAGGGTCTGGGGTCGAGGGGAAGGCTCAAGTGGATTCAGGGTCCCGGGGCGGATGAAGATTTATGGGACATTTTCAATCCCAGGGGAAAATTTAGGTGACGATGTAAGGTCCGGGGGAAGATGAACATTCAGGCGAAGATTTAAGGTCCGGGGGGAGATGTAGATGAAGATTTCGGTGACGATTCAAGCAGCAAGAGCGCGAACGAATACGTTGTTGAAGATTGACAGTGTGAATTAAGCCGCGAGAGCGCGAATGAAGATGTTGGGGAATATTCGAATCACGATTTCAGCCGTGAGAGCGCGAGTGAAGGTTTAGATCAATATTCCAATTGAAGATTTGCTCGTCGAGAGCGCGAGCAAAGATCAAGGTGAGGGCTTGGGTGAAGCATTAACCAGTGAGAGTATGATTGTAGATTTAAGCGAAGAACTAAAAGAATATTGCCCGCGCGGTACAACAAAACGCAAACGAAACAAGCGGCACCTGCCCGCGCGAAAACAGAACACCGAACTAAACGTGCGGCACCTGCCTGTGCCAGCACAGAACGACCGTCAAAACGGTGGCCCGTTGCCAGAACGCGTTTCGAGCATGCGAAGTTGGTTTTACGGGGCCCAATAGTATACACCACCACCACTTCCCTCATCCCCTCCCTCTCACAGGAAAGGGGAGAGGAAGAATCGACGTGGCGGTGGTGGTGTATATCCTTGGGGCCCGCATGTTTTGAAACGCGTTCACAACGAAAAACAAAGCCAGATCAGCAACACATGAAAAAACAACAAAACAAACAATTTATGTTCAGCCCTGCCTTCTGTATTCGCTGTGCTTATACATTCGCGCGGTTGTCGGAAATCGCAACAAACACCCCCTGACGAAAATCGCCCTGGTATTCTCAGCACGCGGCATCCGTCCTTCTGGACGCACAGAATTTGGGTACGAACGCGACGTCTGGAGATCTTATGACCCCCCCTGCGGGTGTGAAGTATGTCCGATCAGAAAGCATCTTGCCTCGGCGCGCCCATTTGACAGCAACGTCATGTACTTGAACATATCGTGAAGCATTCGCGCTCTCTGCGTACTCCCGGTGTCCTAAGAAGTCAGGCCCTTCCCTTACCCCCTCCCTCCTACGAGTTCAGGGTCCCCGCACCCTGATCGTTGGGTTCGCGGGAGGGGGGAAGACGAACACAGGTGAGGAGGAGGGAACGAGGAGGGGATGGGGGTTGATGGGTACGAAGGACTGGGAGGATCGGAGAAGGATAAGGTGGAGGAACACGAAGGATAGTTGGGTTAGAGGTACAGGTGATGAGGACACGGAGGACGAGGAGGACACTAGTCGCCGAAAGTGAATAAAAAGGGGTAGGATGGATGGAGAAGTGGGGTAGTGGGAGGAGCACAGCGTGGGAAGAGGAGGGGGAATAATCGCCAGTGGGCAACGAACCATCTTCCCTGGCCCCCTGATGGGAAATGCGGTGGCAGAGATTGATTTTGCTCTTCGAGTCGCGTGCGCGCATCCTGCATGCGAGGCTAAACCAAGAACAAACTGGCGCACTCGAAACTCGATGATCCATACAATCATCACAGTGTTCATTGACGCTAACCTACACCGCGTGCATGGGAACAGTACATGAAAGCCCGGCTCTGTTCGTAAGCTCTTAGAGCGGCCGCTGACCAGACTCGTGCTCTTCACAAGCAAGAAGGCAAACCATGGTCAGGGGGGTAACGACGTGCCACAAAGGCGTGGGATGAAACACACGCCAGGCGGCAGGAGCGACGTGTAGTGCGCTCTTGCTTGAAGATCCGCCCCAGTCGTCAATCTATTGGGGTTGCCCCGCGTGACTTTTCCAAGAGCCAGAGAGCGCCACCACGACCCCAGAGAGTCTCGAGAGGCCCCCCCAAGCCGGTCCATGAATCACCCGAGTCGGCCCAAGGACGCCGTAACGCGCCCACGATGCCTTCCACACGGCCCAGACGGCCTCCAAAACGCCCAAAGAGGATCTCAAGATGCTCGAACGAGTCGAACGAGTGATCGTCTTGAGGTGCTTGAAGGATTTCAAAGTTCTCGTCGTTTCTGGCTCCCGACGCTCGAAGACGGCCAAACAGAGGCCCTCAAGATTGTCCAAGACGGCGGGCCTAAAAGATCCCCTGGAGTGCCTCAAGACAAATCACAAGGCCACCACGATGGCCCAGGCGGGAAGGCCCCCAAGAGGCCCCCATCCCCTGTGTAAGCGGCTTCCTGTCCACGGCACAAGCTCACCGGCGGGATGGGCCAAAGGCCACTGGATTGAGACGCTTCCTTCTAAAGCAGACCTGACATCATGAGTCTCGGCAGGCGGCTGACTATAACTCAACTATCACGAGGGCAGTCCAAATCACATGGGTGATGAGATTCGTCCCGCCCGGGGGAAGCTGGGGAAGAGGATGAAACCAAATCTCATTACCGTTAGTTTTGGCTGCCCTGGTATCGGCCGAAGAAAATCAAGCCTCCCTCAGAGCCGCGTGATGGTCCCTTCCATGACGCGACGACTGGTCGAGAGAGAGACCTCGTCGTCTGGAAGGTCGCCATCGATGGCAACAAGCGTCTCCAATGGCACGTCTGGCAACGCCCACGGGTCGGAGTCGCCTGGCGGTGCGGCTCTCATCGAGCGAATCCCGTCCAACAAGGGTGCACCGAGGGAGCAGTGGCTCACGGGGGCGCAGAGACAGAAACGAGGGAGGGATGGTGGCATGGTGGGAGTTGTGTTTTGTATTATTATTACTATATGTTGATTATTATTTCGACGCGGATTAAGGAAGGAATCTGTTCGCAGAGGCCAGCACGCAACTCGCATGATGTTAATGGTCTAACAACTCTGCTGGGACACCTGGGTCAAGTACAGCAGGCAAGCAATACCAGCTAGCAGTAAAGTGAACTGCCTTGTAGCGGTTCGTAGTACCTGAGCGGGAGAGTTATCTTCTCCCCAGCACAGCGAAAACGATGCGACATCGGACACAGGGAAACTTTCAGTGCGTTTGGGAGAGGGCAAGAAAGTTAGCCGCGGCTCTCGGTGCTTGTCCATGGGGGGAAGCAAAAAAAAAGGCTGAGGCAAACAAACAGGCATGTCGCAAAGCGATGCAGGAGGCCAAAATGGTGCGCCTGCCAAAATTCATTGTATACCTGAGTGGGCCGATGATCTTCTCCCATTGGGGCGGAAAGCGGAAGGGCGACAGACAACGGCGGGAATCTTCGCATTGCCTGGGGAGGAAGACGGGCACTTGTAGATGGAACGGTGCGGCACCAATCATGTTGGACTGAAGCGCCCACGGCGAACCCCTGCTGCTGGGTCTGGGCGGGCACGGGGCCACAAGGCTGTGTGCGACGAGGCCGCCGGCGGACAGCCTTGACCTTGAATACCGCCAGAGTGTCTCTACAACTGTCTCTGCGTCACCCTGTTCCCCTTCAAGGGCTTGTAATCAGCCAGACCCGCCGTCGGACCCGCCTGGCCATGCGCACCGCCAGGCTGCCTTGCACAGCAAGGCACTGCGCGCTAGGACCAATGTCCCTTGACCTGAAACAACTGAGCATGAGGGAGCTGGGTTGTCATGTGGCAGCACCGTACACATGTTTGACAATAGCCTGGCAGGAAGCAAAGAAGGCATCGCTAGCAGTCTTGATGGCCCTTCCACGCGGGCGGAAGCAACTAGCAGGAGGCACGAGCGTGGTCAAGCAACCTGCTGAGTGCAAGAGCGGGCCAATTTTCTTCACCCTTACCACGGCACGAAATGAGACGACGACGGAACGACAGCGGCTATCTGCACTCTCAGGAAATGGCATGACCGAACTGTCTCGCAATGCGAACGGTGCGGTACCAATCCCGATTGGACTGTAGCGCAGACGGCGAACGCCTGCTGCTGGGTCTAGGCGGGCAAGGGACCACATGGCTGCTTGCGACGAGGCAGGCCTGACCATGAACGCCGTCAGACCGTTTCACAACTGTCTCTCCCGATCAAGTTGAGACACAAACTGCTGGCCTGTTGACCGTTCGCTGCGTACTTGAATGGGAAATTGTCTTCACCCTCCGCACGCGACACAACGAGGCGGTGGCAAGCCACGTCGGTTATCTGCGCATTAAAAGGGGAAGGGAGAGAGAGGTCAGACAGCAAGAAGTGGGAAAGGCACGCTGCTGCAAATACCCGCGGGTGATGGTGCGGCGAGCGTCTTGCTCGCTGGCGCCTCGCTTGCGGGCGCGGGGAGGGGCCCCGAGAGGGCCTCGCACGTGCGGTGCGCCTCGGGGGCACCGTTTGCCTCGGCTAGGCTCGCGTGGGCACTTGACCCTATCCAACCCCTGTCCGGTGCCGAGCCTTGAGAAGGAGAGCAGGAGCGGTACCTCTGTCCGGGGAGGGGCTGCGGCGGCGGCAGCAGCATTGTCAGCTAGCCTTTTCGCCCGGACTTAGAACCTGTGCCTGCTCGCCGGGGCGCTACTGGCACATCCTGTCACATACTCCTGCACCCAACTCAGGGTCGACAATCTGGGGGGACACTTCCGTCAGGCACTTTCGTCTGGCAGCAGCCGCTTTGCGGCCCTGCGTCCCTAGACGATTCTGCGCTGTGCGCTCTCTGATAGCGTCTGTATGGGGGGACGGGAAAAGCCGGGGGAGGGGCACTGAAGACGGCCGTCGCAATCCCAGGCTGCTGGGAAAGACCTACGGAATCTAGTGCATCTTGACATTCCTGCTCCTGATTAGCCTCAGGAACCCACTCGGACAGTGCGTCGCAGTTGGGTCTGCTGCCGACTTGGATGCGATCTGGGATGCGGCAGCAAGGTCACGCGGTGTAAAACGATCCAGCCCCGGGTCAGTCCGAATGGTGCCATGGGATTTCGAAACGAAATCTAGGGCTCATCGCTCATCCACAGACATGCCTTGGCATGGGTCCCAGGAAATATGAGCACGCAGCAGCGCGTCACGTAGGTCTTCGGCGAAGACGGTCTTCGGGTTACTGCATACCCTTTGGGGCATCGTTTGGATCCGTCTGGTCCCACAACGCTTGTACTCCCGCAGCTGCAGAGTCCGCCAAACACCTGCGTAGCTGTGGTGGATCGGCTTTCTTTTGTGCCGTCCTCCACTCCTTGCTTGCAACACCGTAACCTACCAATTTGTCGCGTCACCTCCTACCGTGTGAACAGCGCTCGTTGCCTGGTGTAACTACTAACATGACATTCAAGCCTGGTATTCTTAAGGCAAAAATGCGTGTGGGTGCTCGGGGCGTCAGTCCGTGTCTACATTGTTCGAAATCAGTGCGTGTGGCGGCTGGCGACGATATGATAGCACGGAGTGCGTGCCATGTGACAGGACTGACTGCCTGCAACCTCCGATCACCCCGCTGTGGGTGCTCCAACTGGCAGGACGTGCCAACTGCCATGTGTTCCGCATAGAAGTTTGCCATGGCGCATAGTAATGCGCTGCCTACTCGTAGCTGCTTTATTTGCAGTGGTGTCATTGCTGTCTTGCCCCAAAACTCGCCATGCGTATGTATTGGGGGAGGTCCAGACCCCTCGGCCCACCTGAAAACTGAATCGGGTGCGGGTGCCTCCATGCGGACTCTGCCGCTGGGTCCTTAAGTAAGGCTCCCATCGGGGCCCACGAAACGTGTCAAGGGTGTATCGAACCGGGTGCGGGTGCCTCCATGCGGACCCTGCCACTGGGGCCTTCGGTAGAGCTCCCTATGGGGCCACGAAGCGCGTGAAGGGTGTGCCGAGTCGGGTGCGGGTGCGCCATGCGGACCCTGCCGCTGGGGCCTTCGGTGGAGTTCCCCATGGGGCCACGAAACGCGTGACTAGTGTGCCGAGTCGGATGCGGGTACGCCATGCGGACCCTGCCGCTGGGGCCGTCGGTGGAGCTCCTTATGGGGCCACGAAGCGTGTGAAGGGTGTGCTGAATCGGGTGCGCGTCCGCCATGCGGACCCTGCCGCTGGGGCCTTCGGTGGAGTTCCCTGTGCGGGCACGAATGGTATTGAGAATGTGCCGAATCGGCCACGCGGACCCTGCCGCTGGAGCTTTCGGTGAAGCTCCTATGGGGCCACAAAGCGTGCGAACTGTGTGCTGATTCGGATGCGGGTACGCCATGCGGACCCTGCCGCTGGGGCCTGCGGTGGAGCTCCCCATGAGGCCACGCAGCGAAAAAGGGTGCGCAACATCGGGCGCGTGTGCGCCATGCGGGCCCTGCAACTGGGGCCTGCGGTAGGGCTCCTTATGGGGCCACTAAGCGCGTGAAAGGTGTGCCGGCTCGGGAGCGGATGTGCCGTGCGGACCCTGTCTCTGGGGCCTTCGGTGGAGCTCCCCATGGCGCCACGGAACGTGTGAAGGGCACGTTGAATCGGACGCGCGTCCGTCATGCGGGCCATGCCGCTTGGGCCTGCAATGTGGCCCCCTTTATGCCGACATGAAGCGTACGGAGAATGTGCCGAATCGGATGCGGGTACGCCATGCGGACCCTGCCGCTGGGGCCTGCGGTGGAGCTCCCTATGTACCAACTGATGAAAGCACACGAAGTCCTTCACGGGCTCTCTAGATAATACTGTCTGTCGTTTCTCGGGCTCACTATTAATAATCCCGTCATGGCGAAGAGCAAAGAACGCACCCGTTTGTGTGACTCAGGGGCCCCTCGATCATGAAACAGCGGCGGTCCAACAACCATGAAACGCACTGCTGGATACACTGCTGCAAATACAGTACTAAGAGAAACATGTAATACTATTAAACATCAACGGAAAAAAAAGGCTCACCTAATACGAAAGAAACTCTGAACGGAAATCGTGAATCTCACGGGCAGTCGCCCCCCCTCGGAACAAACATGGCCTGGCAACAATAATTCGCAAAACCACGAGTAGAGTAAAACGCTCCACCGCACAAAATCTCAATCCATTAATTCGCTGTCGAAGCGAGGCTCGGCTTCTCGCCTCGACGCCACAACCTGCGGGGAAACTCACTTGCCGCTCGTGGGCGGCCCATCCTCGTTGCAGAACCTGCAAATCTCGTACCTCGTCGCGTTCTTCGCGCCCCGCAATCCAGCACATGTGCTCGTCAGATGGTATCTCTCGCTATGCGTGCTGATGTACATGTCGGGCTGCTTGGCTGTCGTCACTGAGCGCCTTCGGGTTGCGGGCGTCACCGTCGGTCCGCGCGTCGGCGCATCTCCGGGGATGGTAGACCTCATAGTCGTCTTCGTCGTCTCACTGCTCGTTCCCATCTTCGGTGAGGCACTGTCCGTGCCCTTTGCGTCTTCGTCTTCTTCTTCTTCTTCTTCACTCGTAGCTCCACCTCGTAATTGTAGTACTGTGTCCGTGGGGCTCTCCATCTTCCGCTGGGCCAGCGTTACGTCAACCATTTTCCCCATGCAGTAGCCGGTCGCTAGACCGATGCCCAGCAATAACACGATCACAAACACGAGAGACGCCAGGAGGCCCCGCGCGCCACCGTCCAGATCGACCAGGGTGCGCGCGTCGCGTCCTTGGCTCCCTGAAGCGGCGCCTGCGGCTAGGAGTAGCTGCGAGCCTCCTCCCGCTCGCTCCGTAATGTCCTCGGCGCGCTCTCTGCTTCGGCTGTTCCGTAGTCTCGGTCGCCGGCTTGCTCCAGCTCTTGCTCGCGCAGCTCCGCCTGCCTTTTGCTCAGCTTCTTCCCCGCCACGAAATTCGGGTCGTACTTCAAGCGCATGTACTCCACGTCGTAGTATGTCCGCTAGCGTCTGGCGACTGCTGAGCTTGGTAAGGCCATCGGCCAGCTGCTGCCGAGTGTTGACCCATCTCCAGATCGCGTCAATCTCCTTCATCTGTTCGTGCACGATCCTGACCTCGATGGCGGCGCGCTTCTCGGCGATGCTCAATCCCGCGGTAACTGACCGCGAGGCGTCATCGAGACACTTGGCGTCCGTGATGAGAGGGGACTGGCCGAAGTGCGTCATGGCCTCGTCGCCCGTCAGGTCGGGCCTTAAGCTCAGCGCCACGTAGATCTTCACCCACATGAGCGAATCAACGCCCAGCGCGGCGGCCTGAGCCCCGGCTGACAACGAACTCCTGCACAGGCTTTGCGACTTCTTCGAAGCCCATTCCATAGCCACGATCTGTGTAGGCGTGCCCCTCTCAAGCTCCTCGGCAGGTCCGATGAAGATCTGGTAACCATCCTGTGAGCTCCCGTCAGGTCGGCTCGCCCAGCTAGCATCCGAGTAAGTTCCAATCCTCATAGCGCTCCATGGCTCGTAGAAACTGAAGTGCAGCCCGACGTCCGCATTGGCCTTCAGGAATCTCAAGTCCTTGTTCGCGTCGATCATGTCCTGCACGGTGGCGTTGCCCGTCGCAGCAGCACGGAACGACACGGTGACGGCTGCAATAATGATTCCTTGCGCGGCTGGCCACTGCAACTGCCCATTCAGCGTCCTGAAACTTGTCAACTCCTTCGGTGTCAATGGACTCGTCGGGTTCGCACGTCGGACCTTGTCGATGGTGATCGGTTTGACCGCGTGCAAACACTTCTCGAACCTCAGCGTGGTCGCATAGGTGTTGGCGTTCTGCTCCAGCTCGCCACTCGTAAACGTTAGCTCAAACCCGAAAATCCCACTTGCCGAACTTGAACTTCTGGTTCAGTGGAGCGAGCCTAGCCTTGAACGGCTCGGGGTCGTCCACGGGCGTGTGCAGATCGTCCTCCGTATTCGCACTCTCTCCGCGTCCCAAGAAATCGTCCACGTGCTTCCCGATCAGGCCGTCCACCACGTAGTGCTGGCCGTCGATCACGCAGATGTCGAACGGGTCGTCACTGGCCCTCGCGATCCGAAGGCTGAGTAATGAGCAGTCCTCGAGCCAATGGTTCTTGAACCCGATCTCCTTGGTGACTTCGTCGGAGCGGTAGTGTCGCAGCTTAGGCGACCGCGGGTCTCCAAAGCATGGCTAGATCATCTTCAGCAACTGTCCAGGTTCCAAACCGATCTGTGGTGACAGCATCTCCCGCATCTCCTTGGTAGGTGTGGCGTACAGCTTCAACCCGCGGGACTCCACGTAGTCAGCTTGAAGGAAGGAGGACTTCACGTCGGCGGAAAGCAAGTTACTCTTACGCACTGTCGCCCATTGCATGATGGTGTGTCGGCCTAGGCGGCTCAGGGTCGGCGCCTCCTTGTCGAGCTGCCCCTCGACCACGTCGCGATGCTTGAAGCCCTGGTGCAAAACTCGCGTTGGCCACGTGCTGGCCATCCTTCAGCTGCCACTTCAGCAGGAACCGTAGCGGACAGCAAGCGGCTGGGTCGACCTCGGACTCGTTAATGGGCTCCCACCCCTCGTTCTTGTTGGGTTTTATACTTCGCCTCCTGGAACTGCTTTTTTTCCTCGGGTGAGTGGCCTCCACGAAGGTGGGGGCCTTCCGCTTGCACGTGACCGTAAACACGGTCCCGGCCGATTCTTCCAGCAAAAGCAACTCTTCATCATCTTCGTCCTCCATGAACTTCGCGTCCTCGGCCTTGGCCTTGATCGTTTTCCAAACTCAATTGATCGCGTCTCGGGGTGGTGAGGTAGGGGTGGGCCGTGTAAGATAGCAGTGCAGGTCTTATTCCTCCTCCTGCCCTGCCTGTCTTGCGTGCCGCTCAAGCTTTTTCTGGCTCGAGGTCTCTCGAGCCAGGAGCTCGCGCTCGCCGCTCCGCCCCACCAACTGGGGCGCTCGCGGCGCGGGCGCTGATCGTCTGCACCACGGCGGGGCGGTGGCGGTTCGCCAACGCTGCCTTGCTCTCGTACATCGGGGACTGGGGGGTCCTCGACGCGCCCCTCTCGAGGCCGCTGGTGGAGCCCGAGGACGACGCGTCACAGAAGGACACGAGAGAGTCGAAGCGGCTGAGCCTCCACGACTATCGACGGGTTCGCATGTCTAGCGTGATACGATGGAGCCGCTTCTATCGGACGATGGCCCCGTGACGGGGGCGGGTGCGGATGTGCCCGAAGAAGAAGAACGACACAAGTGGGATCTACGTGGAGCTGGACCACGCCCTCTGGGTGGGCGGCATCAAGGATCGGGCGAAGCGGTCGAGTCGTCGGCGGCCTGGCTGGGACCACGTGTCCTTCCCTGCCCCCACGGCCAGCGAGAGGACGGACGTCCTGGAGAAGGCCCGGGAGAGGCCGCTCGAGGCCGAGCTGTATCTGTCCGACGCTCACGGCTATGGGGCCTCCTTGTCCTGGTTTCGCTCTGGGCTAGCTGGCGCGTGGCGCACATGGAGCTGGGGGTCGACGGTGTGTTTCGCCATCTTCTCCAGGGGAGTTGCCGTCTCTGGCAACCTGTGGCGGTGGATGCGAGGGGTGGTGCCACCACGCGCTCCTCGTAGTCGACGACTTCCGAGGCGACTGTCGCGACCTCTACCCAAGCGGCAGGCTCGAGTCTTCCATCATGATCTTCACCGCTTTTGTGGCCCTCGGGCCAAGTCTCTGGAGTTGCAGCCAGCAGAGGCCATCACCACGGCTAGCGGGGGAAACGCCTCCAGGGATCGCCATGGACAGCGACGGGGAGGCGGGCCCCTCCAGGGCGGGTTCGTCGGACGAGTCGGTGCCAGCCAAGGGCATGCAAGAGAGGCCAGCCACGACGAGCAGCCTGTTCGACGAGATAATCCGTTCACGGTCGGAGTCGCGTCGTGCCCGCACAAGTCAGAGCACCTCGTCGGCGGCGTCCCCTGGAGAGAGCAGTCACGCCAGCGGGAGATGATTACCCCGTGGCGCGACCGAGCCCCGCCTGGACCGGCATGTAGACAAGATGATCGACTGGTTAAAGCGTTTCAAGGACACGAGCGATGCGGACAAGGCCTCGCAGGGATGCCAGCCCCCGCAGGCCGCGTCGCCCACGGCGGCCACGTCGGGTTCTGCGACGGGTCCTTCCATCGACCTGGGAACGACGGAGACGCTGGCGGGCGCGGGGGGAAGCCCCGAGCCGTTGATGAAGGTACGCTGGGGCCCCAGGGAGCGGGCGCTGGCAGACCTCGGGAAGATCGATGCGCTGCCCACCGTCACCCGCCTCGCGGGCCTCCTCACCTCTCACGTGGCGCCAGAGTTGCTGGTCAAGACCTACGGGATGGACGCCAGCTTGGGAAGTTCGCGACGGACTGGGTTCGCCCCAGTTAGCCGAGTCGCGACCACCTCGGCCACCAGAGGATGCCGCACTGCATGAAGCTGGATCGGAGGTCGGAGGCCTCGCCCGAGCTCACCAAGACGGCGGGGTACGAGACCCTGCGCGCCCGAGTCTACGCGCCGAAGCGGGCGTTCGAGGACGTGACAGGCATCATCGACGGGAAGCAGCCTCGGGACAGCGGGGCCGACAAGTGGAAGTCCAGGGTGTGCTGGGACCTCACGGACAAGCTGGACTGGAGGTCTCTCACGGAGGGCGAGGAGGCGCTCACGGGAGTGGAGCGCTACTTGACGGCCTGGCTGCAGCAGAGGGCTCTTCAGCATACGTATCTGCAGATGGAGGGCTCGGACGCGGCAACGGAGGAGGACGAGTAGACGGGGGGATGGTCTCCCCCGTCCGTGGAGCCCTGCGGGCCCCCCCGCACTCGAGGGGGAGGCTGGCGGTTTGCCGTTCCGTTCGCTCTGACGGCGGCCACTCTTGTGGGCTCACTCTCCCGATAGCTGTGGAGGCGCTCTCGCTGGTCGCGACGATATTTTCGCGTGACACCGCATCCCTCGGGAGGCGACGACATGCCCGTTTTTCTCCATCCACACGTTTCTCCATCGTCTACCTCGACAGCAGCCGCGGGCGTTCCTCCCGAGGCCGTTCCTCGAGACCGAGACCCTCTGCCGGGCGAGCCGCTGCTGCCCTGGTCGGTGGTGGCGGACCGCGCGGGGCCGATACATCAAGGCACGCTACGACGTGTGTGAGCTCTCGCCGACGGGCTGCTCCGATCCATGCACCACCCATGTCGGAGCAGGGCCGGAGCGGCCGAGGGCGTTGGGCCGTCGGCCGCGTGGGAGCGGGCGACACCGCTCCAGAGGGCTACTTCGAGGAGGTTCCTGGAGGCGTGGCTAGCTTGGGGCAGCCAGGTGGCCGCGATCAAGGTGGACGAGGACGCTGCCCTTTGGCGCGTCACGGCCGATCGGGCCTCGCCGTGCTCAGGCGAAGGGGCTTCTGCTGCCCTGGGAAAGGATTCAAAGGGATGAGAGATGCTACCGAAGGGCGTGGTGGTCTCCGTCGACGCGGGGGAGTCTGCTCGCCCGCCACCAGAGACCAACCCTGCCAGGACCGTGGACATCTGCCCGCTGGCCACCGAGGACCTCTCCGACGGTGCGGGAAGGATGCCACGCAAGCCCAACCCCGCCATGGAGGAGGAGCTGAAGGGCCAAAAGGTCTACCGAGATCCGTCTTTCCGATCGAGGACATTTCTTCCCCTCCTGGCCGAGAAGCCCTGGGAGGCGGGGATTCTGGGGACCACCGACAAGCTGGTCGAGGGCGTCCCGCTCTTCGGGGTCATCCAGAAGTGCTAGCGGGAGGAGGCGGACCCCCTCGGCCCCGTCAGGCGCCAGATCCGCGCCGTCTGGGACTGGAGGCGGGCCAACCTCCGCTGGCAGAGGCCCATGCACGGGCCCCCGGGCAGCTCCGCGACCCTGACCAACCTGGACCTCTCCAATCTCGGCGAGGCGGAAATGGTCTACACGGGGGTGGGCGCTATCCCCGACAGGTTCGACCGCTTCGAGACGCCGCCCGATGTCTGGCTCTACTTTGTCTTGGAGGGGCTGCCCATCCACGAATTCTTCGACTACATGAGGACCACAGGGCAGGGCTACGTCATCCCCCATGGCGGGTCCCTCCTGGCGGTGAAGGTCTTGGTCATGGGCCGGCCGTGGCTCCTGCCTCTGGCCCACTCCAGGCCGAAGGCTCTCACGGCGCGCAGGCTCTGGGCGGGCTCCGGGGGTGCGCGCCTGGTCTACGGGGCCCCGACGCACCAGTTGATCGGGCCCGTCGAGTTCGAGTCAGGGAGCTGGGCGTACATGGACGACTACGGGGTCGTGGCCACGTACGCCAGCGGGCGGCAGCCAGTGAGCGAGGTCATGAGGAGGCTGACGGCCCGAGTCAAGTACTACTTGGGGAAGGCCGGGCTCCCCGTCCACCAGGAGAGCGAAGGCGAAAGGATCGAGTCGTGGGGTGCGGTCATTCGAGGCCGACCTTACACTGTCTCGGCCGAAATCGATCGCACTTGTGGCCTGGCTCTGGCGGCGCTGGGGCTGGCGGTGCGGACGTGCTGGACCCCGGAGCCATCGTGAAGCTGCGGGCGTGGGCGGCCATCTCCCAGCGCATGGGCCTCGCCATCTGCGACCGGGTCTACCGCGAGATGAGGCGCCCAGAGACCGCCAAGACGCCGTTCCGCCTTACAGACGCGGCGAGGTGGGGGCTGACGACGATGGCCTACTGCGCCCCGCCCAGGCACACGGATCTCGAGGCGCCTTGGTTCTCGCAAGTGTCTATGACAGGTATGACGGACTCCAAGGACAAGGGCCACGGGGTTGCGGTCACCGCCACCGACGCTTGGGCCCCCCACGTTGGGGGGTGTACCTACGACGTGGGCGAGCTCGCCGAGGCGTCGGCTACACCTCCGCAGCGGATCAGCTGGAGGGTCCACCAGGCGCTCCACCTCTTCGCGGGCAGGCGCCGAGAGGGGGACCTGGAGGAGGCCATCTACGCGCGTGCGGAGTGCGACGGCTACGAGATCAAGGTCTGGCCCATCGACTCGGTGATCGAGCCGAAGCACGACCGCCCCAACGACGAGCTGGTCAGCGCGATTCTGGGTCAGACGCGGGACGGGCACTTCCACGCAGTGATTGCCTCGCCGCCATGTTCCACCTGGAGTCGAGCGTGCTTCCTGAAAGAGAGGCCCAGGCCCTCGCGGACGCGCCTCGAGCCTTGGGGGCGGAGCGACATACTACTCACAACCTTCGAGCACATCCGCCTGGACCTTGGGTCGCGCCTCCTGCTCACGGCCATGCAGGCGGTCCGCGAGGTCTGCCGAACTGGTGGCCTGGGCCTGACGGATCACCCCGCGGACCCAGAGGAGGACCTGTACACGTCTATCGGGACCCCCCCCGAGATGGCTTGCCTCTGCGAGGAGACGGGCGGCCAGATCTATCAGATCGACCAGGGCCGCTACGGAGCTTCGCCGAGGGAGTCCACCATGAAGGGCATCTTCG
Source organism: Prorocentrum cordatum (assembly GCA_963575745.1). NCBI lineage: Eukaryota > Dinophyceae > Prorocentrales > Prorocentraceae > Prorocentrum > Prorocentrum cordatum. Next base: position 338,224 of record CAUYUJ010005469.1, on the reverse strand, counting down.
GGGTCTACGACGACGCACTGGACCTCGCCGTGGGCCGTCTCCGCCCGAGAGGCAACCACCGAGGGAGGCATCAAGCGATACTCGAGGGACGAGTGGAGCGGGGCCGCCCCGACATCTGCACCGCCTCCGCCCAGGCCTGCCAGCCCCCGCGGCGCGCCGCGCGAGGGGGGGCGATCCTCGAAGCGTTGGCCCGCATGGCGAAGGAGATGAGGGGCCCCGATCCAGCGTGCTCGCGGGCATCTCCAGCTACGACGTCCTTCGGGCCGCCGAGGCCGGGAGGGGCGGAGATCGAGGTCCCCCCCCCGCTGTCCCCTGCTTGGATGCCACCTGCGAGATGGCGGCCGCTCTACGTCGGAAGGTGGAGGAGCACGGAGCACACGAACACCAACGAGATGCGGACCGTGGTGGGCGCGCTCCGACTCCTTGCCAGATCGCCACGGAGGCGGATGCTGAAGGTCCTGAGCTTCACCAAAAGCATGGTGGCCCAGGGAGCTCCAGGCGAGGGCCATTCGAGCTCATCAGCCCTGTTGCGCCTGGGCCACGGGCACTACCGCTACGTCCCGCCGGAGCTGAACGTCGCCGAAGGCCTCTCTCCAGGATGTCTCTTGGGAGCGGCGCCCGAGACGGTGGCAGCCCACTGCGACCGACGCCCCGCTCCGACGGACAGCCGACCTCACGGTCTACGCGACTTGGGCCACACGTGTACGGGATGCGCTAGTGGCTAGCTGCCCTGGCGTTGGAGGCAATCCACCCCGTCGGAGCGATTCGCCAGAGGCCGCACACGGCAGGAGACGTTCCCCTGCAGAGGCGGGGGCCGCGGGCGTGGGACAACTACGAGAAGGAGACGTACCTGGGCATCCGCGAGGGCGGCTCCACGAGGCGATTCACCCACTCCGTGGCGGACGTCATCGCGGCACAGTGGGCCCCGAAGGTGCGGGACATTCTCAGCTACCGCGTCGACAAGGGTTGGGAGCTTCGGTGCAAGAGCGTCATGGGCCACGCCCTGGCCGACTACAGGGACATGAAGTGCTACCGAGACCGACTCCACCCCACATGGGGGTCGATCGTCCTGTCAGGGTGGCTGGGGAGTTGGCCTGAGCTGAGGAGCCAGCTCCCCTTGGCCTTGCGAAGCTTGAAGAGTTGTCAGAGGTTGGTCGTCCCTGTGGAGGGAGGCCCGTGGCCGGAGGAGGCCGTCTTTGCCATCGCCGTTTACTTTCTGGAGGGGGGGCTCCTGGGCGAAGCCATCGGGACCCTCATGCAGTACGACGTCTACGGGCAGGAGCAGGATATGGCAAGGCCGCGCGAGGCCGACATCATTTGGGGCGGCCGAGGCGTAGGCCCCCTGGGGTGCATCTCTGCCAGAGGCGACAAGGGCAAGACGGGCGTACCTGGATGCCGAGACTCTCCGAGCTGGGGGGGCCCGCGCCAACTACAGCAAGCAGCAGAGGCGGCTGGTCGACAGCAACAAGACGAACTTGAATCTGAAGAAGGTGAAAGAGGTCGCCACGGAGCTCGCGACAACTGGATGGTGGAGAGAGTGAAGCGACAGGCCAAGCGGGGGCGCCCGAGTGGGCGGCTAGGGGCGCTATACGAGGGCCCCCTAGAGGTGTGTGGCCTACGGGCGCGACCACCACCCCGATGTGCTCTTGGCCGATCGCATGATGAGAACGTTGTGGTCCCCGCCCGCCCACCCTGGACTACAACCTGAAGCATTTCGGCTACGCCAGGCACATCAGATGCGGGGGTGGGAATGAGAATATTCTGATGCCGATCGCAACTCGAGTTTTTGATGATTGTTGTGATTTGGTTGAGGTTATACACATCTCAATCGGCCTCCCGATGAATTGCATTATATGTTTGGCCCGTCGGGGCCCTCGTGCAGCGTGTGGTCGAAAACGTACTTCCTATAGGCCGCTTCGCGGCGTTGCTGCACGTCCCGCTGACTGAGACCGAGTTGTCATAGTCAGCTTTGCTGGCCCCCCGCCCGCCCCCTGAGACGTTGCGATAATGATCGTTTCCCAAACTTAATTGATCGCGTCTCGGGGTGGTGAGGTAGGGGTGGGCCGTGTAAGATAGCAGTGCAAGTCTTATTCCTCCGCCTGCCCTGCCTGTCTTTCGTGTCCGCTCAAGCTTTGCCCCCCTTTGAACGTTTTGCCCAACCCTGCTCTCACGACACGTGGGAATGATAATATTCTGATGCCGATCGCAACTCGAGTTTTTGATGATTGTTGTGATTTGGTTGAGGTTATACACATCTCAATCGGCCTCCCGATGAATTACATTATATCTTTGGCCCGTCGAGGCCCTCGTGCAGCGTGTGGTCGAAAACGTACTTCCTATAGGCCGCTTCGCGGCGTTGCTGCGCGTCCCGCTGACTGAGACCGATGTGTCATAGTCAGCATTGCTGGCCCCCCGCCCGCCCCCTGAGACGTTGCGATAACTAACGTCGTCCAAGTGAGCCGTGCCTTCTTATTCGGCAACCCGTCCAAACGGTCGTTCGCCTCCGCGCTGCGTTTGGTCAACTGCTCGATGTAGGCCCTGGTCGGCTCACTTGCCGGCGAGGCCGCAGCTGGCGCTTCCGCATGGGTGTCAACAGGTGCTGGCGGTGGCTCCTCTGGCGAGTCGGGCACGAAGCTGTCGGGCGACTGCTCCTCCGCGGCAGGGGTGGCTGGCGCGGCGTCCTCTGGTTGCCCAGCCTCCTGATCCGTCTCCGCGCGAGCGGCAGCAGTAGGGGGCTGGCCCATGTCGCCCACAGTTTCGTCGTACTCTGGCATGTCGCCCTTCTCTCGCAGGTCCTGGAAGTTGAACGCCCCCCTGGTCTGCTTGAGCGCCTTCCGCAGCTTCTCCATGGTGCTGGGCGGGCAGTGTGGGTCGCCAGGCCCTGCCTCTCGCTCCCTCGTCTCCGACGCCAGCTGAGGTCGTGGCTGCTCCAAGCTGCATTTGTGCATGGTGCGCCCGTGCGTGACCCAAGACCACGCCTGCATGTAGCACCTCGTCTTCGTTAGACTTAGCCTCCACGGCCACGACCAGCGCCGGCCCGTGCCAGTGGCGCTTTTCCAGCGCTCTGTCCGTGTCTGGCCTCCAGTAGCACGCCCACTCGCCGATCTTGTAATCCCTGCGTGCGGGGCGGCTGCGCGCGAGCAAGGCGGCTCGCGCGGCGCGGGGGCAGCTCGCTTCGATGAAGGGAGTGCCCGCGGCCATCCGACGCACCATGATCTCGTGCACCTCGCTCTTCGGGTCAGTCAACGCGGACTGCTCGGCTAAGCCGAAGTCCTCGTCGCTCAACGCTCCAGGTATGCTGGGCTGTGCGCCCAACGCTAGCACTGCCGGAGAGAAACAGTTGACGTTCCTCGGCGCGTTCCGTTGGCTGGCCGTCATCCCCAGGGCCGTCTTCAGCGAGTCGTCGGGGAACTGCATGTGGTACTTGGCCAACTGTTCTCTGCGGCCGGCATGATTGCGCTCCATCAGGCCAAGCTTGTGGTGGGCACCCTTGGGGATGATGTCGAACTCGGTGTTGCGCTCGCTCATCCACTGCTGCATCTTGGCTGCCGTGTGCGAGCCTCCCGCGTCTATGCGCATGCAGTCGGGTTTCCCTGCCCAGCTGATCCACAACTTCCCCCACAGCTTCGGTTCGCGCCTGAACGTCTCCTTTCTGGTCGGGTAATCAACCTCGCACCTTGAGAACTCGTCCACGATGGCTAGGATGTTCCGCTCCTTCTTCTTCCGCATGATGTAGTGCACGTCCGTGCAGACCACCTGGTTGAAGCGTTTGGCTCTGTGCAGAACCGCTACGCGGACTGAGCGTGGCCTCTGGCGCTTCATGCAAATCTCGCACTGAGATACCCGAGCGCCCTGGATCCACTCAGCTGGGGCCTTCGCGTTCTGCATGAAGGTGGCTAGCGCGGCGCTGGAAGGATGCCCCAGGCTGATGTGCGCGCTTGACGGCTCGCGCGGTGGACACGGTATGGCGCTTCGTGAGCTCCCACATGGCGTCGTTGTACTCGCCCAAGTCGAAGTCGGGTCCGACCTCCTCTGTGGCGTGGATCTCGTCGACCCCCTCGATGTCTTCCTCGCGTCCCTGATGTGCGATGAGGTAGGCCATGCGCTTCGCAATCTTTATAGGATAATTCTGGGCTTGGGACGCTAGCTTCCCAAGAAGCACCACGTGTTCCGTCTTGCACTTGCATCTCATGCTCATGTTCTTAATGGACTCGTAGTTGGTTGACTGTAGCCTTGTCGGCTTCTGGCACGGCTTGGTCACTCCGTCAATCTCGCGCTCGGCTCCAAGCCGGCACTGATCCAACCTGTAAAAATCACCTTCAGCTTTTGCCACGTCTTCGTCTTCCAATGAAGTCCGCTCAAGGGTCCTTCCACACATGCATGGCGCCTAGCGGCGGCCTGCTTGTCGAAAGTCTGTTTCGCCAGCTTCAGGAAGGTGGCTTCCTCGCGCTCCCTGGCCTTGGCGACCGCCTCCTTGCGCCCCTCCGAGAGGGGCGCGTTCGCGCGCTGCCGCGAACGCCGGGTGGTGCACGGCGGTGCAAAGAAAATGTCGTCTGGTTTCTCCCTGTCGATGGCCTCCAGAAACTGCCGAATGATGCGCGCTTCGAGAAATCCCAGCCCTCGCTCTGCTTGAAATGTACCACCTCGACCATCGGGTAGTTCAGCAGCTCGGTGGAGAGCTGGCCTTGGTCCACGAGGACCTCCCAGACGACTCTCGGACCAGGGCCCTGTAGTAGCGAGCGCATCCCGTCTTCGGCGTTCTCCACTGCGAGGATCAAATCGGAGTAGACGTCCGGCGGCATGCCGTTGGGGTCCTTCCCGGCGCCGTCCTCTGGATCCTCGGAATCGCCTATGACTGTGATCTCGTCCGTCTCGTTCGGGGCCAGGAACGCCGCGCACGTCTCCAGGTAGCGCGCGCCAGCGTCTCCGATGTCCGAGTCCGCGGCGTCGCCCTCAAGTCCCGAACCGCTCGAAGCGAGATCGGGTGAGTCGTCGCCGGCGTTGCTGCCCTCGCCCTCCGCCGGGATGCCCATGTTCATGACGTCGTCGGGCGCTTTGCCAGCGCGGCCTAACAGGTCGATAATGAAGTGTCCCTTCTCGTCGCGCTCGGAGGTCATCCAGCCTTTCTCGGGGTGGCGCCTCAGCAGAAACGTGCCCTCGCGATAGTCCTGGACCAGCCTCCGCTCCTCCATGCATGGCCTCGCGATGAGGAGCGGTGCCCACCCAGGCGCCAGGTGGATGGTGGTCTCCTTCCTCGCGCCGAAGGGCCAGACGGTGAGCGTGACTTTCTGCTTGGCACCTAGCGTCTTGCCGTCGCCGAACCTGAACCTGCGGTCGCTGTTCTCGTACTTCACGTCGTGGATGAGCTGCTTGGCTCGCAAGTACTCCTCCCGCTGTCGCCAATTCTGATCGCTCATGACGGGTCGGGTAGCTCCTCCATTGCTGATGCCCTTGCCGGCCGTGACCAAGTTCACCTCCTCGATGGTGTTGGCGAACTCGAGATCCTCAGTGTTCGCAGTACCGCCCACGTCCTCGACCATGTGCGACCCCGCATTTTGGTTCACGAAGCCTCCAGCTCGAAACCGCTTGAACCGAAGACCGCGCTGCTGAGTCGACCCCGACGCGTTCGACCTCGGAGGCGAAGGCGGCGGGGCCGACGTAGGCGACCGTGGGGACGCCTGGCCTCCGCGAGGAGGGAAGCGTGGCGGTCCCTTGCCCTTGCCCTTGCCTCGTCCTTTGCCCTTGCCTCTGCCGCTGCCCTTGGGCGTCGACCGCGGCTCGCGTGTGAAGTTGTTGTCGGGGCCAGGGCAACGATCGGGTAAACACTTCGGGACTTGGCGATCTCGGCCACGCGCTTCTTGCTCTCGACGAAGCTGACGTACGCCTCGCCGCAGGGAGCCTGCGCTTCCTCGACCTATGGCAGCACGTCCTCAGCCCCGTCGGCGTCATCCTGCTTGTGCCCGTGGCCGTCGTCATTTTTGTAGTAGTGGTCGTAGTCGTCATCCCCCTCGAAGTAGCCGTCCTCGCCCAGGTGCGAGTCCTCGTAGGCGAAACCTCTCTCCCATTCGTAATCGTTCGTGTAGTTCGCGTCCGCGGTGGCGCTGCTTCCTGTGAGCGTCCACTCGGTCCTCTTCGCGTCGCGCTTGTTTGGCGTTGCCTCCGCTCCATACGTATCGAGCAGCACCCTGCGAACCTGCAGCCAGCTGAGACCGTCTCCACACTGGCTACGCACCTGGGTGGCTCCGTTCGGCGGTATCGCGGCTCGATTGAGGAGGTGCCAGCCAGCCAACATGTCAGGAATCTCCATTCCGACCTCCTTCAGCTTGCGCAGCTCTCGCTGATGGCGTCAGAGATACAGCTTCAGCGTCTTTCTCCTGTTGCGCAAACTTGCCGAAGAAGGTGTCGGTTTTGGCCGGCAGCTCGGTCTGATTATCGTACTTGTCGTATTCTTCCAGCGCCTTGATGATGGGCTGGAACGCATCTTCTGTCTCCAACAAGTCCAGGTCGATGTCTGCCGTGGCCTCTGCTGCCTCACCCTGCAGCGAGTTCATGATCAGCTAGGCGCCCTCGCTGACGGCGTTGAGGCCTTTCTTGCGGCAGCGCCTCTCGAATACCTGGAGCATGCGGCGAACAACTCTCAAGCCCTCGCTGCGCAGCAGCTCGAAACTGGGCGCAGTCTTGCCCAGGCCTGCATCCAGGTCTCTTCCCCCGCCCCAGCCGTTCTCGGTGCGGGTCCACCAGCCGCCGCTCCTCCAGCGGCTCCAACTGTCATCCTCTTCTCCTAGCGTGGCGGCATAGTCGGCTTCGTCCACGCTGCTCGGGATCTGTGCCCCGCCTGCCGCCTGGGCCCGCGAACCGGCCGCGGCGGCTGGGGCAGCTCCTTCTGCCCCTTGTGCGGATCTCGCACCCGTTCTCCTCGTCGGCGGTGCCGCTGGAGGCGAAGTTGGCGGCGCGGCGCCCGGAGCCGGCGGCGCGACTGGAATCGGGGGGGCAGGTGGGGCGGGCCACCTGCTCCGCTACCAGTATCAACCGATGACGGCACGCGAAATCTTTCACGGGCCCTCTAGAGAATACTGTCTGTCGTATCTCGGGCCCACTAGAAGAGTCTCGTCGTGGCGAAGAACAAACAACGCAGCCTTTTGCGCGTGACTCAGGGGCCCCTCGATCATGCAACATCGGCGGTCCAATAACCATGAGACGCACTGTTTGATGCACTGCTGCAAATACTATCCTAAGAAACACATGACATGATATTAAACATCAGCGGGAAGGGCTCCAGTTGACACTATGGGGCCACGAAGCGCGTGAGGGGTGTGCCGAATTGGGCGCGGGTGCGCCATGCGGATCCTGCCGCTGGGGCCTTCGGTGGAATTCCCGTGCGGCCACGAAGCGTGCTGGGGTGTGTCGACTCGGGCGCGGATGCGCCATGCGGGCCCTGTCGCTCGGGTCTTCGGTGGAATTCCCTACGGGGCCACGAAACGTGGGAGGGGCATGCTGAACCGGGCGCGGGTGCGCCATGCGGGCCCTGCAGCGGGGGCCTTCGGTGGAACCCCCTATGGGATCGCGAGGTGTGCGTGGGGAACATTGCCGGGTCGGGTGCGGATGCGCTCCTTGCCGCTGGGGCCTTCGGTTGCGTTCCCTATGGGGCTGCAAAGCGTGCGACGGGTCTGCCGAATCGGGAGCGGGGTCGCATGGTGGTGATGAGATGAGGGCATATGCAAGGCAGCAGCAGGAATGGGAGGAGTGAGGAGCGGGATGGGGGGGGGGGGGGGAGGGCGAGGCGGAGGAGGCGGAGGAGGGGGGGGGGGGCATGATGCGTCGGAGGAGAAGGGGAAGGAGGAGGATGATGATGATGATGAGGAGGAGGAGGAGGAGGAGGAGGAGCAGGATTTGTCCTCGAGGGCCCCGAGGCAAAACGCCAGCATGCGGCCTCAGGCCGAACCAAATAACTCGGACGGCCTCCTCGCGTTGACGGATCCTCTCCGCCAGGGCCGACGTCCCAGGAGTCGAGATAAGCCCTGTGCGAGAGGAGGGCGAAGAGGCTAGAACAGGTGCCGCTGCCTTGAGCAGCGCATGCTTGGCCGACGCGCGACGTGGCATGCCGGCGCCCGCAGCAACGGCACCCTCAGACCTGTAGCGAGGGTGCTAACCTTTGCGAGTTCGCTTGGGCGCGCCGCGCCCGCGCGGGCCAGACTTCTCTTCGCGCTTGCCTCCCAGCTCAGGACAACGCGCGCTCGTGAAGGCGCCATATCGGAAACAGAAAAGGAGCGGGACACATTGCTCATCCTGTGAAGGTCGCGCGTGCAGAGGAGGTGGCCACGCTCGCTCTCAGCGCCTTGAGCGCGTCGGATGTCCGTGGGCAGGCCTTGCCTGTCATAGTGCAGCGCACATTGCACGGTGTCTCGTCATCCCCAGGATCCAGGACGACCCAGTCGCGCCACCCGAGTGCACGCAGGGCACGGGAGTTGACCCGAGGAACCGAGGGGTCCCGACGAAACACAGTTTTGGGAACAACGGCAGACATCTCGCCGGACATGGCCGCCAGTTTGCGACGCGTGGTTATGTCGGCATCTAGTTGCTCGAGCTCGTCGGCGCGCAATGCCTGATGGAGCGGCGATGCGTGCTCGGCCAGACGGCCCGCATGCGCGCTGGCTGCCCAGGGTGATCTTGCGCCCCCCTGGTGAGGGCGCAGCGATTGCACCCCCCGGGCGGTGAGGTGGCACGTGACCAAGAGACGCTGCGCTAGCTTGGCCTTCTTCCTGAAGGGGGCGCCTTCGAAGGTCAGCGAACACTTGGCAGGGGCCCAACTGCACCGCGGTGCGAAAGGTAGCCAGAGGAACAGCCCCCGAACGGTCACCATGAGCTTCACACTGGCCAAAAGCGAGACAACTAAGGGTGGCAATGCCCAGGTTCTCGCCTGACTGGGCCGTCTGGGGGAGACCTGGCCAGGCGGTGCCTAGGGCCCGAGCCTTGATCTCATAATCCTGGGTAGGTGGCAAAAACGCAGCCGCGTAGTTCGCCCGATTTAGTGAGCGGAAAAACCATCTCGCCACCCGAACAGTCGACGACAATCTGCGCTTCGGCGGTTCGTTCACAGAACTCCTCGATCGTCAGCGGCTCACCCGACGGCCCCTGGAGGAGGGGTCGAGGTCGAGGCAAGGAGGGGGCGCTTCGCGTTGGACCACTATCAAATGATACCAACGCCACTTTTTCTCCCCCCCCAGGGGGGGGTGCCTGACAGTGTCGATCTCTTCGTTTGAGACATGTTGGCGACGCGCTGCTGAAGCGGTCTGGTCTGGGTCAGGCTCGCCGCAGAGGGGGCGCGCGCCGTCCGAGACGCGCGCCGAAGCTCTCAACCTATCCGCTGCCCAGCGAACGCCAGACAAATATTCACTGCGTCGGGGGGGGGGGGGTCAGATGCGACGCCCCCCGGGGGGCCCCGAGGCCCGAGAAAGCACCGGGGCGGGCCAAGAGTGCCCCGAGGGGCCCCAAAGACAATCCAAAAGAACACCGAATCGCCGAACAATCTATCCAGAACGCCTCGACGGCTTCCAGACGGCCCAAAAAAGCTCGCGAAGCGCTCCAAGAAGCCTCCAGGAGCTTCCCCACGAGGGCCCCAAGAGGCACAACTCATGGATTTCCCATGCGTTTTCAACAGATGGGGCGTTCTTGCCTCTTCCGCTCCCCGAAGCGCCAAGACGGCCCAAGAGGCCCCCAATGTCGCCTCGAGACGGCCCGAACGGCCTCCAGGAGGGCCCCCTAACGGCCGAAATGGGGCCCCAAGACGGCCCGACACGCCCAGGGCGGCCAGGGAAGCCCCCGATATTGCCCCAATACAGCCCAGGAGAACCCCAAACGGCGCAAGAGGAACCTTGGACGGCCCAAGACGGCCTCGAGAAAGCCACAAGCTGGCCCGAGAAAGCCTCTGGCCTCCTCCTCCTCTTCCTCCTCCTCCTCCTCCTCCTCCTCCTTCTCCTCCTCCTCCTCCTCCCCCCCCTCCTTCCCCCCCCCTTCTCCTCCCCCTCCTCCTGCTCTCCTCTGCCTCCTTCTCCTCCTCTTGCTTCTCCTCCACATCCTTCTCTCCCTTCTCCTCTCTCGCCCGCCCCCCCCCGCCCCCCCCCCCCTGCCCCGCCTCGTTCTCATCCTCGTCGTTCTCAGGGTCGGCGGCGCCGGCCGCAAGGGCTTCGCAGAATTCGCTGCGCGGAGCCCCCCGGATGCGCATCTATCAGCGTGGACCTGTCCGCCGTAAATGTCTAGGCGCAAGGAGTTTTCGAATGTGAGCGGGTTTGCGTCTTGACGGTCTGGGAGCGAATGCCTACGCGACCGCCCCGCGGGCGATGGGGGTGTCTGGCGGGTGGGCGGGGTGAGGTCAAATGCCGACCCTGAGACTGACCTCCAGCCTGTCATCTTTATCTCATCTCTCTCTCTCTCTCTTTCTATCTCTCTTTTTTTCCAACTCTCTCTCTCTCTCTATCATTATCTCTCTCTCGCCCTCTTTCTGTATATTCCTATAATTATACATCCTGTAAGGAAAAAACCCCCCCGGATGGCCCACACCCCCCCCCCAGATACCTTTTCCCCCGGTCCAACCCAGCCTTTCGAACCCCGGATGGCCATCGCCGCCACTCTTCCCTGACACGCCCAGACGCCCAGACGGCTCCCGATACCTTTTTCGCCGCTCCTTCTTAGTCGCCGACTCCTTGCCAAAACACCCCAAACGGCTCAGGACGCCCCCCCGACGGCTTGAATACGGTGTACGACGGCTCTGACTGACGAGTCCCAGCCACCCTTCGGACGGCCATCCCCGTGCCCCCCGATACATGGTTCGACGCTTTTCCCGGGTTCCCGAGCCTCTGCCCACACAGCCCAGACGGCCCCTACATTGCTCAACGCTTCTCCCTGGCCACTACACTCCAAAAAAAGGCTTCGACCAAATCCACGCGACGCCCCAAAGAGCGACCACGCCTTCAAGGCTCCACGAAGGTCACACAAGGCCCCCAGCCAACTGCACAGGGCGCCAGAAAGGCGTCCAAAAGGTTTGCCTTTAGGCCTCCACCTTCCAGACAACACCCTCCCCACGACGCTGCTGCCTCCTCCTTCTCCTCCTTCTCCTCCGCTTCCTCCTCCTCCTCTTTTCCTCCTCGTCCTCCTCTTTTCCTCCTCCTCCTCCTCCTATCTTCCTCCTCCTCCTCCACCTTCTCCTCCTTTTCCTCCTTCTCCTCGTCCTCCTCCTGCTCCCGTTCCTCCTCCTCCTCCACTTCCTCCTCCTCCTACACCGCCTTCTCCTGCTCCACCCTTTTCCACCTCCTGCTCCTTCTCCTCCCCCTCTTTCTCCTCCTCCTCCTCCTCCTCCTCCTCCTTCTCCTCCTCCTCCTCCTCCTCCTCCTCCTCCTCCTCCTCCTCCCTCTCCCCCTCCACCTTCTCCTCCTCTTCTCCTGCTCCTCGTCCTCCTTTCCTCCTCCTCCTCCTCCTCCTCCTCCTCCTCCTCCTGCTGCAACTGCTCGTGCTCCTGCTCCTCCTCTTCGTCCTCCTCGACTCGTTCCTCCTCCTCCTCCTCCTCCACTTCCTCCTCCTCCTTCATCCTTTTCCCCCTTCTCCTCCCTCTCCTCCTCCTTCTCCCCCTCCTCCTCCTCCTACTTCTCCTCCTCTTCTCCTCTTTCTCCTCCCCCTCCTCCACCTCCTTTACCACCTCCTCCTCCTCCTCCTCCTCCTCCTCCTGTTCTTCCTCCTCCTCCTCCTCCTCCTCCTCCTCCTGCTCCTCCTCCTCACAAGCGTCCCAAACGGCCGCGCAGACATCACCTGCTCCTCTTCCTCCTCCTCCTCCGCCTCCTCCCTTTGCCTCATCCTCCTTCTTTTCCCTCCTCTCTTCGTCCTCCTCCCCCTCTTTCTCCTCCTCCTCCTTTTCCTGCTCCTGCTCGTCCTCCTCTTTCTCCTCCTCCTCCTCCTCTTCTTTTTCCTCCTCCTCCTCCTCCTCCTCACATGTGTCCCAAACGGCTACACTGACGTCTGCAGGACGCTCAGCCTATCACGCTCGCATACCACGAAATCAGCTTGCCTGAGTAAACGCATCCCCCCACAGGCTTCCTATCCCGCTCATCCTGACTCATCCTGCACCTGCTCCTGCTTACCCTCCTCTCCATGGCCATTCATGCTCGAGCCTTCCAGCAGCCTGCACCGCCTTCTCGGCCACGTTCGCTGCTGTGAGATGGTCCGGCCTGGATGTGCGTTCCAAGGCTGTTCGTGCTCCCAGCTTTCCACAGTCAACGCCCTGCTCGACTTTCGCGCGAGTCCCTCGTGCAGCTTTCTGTTGAACGACAACCTCAAAACTCATGGAACCACGGGCAAACCCGTGCAACCCGCATTCTGCTCCTCGGAATGCTTTGAGGCGGCCTGTGGCATAAGCGGCCTGTCCCAAGTTGACGACGCCATGCTCGCTCTCTTCCGAGCGACGTGGCTTGAACGAGATCGGCGACACCGTGCGCGGCTCCTCCTCGATCCCACGATAGTTTCAGACTCTCTCGAGGTCGTTCCCGCCGAGGGGCCCGTCTCGCTCAAAGCGGCGGTTGCTTCTATCATGGCCGATACTTTCTTCTGTGCCACGTCCCGGGAGCTGGACAAGGTTACCCTGGAGATCCGCCGGATTGTCTCTGCAGCCAAAAGTTGGCCTGAGTATCTTTGGCTCGTGTACATCGGCCGCAAGACGTACTCTTTAGACGCCGTGTGCGCCCTGCTGGAAGGCCCTCACAGACTCAAGTACGATCGTGGCTACACCATCGACCCAGACGCCTTGGACCACCTGCTCGACAACACTAGCCTCGGTGACGGCATCCTCCACGGTGAGAGCAAGATCGAGCTCCGCATGCGCATCATCGCCGTCCGGGACCTCCTGCACTCTCTGCCGCGAGGGTTCCTCGACGGGGCTCCCGACGACCTGGCACAGACTGCGCGCGTACTCCTGAAGACCTCCGAGAAGAAGCCCGGCACCCCCGTCACATTCAGTATGACGGAGACCGCGGCCCGCCAGTGGCCAAGCATGACTACGACCGACCGTCTCTGGCATTTGTTCATGTCCATCGGCGGGACGAGCCACTTCCACGCCTGGCAGATGTGTCTCGACTGTCCTGACGTGATTTGCGACGCCTCTCAGATGCGAGCCGTGGGTCCCAGTTGCTACTCCTACCTCCGCCTCGCCTACCCGGCCGTGGAATTCCCTGCAACATGGAGCTCTGCCCAGGGCCAGGACCTCGGCGTTCGCCTGATCGACCACCTCCGTACGCGCCCGGAACTCCAGGGCCTCGAGTTCCCAGGCCCCACGCTCAGCTTCAACAACACCGAGCACTGGACGTGCGAATCCGTGAAGGCGACCAAGGCCTTGCACAACGACGGCCTCCTGATCCGCGTGGGCGAGATACGGCGCGTCTTGCAGGGAGGCGCTCTGGCGGTGCCGGCCAGCGGCAAATTTCGAACGCGCCGGTTCCGCACCGGCTTGGCCGCGCCAGACCCCTCCTCCATGAGCGGCAGTTTGATGTACGCGCCACGGACCACCAGCCGCGCGCCGCTGATGAAGAAGAGCGTCGTGGGGGAGCCGCCTGCGAAGCGCCAGGCCTCCCTGCTGGCTTTCGGCGCGGTGCGCCGATCAGCCCGCGACCCCTGATGTCCTTCGACGGCGCGCCGTGCAACGACAGCGCGCATCCTCAGGCATAACATTGACTTCGCGGCCCGCGCATGTTTAGTTGGGCCAGCCCGGCGCCCTGGATCTTGCCGGGCTGCCGCGGCCACATATGCCCTGCTGCCACGCCGCTCCTCTCCCTTCCCTCTCCCATCCTTTCCTCCCTCCTCTCTGCATCGTCTGCTCCCGTTCTTCTACCTTCCCAACCCTTCTGTCGCAGACATGGCGCGCTGACTCGCCCTGGCGCCGCCGGCACTTTTGCCTCCCAGCCACGCCGTTCGCGCCTCCTCCCGCTCTCCAGTTTCTCCTCCCTCCTCTCTGAGTCGTCTGCTCCCGTGTTTCCTCTTGCCCTCCCCCATTTCACATCGCTCTGCAATTCCCTACTACCCACTTCTTTTTCGCACGCTTCTTTTATCCGATACTGCATCACGCCGTTGTCGCACGTGCTGTCGCGCTCTGTGCGCCGAACTTCTCTGTTCTTCCCCCGCGGCACACGTCCGCGCTGGCACCCGTGTTTGTTCCACGCGTGCGAACAAGATTCCTGACCACCTGGCAAAATATCCTGCCCTTTTGACATAACAGCGGTTGCAGCGACGGCCGCGCTCGCTTACAGCAAATCGTCACACACTTCGTGCTCCACGTTTCCACAAATCCCATGCCCGAGCAACTTTTTCGATGCCCCGACACTACTGTAGGCCACTTCGTCCTCTTCGAGCTCCCAGAACCCCATTCCCGAACCACATTTGGGATGCCCCGAGCCACCTGTAGGCCACTTCGTGCTCTTCGAGCTCCCAGAACACCATTCCAAAACCACATTTTTGGTTTCCCGGAGCCACCTGTAGGCGACTTCGTGCTCTTCGAGTTCCTACAACACCACTCCCGGACCACATCTGGGATACCTGGAGCCAACTGTAGGCCACTTCGTGCTCTAAGAGCTCCCAGAACACGATTCCCAGACCACATTTTAGATACCCAGAGCCACCTGTAGGCCACTCTGTGCTCCGCGAGCTCCCAGAACTCCACTCCCGAGCCACATTTTGGATGCCCACAGCCAAATGTTGGCCACTTCGAGCTCTTCGGGCTCCCAGAACACAACTGCCAGCCCACATTTTCGATGCCCGGCATCAACTGTACGCCACTTCGTGGTCTTCGAGCTCCACAAACATCATTCTCGGAACACATGTTGGATGCCCGGAGCCAACTGTCTGCCACTTCGTGCTCTGCGATTTCCCTGAACACCACTCCTGGGCCACACTTTGAATGCACGGAGACAACTGACGCTGAGCCAGACTGCTGCTGAGGCAGACTGAGCCTAAGGCAGCTGCGCCTGAGGCAGGCTGAGGCTAAGGCTGAGGCAGGCTGACGCTGACGCTTAGGCAGGCGCAGTCTGAGGCTGAGGCAGGATGATGCTGAGGCAGGCTGAGGCTGCGGCTGAGATTGAGACAGACTGAGGCTGAAGCTGAGGCTAAGATTGAGGCTGAAGGCAGACTGAGGCTGAGTTCAGGCAGGCTGAGGCTGAAGCAGGCTGAGGCTCAAGCGGAGACTGAAGTTGAGGCTGAGGCTGAGGCTGATGGATGTCATTATCGATCGCACGAGAGATTCCCATGTCGCTCTCACATGGACCTCCCCATCACCCCCCGATCGACCTGCCAATCTATCTCACTATCAATCTCAAGCTCGATTTCACCTCGACCTCCCTTCCAGCGTCCCGGGCTCCCCCCGGCACCTCCGACGCCTGCGGACGGACGCGCTCGAGCTCGCGCGACGCCGAGGGCCCCCGACCTTCTTCATCACCCTCACGTGCAACCCCTACTGGCCCGAGATCGCGGGGACATTGCGAGCAGGGCAGACCGCGGCAGATCGCCCAGATATCGTCGTCCGCGTGTTCCATGCCCGCTTGCAGAAGATCGTCGCATATCCATTAGCCTGCGGCCATCCCGCCGCACCGCCGCTTTGGCCGCTCCGACGAACCATGACCTTCACCCCCCTGGGACCATAACCATGACCATGACCACGACGCGTCGTCCCTGTCCCGAGGCCGCGACGGCATGACCGCGAGGCCCCCCGCGGTCATGGCCGCGCCCCTGCTTCTTCGAACGCGTTGGTTCGAAGGAAAAAGGAAGCTTTCTCTGAAATCGGCTTTCCCGAACCTGCCGTCCAAGCGAAGACATTCCCCCGTCGTCGCGCACACACATCACTCACGATGCCGCTGTTCCAATGAAGACGGCCACGGCGGCATGACCGCGATCCCCCTCGCGGTCACAGCCGCGCCGCTCCTTCTGTGAGACAGTTTTGATTTGCACGACGGGGCGACCCCATGCTACGCTAACGCGGCAGTGGCGGATTTGAAACGAGATTTTGCCGGGGACCGCCGGTATTTGGTGAAAGTCATCGAATACCAGCTGCGCGGCCTCCCGCACGCGCACATCGTCCTCGCAGTGACCAACCCGCCCGTCACCCCCGCGGAGGTGGACAGGTTCATTTCCTGCGAGCTGCCGGATGAAGCGGGGGCGTTACGCGACCTCGTGCTGCAACACATGATTCATTCTTGCAATCATTCTTGCCACCCCCAGGATCCGCTCCAGGACTGCATCAAAGGCTGCCCGTGGCCTTTCCAAGCCGAAACCGAATTCGACCTCCGCGGCTATCCTCACCATCGACGGCGCTCGTGCGGAGGACAATGCCCGAACTGTCAGGGGCGGGCGCCGCCCTACGGCAAACGCCCAATCTGCGTGAATCGCCTCATTGTCGAGTACAACGGCGAGATTCTGCGATTGTGGGAGGGCCACGCGAACGTCAAGTTCGCCGGCAGCGTGGAGCTTTTTGAGTACCTCTACAAATACCTCTTCAAAGGCCCGACCAAGACCAGTTACGACGTCACGATGGACCCCGAGGTTCACGACGAACTCCGGGCGTGGCTCACCGGGCGCTACCTTTGCGCCACGGAAGCCGCCTGGCGCATGTTCGGCTACAACACGTACGACAGGTGGCCGCACGTCGTTTGCCTCCCGGTCCACGTGGACGGCCAAGACTGGGTTCTGTTCGAAGAAGGCAAGGAGGCCGAGGCACTCCAGGGACGCACATCCCCTCTGCAGCGGTATTTCCACCGCCCTGCGTCGAGCCGCTTCTCCGCGCTCAAGTACAACGAGTACTACGAGCAGTGCATGATTGCCCCCGCTTGCCCCGTCCGCCTGCGCGGCAATTTTCCCGAGCTCTTCCCGGAGGCCGCCCCGGCGGCCGACGCGGCGTGGATTGACGCGGCGCCGCAAGGTCAGCGCCATTTCGTATATCCACGCCAACGAGGTGAAGCCCCCATCTGCAGACTCGAGATGAAGTTCCCGCGACAGAAGGAAGTCTTTTACCTGAGGCATATGCTGTTGAACTTCCCAAAGAAGGACTTCCGTGACTGCCGCACTCACCATGGACGCGAACATGCCACCTACGAGGAGGCCCTGCACGCCACTGGCCTGTTCGCCACCAACACGGAGGCCCACGAGGTCCTCGACGAACTCATTCAGCTCAGGTACACAGCCAGCCAGTTGCGCTTCGCATTCCTCGTGCTTCTCGAGCAGGACGCAGCGCCGGTGGAGCTTTTCGCCAAGTACGAACGACCGCTGATGAAAGACTTCTTGGACAGAGGCCTTTCTCCGCAACGCGCGCGGGGACACCTCGTCCGCTTGCTCAAGGCCACCTGGTTGGAGAACGGCAATCTCGAATCCACTTGGAAGCTCTCGGACCCAGATGACGACAACCACTCGCCAGCGCCCCTTGCTCCGCGCCTGGACTCCCCGTTGAGCGACCTGCAGGCCAAGGTGTCGAAGTGCTCTTCACAGCGCGCCGTCGCTGCTGACGTCCTTCGCCGCTGGCGCGACGCCGAGGAAGCATTCATTTTCTGCGAAGGCAAGGCCGGCACTGGAAAGTCGACCCTGGCGCAGTACATCACAGCGACAGTAGAGGCCGCGGGCGACGTGGTAATCAACGTTGCCAGCACAGGACACGCGGCTTTGCAGCTCCCTCATGGGGCCACTGCGCACTCCGTCTTTGCCATCCCTGTGGACGATGCGCCGGAGCTGTTCAGCAACCTCAGTGTCCGTTCTGCAGCAGCTCTACACCTCGCCCGCGCCCCGATCATCCAGTGGGACGAGTGGCCGTGCATTCGCAAGGCAGCCTGGGAGTCCGTCCTCAGCTTGCTGGACGCGCTGAAAGCCCAGCATCCACGAGAGTACCGGCCCAAAGTCTTCATATGCTACGGGGACTTCCGCCAAATCCCTCCCGTCATCCCGAAGGCCAGCCGCCACGTCATTGTCCAGAACACCGTCCAGACCTCCGCGTCGTGGTCCAAGTTCACCCGATTCCGCCTCTCCCGCGTCTGGAGACAGGCTGAGGGCGTTTCCTTCTCCCAGTGGATAGACAGCATCGGCGACGGCACGCTACCCACGCAGAGCAGCAACACTGGTGACTTAGGATTCGTGCCCATGCGCAACATCGCCACCGTGCCAGACGAGGCAGCGGCCGTCCGACATGCATTTCCCCACGTCAACGACCCGCACCACTGCGCCAACTCCAAGATCCTCGCCGCCGTGAACACGCTCGTGGACGCGCACAACGAGCGCATTCTCTGCGTCTTGGAACGCACCTACCTTTGCGCTTCCTACCACCTGCTCAGCGCCGACACGTTGGACATCGATTCGACGGGCCTCATCGAGCCGCACCTCACAGCGGAGTTTCTCACGCTCCAGAACGCCCCAGGCGCACCGCCCCATGACTTGCACATTGTGGTCGGCGGCCTCTTCGAGCTCATGCGGAATTTCAACCCTGTGGAGCGGCTGATGAACCACGTGCCGGTCATCGTGAAAGCAGTCCACCACCACCACATCCTTATAGAAACCTTGGACGGCCGAGAGTACCCTTTACCTCGCATCGTGTTCCGCTGGCAGATTGCCAACGGCACGTCCACCATGGCCCGTCGACAATATCCTTTGCGGGCTGCGTACGCGTCTACCTTCAATGGAGGGCAAGGTCGCACGCTCGCGCGCGCGTGCCTGGACGTGCGCCGAAGCCCTTTTGCGCATGGGCATCTCTATGTCGGCGTCAGTCGAGTCAAGAACAGCGACGACATGCGCGTGCTGCCCGATTGTGAGAATTTGGACAAGAACGGCAACGCCTTAGTGCGCAACGTCGTCTGGCCCGAACTGCTTTTGCGATCGGACCCGCCCCGTCCGAAGCCTCATGGACTAACGCCGCGCAAGCGACCTGCCTCCTGCCGATGCTGATCGCAGACAAAATACGTGCACATCCCTTCTCGAAGGATCCGTCGCCGCCCCGTCTCCCGGTTGTGACCTTCACCCCCCTCCCGGTCATTGGCGTCGACCCCTCGTCGTAACGACCCCTGGCGCCCCGCAACATCGACATCGACCTCCTCCTGGTCCTCGTCATCATCGTCGTCGTCCCCAAACGAACTCATGTAT
Source organism: Prorocentrum cordatum (assembly GCA_963575745.1). Classification (NCBI taxonomy): domain Eukaryota; class Dinophyceae; order Prorocentrales; family Prorocentraceae; genus Prorocentrum; species Prorocentrum cordatum. The sequence goes on along the minus strand of CAUYUJ010005469.1, from coordinate 319,087 downwards.
ACTTCCGTTAACCCCGCTGACCGTCATGGCGTGACTACTTCACCGCCATGACCGCGACCCCCCTCGTGGTCATCGTCTCCTGTCATCTCTCATTCCTGAACTCTGCCCTCGTCGCGACGAGTCGCATCTTCTGTCATTTTCTGGAATGCTTGAGCCCCCCCCCCCCGAGAAAATGACCGCGACCCCTCTCATGGTCAGGACGTGCTTGCTGCTGTACCTCAGTCACCCACTCTTCGGTTGTTCCTGGGCGCAGGACCAAGATTGAGGCGAAGCGAAGCGAGCCCTCAAATCTTGTATATATATATATATATATATGCTTGCCCCCCCCCACATGATCATACATATTCTCCCCTCCCTCATCTGCTCCCCGCTCTCCGTCGCTCTTCCTCATCCTCCTCCTCCTCCTCCTCCTCCTCCCTCCTCCTTCCTCCCGCCTCCCTCCTCCCTCCCTCCTCCCCCCTCCCCCCTCCACAATTAAACAATACGACGACTACTACTACTACTAACTACTACGACTACGACTACGACTACTACTACTACTACTACTACTACGACGACTACTACTACTACTACTACTCCTACTACGACTACTACTACTTCTACTACAAATACTGTTAATACGACGACGACGACTACTATTACTACTACTACTACTACTACTACTACTACTACTACTAGTACCACTACTACTACTACTAGTACTACTACTACTACTACTCCCTCCCAGCACCTGTCTCTGTGCCTCCCGAATCAAGAAAGAAAGCAAGCATGCACAGTGTTTGGCGCACCCGATGCAAGGAAACGCTGTGTATTTTTGGTTTGTTTGGTTTTTTTGGTTTGTGAAGCCACGAAACACTGTGTATTTTTGTTTTTTTTGGTTTTTTTGGTTTTGCAAGCCCCCATGCTCGCCGCGGTCGCCCTCCCAGCGCCCCTCTCTCTGCCTCTCAAAACCAAAAAAACCAAAAAAACCAAAAATACACAGTGTTTCGTGGCTTCACAGACCAAAAAAACCACAAAAACCAAAAATACACAGCGTTTCCTTGCACCGAGAGCGCCGCGAGGAGGAGGAGGAGGAGGAGAGGAGGAGGAGCGACGACGATCAAGAATAAGACGAACTGCTACTACTACTACTACAACTACAACTACTACAACTATACCACTACAACTACAACTACAACTACAACTACTACGACTACTACTACTACTACTACTACTACGTCTACTTCTTCTACTATACTACTACTACTACTACTACTACTACTACTACTACTACCGACTACTACTACTACTACTACTACTACTACTACTACTACTACTACTACTACGACTACTACTACTTCTACTACAATACTGTTAATACGACGACGACGACTACTACTACTACTACTACTACTACTACTACTACTACTAGTACCACTACTACTACTACTAGTACTACTACTACTACTACTCCCTCCCAGCACCTGTCTCTGTGCCTCCCGAATCAAGAAAGAAAGCAAGCATGCACAGTGTTTGGCGCCCCCGATGCAAGGAAACGCTGTGTATTTTTGGTTTGTTTGGTTTTTTTGGTTTGTGAAGCCACGAAACACTGTGTATTTTTGGTTTTTTTGGTTTTTTTGGTTTTGCAAGCCCCCATGCTCGCCGCGGTCGCCCTCCCAGCGCCCCTCTCTCTGCCTCTCAAAACCAAAAAAACCAAAAAAACCAAAAATACACAGTGTTTCGTGGCTTCACAGACCAAAAAAACCACAAAAACCAAAAATACACAGCGTTTCCTTGCACCGAGAGCGCCGCGAGGAGGAGGAGGAGGAGGAGGAGGAGGAGGAGGAGGAGCGACGACGATCAAGAATAAGACGAACTGCTACTACTACTACTACTACTACTACTACTACTACTACGTCTACTTCTTCTACTATTACTACTACAACTACAACTACTACAACTACTACCACTACAACTACAACTACAACTACAACTACTACGACTACTACTACTACTACTACTACTACGTCTACTTCTTCTACTATTACTACTACTACTACTACTACTACTACTACTACTACTAACTACTACTAAGAACGACTACGACTACTACTACTACTACTACTACTACTACGACGACTACTACTACTAACTACTACTCCTACTACGACACTACTACTTCTACTAACAAATACTGTTTAATACGACAGACGACGAACGAACTATGGCAGCCAGCGGCGGTACTAACTACTACTAGGTACACTAATACTAACTACTACTACTACTACTACTACTCCCTCCCAGCACCTGTCTCTGTGCCTCCCGAATCAAGAAAGAAAGCAAGCATGCACAGTGTTTGGCGCCCCCGATGCAAGGAAACGCTGTGTATTTTTGGTTTGTTTGGTTTTTTTGGTTTGTGAAGCTACGAAACACTGTGTATTGTGTATTTTTGGTTGTTTTGGTTTTTTTGGTTTTGCAAGCCCCCATGCTCGCCGCGGTCGCCCTCCCAGCGCCCCACTCTCTGCCTCTCAAAACCAAAAAAACCAAAAAAACCAAAAATACACAGTGTTTCGTGGCTTCACAGACCAAAAAAACCACAAAAACCAAAAATACACAGCGTTTCCTTGCACCGAGAGCGCCGCGAGGAGGAGGAGGAGGAGGAGGAGGAGGAGGAGGAGGAGCGACGACGATCAAGAATAAGACGAACATGTATGATCATGTGGGGGGGGGGGATTGTGCGGGCTTACCTTATATATATATATAAATATATATATATAGTTTTATGCATAATTATACATGATTCTATATATAGATACATATATATATACATGTATATATATATATATATATATATATATATATGCCATAATATCCCTCTACTACAATGGTGATCGCGATGGCGATGAGATCCCACAATATACATATCCGTCGGCCGACCTATCGGTGAATCTCCATGTCCGGACGCCATGGCAGGCGGACGGAGGGGCGCCATGGGGCGGCATCCGAAAGGCAAAGGCGCCGAACGCTCGAGCCTCGCAGTCTGCCGCGATCGTGCCCAGGCGCCGACAAAAATGAATTGATGGATTGGGTTGGGTCGATTGGATTGGATGGGAGAAGATGGATTGGATCATATAAGATGGGTTGGATTGGAAGAAGTGGAATGGATCAGATAAGATGGATTGGAGTGGCCCGCCGCAGGCGCAGAAACAAATGAATTGATGGATTGGGTTGGGTGGATTGGATTGGGTGGGGTAATATAAGATGGGACAAAATGGGTTGGATCAGATAGTATGGATTGGATTGGATGGGATGGATTGAATAAGATAAAGCTGGATTGGCGAAAAAACCCGCCGCAGGCGCCGAAACAAATGAATTATGAAATTAGCGACATGCGTTAGCGCCGGGACGCCCGGGACACCCAAGACATCCTGGACAGCGCCCGGCCCAACCGGGACACCTCCCGGCCACCGGCGGACGGGAAACGGACTTTCGCTCCTATTGACACTGGGGACACCAGGGACACCGCCCGGCCCGACTGGGACACCTCCCAGCCACCGGCGGACGGGAACGGACTTTCGCTCCTACTTCGGCCTAGCTACAGGAGGGTCACGCGCAGCTTCGCCTCGCCCGCACGCACGACACGAACACGAAACCGAAACCGATTTCCTGGTGGGCGATGTCACCCCCCAACCTCCGATAACTGCGAACGAGTTGAAGTGTGAACGAGTCTGACTCGTACGAGCGCGTCTCTGCACATGTGCCTGGAGCGCCTGGGGCCCCCTGACATCTCCTGGGACGTCCTGGAGCCTCGTGGGGCCTCGTGTGGCCTCCTGGGGGCATCCTGGGGAGGATTCGTGCCCCAGGGGAGGCCCAATGTAGGAACACCAGTAAAACACCAAGGACACGTGCCCGAAGGGGGGCTCCATATATAGAAATGTAAAACACCTAGGAGCAAAACTACGACAATCTATAGACACATACGTAAAACACTAATGATTCGTGCTCCAGGGGAGGCCCAATCTATAGGAGCATACGTACAACACATGGGATTGGAACCACTCCTGCTGCCTTTTGAAGCATCCTGCTCCTGGGACCTTTTGGGATCTCTTGGGACCTTCCAAGGCCTCCTGATGCTTCCTGGCGCTTCCTGTGGCCTCCTGGTCCTTCCTTTGGCCTCCAAGTGCCTACTGGGGCCTCCTGTTGCCTCCTGGGGCTTCCATCCTGGGGGGGATCCGTGCCCACGAGTATGGTCACCAAAACAGGCAAACCGATCGAGACATCCTCAAATTCTGTCCTCGCTTGGGGGGGTGAAAACGAACGCCTCGCTCGAGACATCCTCCAAATCTGCGCCGGCAGCGGAGGATGTTGAGCTGGTCAACGGGCACACCGCTCGAGACATCCCCGCGATTTGGCGCGAACGGAAGCCGTGAGATAATTACCCCTGGCCGCCCCCTCGCTAGGAGTGCTGAAACCGGCAAACCGCTCGAGACATCTTCAGAATCTGTTCTGAGCGCGAACGAGTCTGGCCATCACAACAGGCAAACTGCTCGAGACATCCTTGCAATCTGGCACCCTCTGGTCATCAGCGCCGTCATCACTATCATCGTCATCATCATCATCATCATCATCATCATCATCATCATCATCATCATCATCATCATTCATCATCCTCATCATGATTTCATCATCATCATTATCATCATCATGATCATCGTAATCACATGTAATCATCATCACCAGCGGGGAGGAGGAGAAGGGAGGACGGTGTGTGTGGGAGGGAGGTCCGCGCGGTCACAGTAATGACAATTATCCCATCCTTTGGATTTGGGGAACAAGCAGAGAGCCAATATTTCTGCCGGTCGTCGAACTTCTTTGAGCGCAGCATTCGTCTAATGGGGGTCGGGTGAGACGCGGGGATTAGCAACGTCATGCAGGGCGCCAGCCATCCTGCGCTCATGCATCCGCTGAACGCCTTCCTCGAGCAGCTTATTGAACAAGGCAGGGAGGGTGTGAAGCAAATCGATGACAAATCCTCGGTCATCACGCCAAACCGTGAAGCCGACGGCCTTCCAACCTTTCCGATGTTGACTGATCAGCATTATTTGAATGGGCCCTCGAGACTTCCTCTGCTTACCCCGTGGCCTTCAAATCAAGCTGCTGGCCCTCGACAGGATCCCGCCAGATCTGCACGTGTTGCCGAAAAGAAAAAGGGGAGGTGTCTGCTGGGCGATTGACCTCCATACACTCGTGGCCCACTGATGGGCTGGAACACCATCTGCAGACATGTGAATTCAGCATCCGCCATGCTTAACACCATGGCTCCGTACCCAACGGCAGGGCAAACTCCAGCAACGTAACTCGCATGCATCCTGGATCTGCCCCGAGGAAGTTTACGACGACAGTGGGAAATAATATGATGAGTTTCCTCATCATCCTGAACCTCTCCTTCCTCTTAACCCTTCCTCATTTGCACGCTCGCCGCCAACCTGGGGCCAAATTCGTGCCCAACGACACGGCCGCGTTGGTCGCATTCGGTGGACAAACCGTACGCACGCGAAAACAGAAACGATTGGGGAGGCGCTGCGAGGAGGCGAAGGTAACGGCCTTGTCCTCCGCGAGGCGAACATTCAGCCTGCTGGAGAATACAACCTTGAAGTCCATTCCTGCCCTAACCACATTGGGCACTACCGTTTCCTCGTCGCCATACGGGGCCACGGTACGATCATCAACGTAGAAACCACCGCTTACGGTTTGCGTCTTTCCCCACGACCAGAGGTACGTAGCGAGAGATGCCATGAACCAGCGCTGTCCCAAGGCACAGAGTGTGTTGCAATGCAACACCTACTCAACAACCTGAGTTCAGTCGATAAACAGGAATAATGGGTTCGTCGTGGGTGGGGGGACGCCCAACAACGAACACTAGGAAAAAACACGTGCGTGTCACCGATCCTGGCGAAGCGACGACGGCACCAGAGGAGCATGATAACCATCCCCACATACGCACCGCGCGCAGTACCCGCCGAGGGCGCTGCACCTCGTCCTGTGTCTTTGCATCTGCCAGTGGCTCGAGTTCTGTTTGCTCACAGCACGTGGGAGTTCAGACCAAACGGACCGCTGGTCAGCGCTCACCTTACCGACGCGTGTACTCGACCAAATACTTTACATATGTGGCTGCGTAGCCGAGGGCGTGGTTGGTTGTCAACGTGGTTGTGGCAACGGCTGCGACGACGAAGGTGATAACGGCCGTAGGCGACGACATGGCTGCCCTCGGTGATCGCAACATCATTCTGGTTCTCGTACTGGGTGGTCGAGGCGGTGCTGGATACCGTGGCAGTGCTGGCAGACGGTGCGCGAAAGCCATTGTGCATGGTCTGTCGGGCTGGGGATTCCGAACCAGCTCGGAAAGGGGGCGGCCGATGAATCCTTGAGCCGATGAGGCGTCGCGTTCCTTCCGCCAGCCTCCGCCGAGGAAGAGGTGTCAATTCCTTCTATCCTGGTATGCCAAGCCCTTTCGAGAGAATGTCGCAACAAATGGCACATTCAATTCAGAGTCTCTGAACGGGCTCAAAAACGGGGTTTAGACACGCAAGGGCGGACAACACCACCATCCCCAAGCGCAGCCTACCAGGTCATAATCCCTCCTCCCTCCATCCTTCCTTCGATTTTTCTCCAAGAAGTCTCCCTCCGCGCCGTTCCCTCTCTCTTCTTCCGCCCCGTCTGCATATCATTCCTCCTTCTTATGTTCCCTCGTCTCCTGGGAGGATCTGCAATCAACCGAAGCACAGCCAAATCGAGACTGACAGGCATCACGGAGGAAACGCACAGAGGCGAAGGAAATGTAATGGATAGGGAAGGACAGGGAGGGTGGAGGCTCAGAAATTGCCCTGCGATCGCGACGACGTGCGAGTCAACGGAACCTGCATGCCTTCGCGTCCAGCACTGCGACGACCTGGGAATAACAAACATGGTGGCTAGACTGCGCCGCCGTGGCCTGCGGTCTGCGCGGACAGACACCCCCACAAGCGAACAAGCGAAATGATGATCTTCAACAAACAAGAGCGAGACGCACCATCACGCAACAAGAGGGAGTGCCACGACTATCGAGCCACAGCATGGAATCAGGCACTGGCTGGGGCCTCCTCCAGTGGCGCAGACCTGTGCCACTGCTCCTGCGCCGATGCCGCGGCGACCGCCTCGGAGGAGGTTGAAGAGCAGACACAGACTCAAGACGAAATAGTGCGCAATATCCAGGTCGTGGCGGGTTCCATCTGATGCTGGCATTCTTCCAGAATGGCACAGGTAACCAGCATACCACCAAGCAAGTTTGACATGTCTCTAGATATATGTAGATATACATTTGTATATATGTATATGTATACACATATGTGTAAAAGTATAAGTATAAGTATACGTCGGTACGTTTGTTTGTATGCGAACGTATATATATACATATATATACATATATATACACACATACATGGTGGGTCGTGCAAATAATTCCACCAGCCCTGTAGGGCGCGAGTGTTTAGAGCGTTTCCTCGTCCAATCCCCTTTTTCCCGGCGGAACCGGGTGAAATTCCGTGCCCGCCACTGACTGACAAGATTGACTGACTGATTGGCTGACTGATTGCCTGACTGAACGTCAGGAGGCACCTTGAACAACACATTTCAAGCCGCCCACGGGCGCGCAACCGCAACTGGGCGACACATTTCGACCCGTCCGCGGGCGCGCAACCGCAACCGCAACTGGGCGACACATTTCAACCCGCCCGCGGGCCCGCAACCGCAACCGCACCTGGGCGACACATTTCGACCCGCCCGCGGGCGCGCAACCGCAACTGGGCGACACATTTCAACCCGCCCGCCGGCGCGCAACCGCAACCGCACCCGGGCGATACATTTCAACACGCCCGCGGGCGCGCAACCGCAACCGCACCTGAACCGCAATCGCACCTGGGCGACACATTTCAAACCGCCCGCGGGCGCGCAACCGCAACCGCACCTGGGCGACACATTTCAACCCGCCCGCGGGCGCGCAACCGCAACCGCAACTGGGCGACACATTTCAACCCGCCCGCGGGCGCGCAACCGCAACCGCACCTGAGCGACACATTTCAATCCGCCCGCGGGCGCGCAGCCGCAACCGCAACTGGGCGCCACATTTCGACCCGCCTGCGGGCGCGCAACAGCAACCGCAACTGGGCGACACATTACAACCCGCCCGCGGGCGCGCGCCGCAACCGCCAACTGGGCGACCAATTTCAACCGCCGCGGTGCGCGCAACCGCATAAACGCAACTGGGCGCACATTTCAACCCGCCCGCGGGGCGCAACGCAACCACAACTGGGCGACGTTTCAACCCGCCCGCTGGGCGCGCAACTGGAAACGCATTACTGCGCGACCATTTCAACCCGCCCGCGGGCTGCGCAACGAACCGCCCCTGGGCGCGCATTTCAACCCGCCCGCGGGCGCGCAACCACAACTGGGCGACGTTTCAACCCGCCCGCGGGCGCGTCGACCCGCCAGCGGGCGCCCAACCGCAACCGGAACTGGACGACACATTTCATCCCGCCCGCGGGCGCGCAGCCGCAACCGCACCTGAGCGACACATTTCAACCCGCCCGCGGGCGCGCAAGCGCAACTGGGCGACACATTTCAATCCGCCCGCGGGCGCGCAACCGCAACCGCAACTGGGCGACACATTTCAACCCGCCCGCGGGCGCGCAACGAACTTGGGCGAGCATTTTCAACCCGCCCGCAGGGCGCGCAACCGCAATCAGGCTGGGGCGGGGACGAATTTCAACCCGCCCGCGGGCGCGCAACTGCAACATCGCGTCTCCGCCCTGCCGCCCTCCTCAGGGTATTCTGAGGGCGGAGGAAAGGCGGTGGGGGTGGGTGGGTGGGGGTTGGTTGGGGGGGGGGGTGGGGGGGTGGGTGGGGTATGGGGGGGGGAGGGGGGAGGGGTGGTGGGGGGGGGGGGGGGGGGGGGGGGGGGGGAAGTATGGGGGGGGGAGAGGAGACGGATGGGGGGGTTGAGAGCTCACAAGGATTGGGGGCGGAGCCCCCCCCCCGCCCCTGTTCTGCGCAAGTGGATCTCTCCACTAGGCTCCAGGCCCTGGATTCCTCACCCAAGGCCTCCGCGGTCTGCTAGCGGGATGGGTGGGTTAAGCGCCCCCGAGGGGGGTGGGGGGGGGCGAGGCGTTGACGGCAGCGGTCCGATGCACCGCCTAATTTGAAGTTTGGGGGGGGCAATGCCGCGGGGATCGATTGCGGTTCGCCCGCGCGCAAGGGCGGATGTAGGTGCATCGGCGCCGTCTCATTCGCGCAGCATTCATGATCTGGCGCAGGGGCAGGCGGAGAAGGAGGGGGGGGGGGGGGGGGGCGAGGAAGAGGTTAGAGGGAGGAGCAGGAGGGAGGACGAGGAGGATGAGGAGGAGGAGGAGGAGGAGGAGCAGCAGCAGCAGGACGAGGAGGAGGAGGAGGGCTAGGATGACCAGGAGGAGGAGGACGATGGGGAAGGCGGCGCCAGGGTGGCGCTGCTTGAGAAGGTGCGCGAGCAGGTGCTTGTCGCGGAGGGCCGAGGAGGATAAGGTGGTGGACGTCAAGGAGGATGGAGGTGGATGTCCTCCTCGCGGCCTCCGGGCGTGACCCGCGGTTCTCCGCCGGGGCGCTGCAGCGGGGAACCCCCGTTCCACGCTGTTGCTTTTCCCGTCGGGGAAGGTTTATCCATCCACCTCCCCCCCCCCCCGGGCACGGGGGGGGGGGGGGGGGGGGCGCGCGGCCAGTTAGAGCGCCAAGATGGCTTGACGAGAAGACCAAACTCATTTAATTACACATGAAAACGCTGGGCCACATTTATATGTTGGGGGGGGGGGGGGGGGGGGGGGGGGGCGGGGGGGCGGGCTCGATAAGGGGGCGCCCCTCCTTTGATCGATCTTCTCGAAGATGGCCGCGAGATTGCTTCAAGAGGCGCCCAAGAGGCCCCTCCAGGCGCCCCCCCCCCCCCCCCCAGAGGCTGCAAGGAGACCCTCAAGACGCCTTGAGATGCCTTCCAGGGGCGCCCAAGACGCCCCAAGGCCTCGACGAGAAGGCCCACATCATTGATTTGACTGGAAGGTGTTGGCCACTTTTTGGCCTCCTGGGGAGGCGGGGCCCCGCTGCACTACGGCCCCTCATTTGCTCGATCTCGTCCAAAATGGCCCCAACATGGCCCGCGAAGCTCCCAAAGGTGCCCCCAAACGGTCGCAAGTGGCGCCCGGGGGGCTCCAAGAGGCACCCATGAGGCCCCCAAGACGCCCCCAAGAGGCCACCGAGAGACCCTCACGGCGCCCCCAAGAGGCCCCCCAGGAGCACCCGAGACGCCCCAAGAAGCCTCGGCGAGAAGCCCCAAAGCATTGATCTTTCTAAAGCCTTGGCTACAGTTTGGCCTCCTGGGGGCGATGGGCCCTAGGCGCCTGTCCCCCTTGCCCGGGGCGCCCCGGGCCCGCCCCAAGATGGCCCCGGGGGGCCCAAGAGGCCCCGCGATGCCCCCAAGAGGCCCCCAGGAGACCCCCGCGACGCCCCAAGAAACCCCTGGGGCGGCCAAGGGGCTCCCAAGACGCCCCCAAGAGCACCCCGAAAAACTCTCGAGCGAATCCGAAGAGACTCCGAGCGGCATTCAAGAGGCCGTTGGCGTTTCTGTTCGCCCTCCTCCCCCTCCTCCTCCTCCCCCTCCTCTTCCTCTTCCTCATCCGCCTCTTCCTTCTCCTTCCACCTCCCTCCTCCCCCTCTCTTCCTCTTCCTCCTCTTCCTCCCCCCCCTCTCCTGCTCCGCCTCCGATTTCTCCTCTATCCCCCTCCCCTCGTGGGGTGCGACGTCTTGCCCAGCCTTTATTCCACTGCATTCTCCTCATCCCTGACCAAGGCAACTCGCCAGGGCATTGTTTCTGGATGGGCTGGCAGGGTTGCGCGAAGCGCCCGGGGTGGAAAGCGGCGCCTGCGAGAGAGAGAGAGAGAGAGAGAGAGAGAGAGAGAGAGAGAGAGAGAGAGAACTATATAACAATGGTAACGACGACGTCCGTGTAACTCCCCGTGCATCTCCCCCCCGTCCTACGCCTCTTCCTTCTCGCCACCGCAATGCGCAATCGTCACCTTTTGTTGTCCTCCCCCTTATTGTTCCACCTCCTCCCCTTTCTCATGTTCATCGTGCACTTGCTCCTGATCCCCCCCCTCCTCCTCGTTTTCTTCTTCCTCCGGCTTTCTCGTCCTTCTCCTCTTCCTGCTCGCGCACTCCCTTCATTCATTCTCTAATTCCCCCCTCGCCGTGGCCGTCGCTTGCAAATTGCGCGAGCCATCTGCGAGCGCGGTGCTACGGGCAGCAGTCCGAATATGCAACGCCATGGCATCTCAAAATGCATGCGAGCGCAGGAAAAAAAAAGCCCGTGAACACCGCGTTGTTCCTGCGAGCGCAACGCTACGCGCATGGCCACAACAATAGCCTTCGCACGCAACGACACCCGAGTGAGCACCACGCCGCGTTCTCGACCACGAAGCGGCGAAGAAATCGCAAGTCAACGCCACTATGCGCCACAACGTCCTGGGCTTTACCTGCACCTTTGCCGCGTTATCCGGGCTTCTCAGAAAACAGACAGTTGCGCATCCGGCCCTTCGGCTGAGCATGCTAACTGCATCCGTCCTATCAAATCGATAGTGGTCTACGTTCGCGTCGGTTCCACGTTGGGCAATCCGTTTTTGCTGTCCTTGCAGCCGAACCAGAGATCGGCGAAATTGGCAACCTCCGAAAGGCCCTCCTCCATTTCCTTCCAAACTCCGTTCGTCTCTGGTTGCCCACTACTCCGCGTCTCCAGGATGTCCAGTCCCGACGCGGCAGCCCGTCCCTACTCGTTGGGCCGCCGACGCGTTGGCGCGCCCCACGACGCGTCGAAAACTGTCGCGCGTCAGCTCGATCTCGGCGTCGACCTCGGCGTGGAGTGCCGTGTCACTGCGGCCCATGTTGAAACGATTTCGGTTGGCCCGTGGCGAACGCGTGACGCGCGACAGCCAGACAACAAGGCTCCTCGTCGAGCACGTCTTTGTTGTGGCGACGGCGACCGTGCAAGACGGTCGCGCCACGGCCCATGTTCTTGTCTCGCGGTAGTCCGACGGCGAGCCCGTGAACGACGCGAGCAACGGCCATCCTCCGCGGCCAACGAGCACCTGCTAGACCCGATGGGGGCAGCCTGACGTTAGCCTTGCGCGATTCACCGTTCTCGGCGCTCAGCCTGAGCGACCAAGTCGCAGATGGCCTATTTCTCCGAAGACGGTTCGACCTTCTTGGCCTTATCGCGGAGAACTCGCGTTTGCCTCCGCGCTCGACGGCCAGGGCGCATGCCGTGCTGATGAGGGGGGTGCTTTTTTTTCACTCGACCTGTGAACTGCCGTCGACGGCATCGGCCGGCGGGCCGGCGCCTCTGCGTCCTCGGCTGGGTTGCTGGGCTGTCCAGCGCGGTGTGCAAACTCACTGGGGACTGGTTGTGGGCATCCTCGCTCGCGGCTGTGCGCTGGAAGGGCCCTTCTGCCGAACCGTCGGAGAAATCCTCGAGGTCTCTCGATGCGAATCCGGCCGAACCGAAGTGGGGCTTGATCCGATAGACGCCGATGGCGGCATAATCAGCGTCCTTCTCGTTGTCCCGGTGGATGGCGGCTCCGAGCCTCGCGGGGATGTCCTTCTGTCCAGCGTCGGATGAGCTCGATCAGCTCGGCCTGTGTCGCGCCCGGCTCCGCAGACGTTGTCTCTTCAAGACGGACCCCCGCGACTGCGGGCCTTGCGCCTGGATGGCGCGGTTAGCTCTGGCTGGCGTTGATTGCAGGCCGCGGCGGGTCGACTGCCCCTCCGGGCGGCGGCCCCGTCGCGCCCCGCGCGTCGTCTGCGCGAAACCCGTTGTTGGCGTCGAGAACAGCCGGCGCTCGACGGGGCGCAAGTCATCATGGCGACGCAACTGCGGTGCGATATGCAGTCGGGCTGGCGCGCGTTAGGGCGCGCAGGGGCGGTGGGCTTCCCGGCGCCAGCTCTTGCAAGGTCTCCGTCGGCCGCCAGGCGGCGCTTCCTCATGTGGAACAGCAGCGCCGGGTTCGCGCTGGACTTTCCCCGGGTGCGCGCAGGGCGCCGCGCGGGAGATTGGCGCTGCGATGGGCCCCATGCGCGAGGGCGTCCCTTTCTCGAGAACCTCGGCAATCAACCGCTGATTGCGCCATATGAGGTTCGGGCTGGATGTGGCGTTTGCGGGCGGCGCGCCCATGTAGGCGCCGTTGTTGATGATCCCTTCGGGTGGCAGTGCTGCCCAGAGCTCGGCCTCTGCCTCGGGGAACTCGATCGGCTTGGGAGCTGATTCTAGCCCTCCGCCCAGAAGGCCCCATGCGATCTGACCACTTTGCCGACGGCGCCAGAGCCGCTGCCGCCGCTGCCGCGGCTGCCGCGGCGCGCGTTGGCTCCTTAGTTGCGGCCAGCTTGGTGCCGATAGGCGGTGCCTCGATCGACTCGAAGCCGCTCGAGCCCCTCTCGTACTTGTCGAAAACTTTCCCGCGCCCCATGCGGCGGGGGAGCGCCCCTGGGTCGCCATCGTGGCCGTGGGCGCGGGATGCTTCCAGAGCGGCTGTTTCTCCCGGCGGTCGGCCTAGAACGTCGTGTTTGTCGCGCCGTGGGCACGCCGTGCATCTGCAGATGCCCCTCGCGCCCCCCGCTGGCGCGTTCTTGCTGGTGCCGCGCGCTTGCTGGCAGGGCTCGCCCATCCCTCCCTGGGACTTCTTGGTCATCTTGGTTTCAATGTCATCCTTATCATCGATGTCGCCCTGCAGCGTCAAATGAATCCGTTCTGATTTCCGCGGTGTTTCTGACGGCGGGTGATGATCCGTTTGCTTTGGAAGCGCTGGGTCGCCTCGCCGCTGGCCGGTCTCGTGGCAATCTGCGCGCTGCGTGATTCCCTCCAGCCCCGTGAGGTGCAGGTGTCGCTGCTGGCGTTGGTGATCCTCGAACTGTCCAAAGCAGCCGCTGCTGCTGTTCCGATTGGGGCTCCGCCGAGGCGGCGGCCCGTCGCGCCCTCGCCTTTTCCATCCGCGAGGGCCCCCGCGAGCGCCGCCGCCGCGGCGTGTGCAGCCATGTCCACTGAATGAATCCCACCAGCCCTCTGGGCGTCGGTGGTTTTTAAAGCGTTTCCTCTCCCGCCCCCCCCCCCCCCCTGCCCCCCCCCCCAGCGGCCTGGGCGGGGGGGGGCGGGGAGGTGTCAGCGCGCGCCCTTTCGCCCAAGTTGGCTCCAAGAGGGCCGCGGCGAGCCCGAGATAGCCTCCAAGATGGCTCAAGATAGCGCAAGGTGCCTCGACGCAGCTCTCAAGATGCCCCATGGCGCTCCAAGGCCGCCCCAACATGGTTCTAAGCGGCCTAATAAGCTCCCCGGCGAAGCCCCGCCGAAGCCAAATATCGCCCCAAAACCTAAGGGAATCAATGCTTTTTGCTTTCTCACCCATTCGCCTCCGACGGCCGTCCGAGGCTCCAAGACGGCTCCAAGATGGCCCGGGGCGGCCCCGGGAGGGACCCGAGAGAAACCTAAGACGGCCCCGAGAGCGCCCGAGAGCGCTCGAAGAACGCTCCAAGATGGGTCCAGGACGCGATTTTTGGCGCCCCTGAGGGGGGGCCGCCATGAAGGGCCCCCCCCCGTTGACCGATGTCATCCAAGATGGCCCCGAGAGGGCCCCTGAAGCTTCCAAGGGCGCCCCGACAAGGCCCCCGAGGGGGCCCAGATGGGCCCGAGAAGCGCCGAATACGCCCCAAATAACTTCCCAAGGCCCCCAAGAAGCCCCAAGAGTCTCTCCGTGGTTCCTAAGAAGCTCCCAGACGTTTCAAGAAGCTTCCACGACAACTCCGGAAAAGCATCCCAGGATACTCTTATGTTCGTCATGTTTCTTGCTCCCCCTCCCCCTCCCCCTCTTCCTTCTCCTCCTTCTCGTCGTCATCCCTGTCCACCTACTACAATGCCCCTCCTTCCCCTCCTCCTCATCGGCCTCCCGCTCCTGCTCCTGCTCCTGCTCCTGCTTCTCCTCCTCCTCCGCCGCCTCCTCATCGTCCTCTTTTTGCCGTGTTCTCCTCCCCCGACATCACCCCCCCCCCTCTGGCCCATTTGCATGTCCTGTTATTCGCCCCCCCCCCCCCTCCGTCCTGCCCCTCCTCATCGTCATCCTTGTCCGCCTATAAAAATGCCCTTCCTTCCCTTCCTCTGTATCGGCCCCTGTTCCTGCTCCTGCTCCTGCTCCTGCCCCTGCCACCCCCCCCCCGCCCCCTCGTGCATTTTATTATTACTATTATTTTTATTATTGTCATTATTATTATTATAATTACTATTATTATATATACTTATGATTATTAATATGTATTAGTCATCTGTTCTTCGCCGGCATGCCCCCCCCCCCGTGGCAATTTGCAGCTTGTATATATATATATTTATATATATATATGTCGGCGGTGCGCCGTGGCACGACCCCCCCCCCCCCCAGCACTGCCGGGGGGGTTCGCGCACTGCCGGGGGGGTTCGTGCAGCCCGCGCCGGGCGCCGCCAGCGGCTTAGAACACCCCCCCCTTGCCGCTTTACCGGGGGGGTTCGTGCAGGCCGCGCTGCGTCTACCTGGGCCCCCCCCCCTGCGGGAGTGGGGGGTGGGAGTGGGGGGTGGGTTGGGGGGGGGGGGCAGGGGGGCGGTTGGGAAGGGTGGCCCCCTGTCGAAGTGTGGCGTGCGCTCGCCTTGTGTTCTCTATTCGCGTCTGCTCGCCTTTGTTCCGCCGCAGCCTCTCGTATTGTGGCTCGTGGCCGCAATGCGAGAGGCTGCGGCGCAACTCCCGAGAGCCGCTGTGGGGGGTCGACGGCGCGGCCGCGTAGAGAAGAACAGTGCCGCCGTGTTCCGGCGCGGCCCTGGGATGCAATGCCGCCGCCGTGTTCGGGCCCGCCCTGGTAAGATTCGCGCGTCGGGGCTGGGTTTCGCGCGTGCTGGGGGCGCGCCGCTGACGGAGGGGTTGCGTCCTTACCGGGGGGGTTCGTGCAGCCTGCCAGAGGAGGTCGTGTTTGCCGGGGGGGTTCGCGCAGGCTCGCACCGGGAATGGCGCGCTCCAGCCGACCGGCACTGGCCCTAAGACGTGACGCCGCAAGCTGCGTCGCAGGCATCGCAGCCCCCCTTCAGGCCTCAAAGACCTCGAGCGCCTCCGGCATCCAAGCCCCCCCGCCCAGCCAGACAGACAGCCGCAAGAGAGCCCCATGCCTCAAAGCCAGAAAAAGAAGAAGCAGCAGAAGAAGAACGCAAACAAACCAGACAACAAACAGCAGGAGGGCCCGAACGAACCACAACCATGCACGTTTCGCCTGAAGTTCGATATGTTTTTTCAGTTCGTGCAAACTAACTGCCCAGAATTCCACTGCGCCCTGCCGCGCACCTGCCTCACTTCGCCGCTTCCTCTAGCGCGGTGGCGGATATGTGCGGCAGCGCAATTGGATATTCCAAGCCGCGGCCCCGACCATCGAGATTTGGCAAGGGCGCCACGGGCGAGACCCGAGGAAGCTCGCGTCGGGGACGAGTTGCGTAAGAGCTTGCAACATACTTCGCAGCGTAATGCAATGCAGCAGAGCTTCCCGAACGATCATAGGCAACGCAGATGGCGCGCGCGCGCCCCGAACGTTCGCGAGCGCGATGATCGCCCCCGCGCACCGAGAGACTCGCAATCAGCGAACACGACGACAAGGAAAGAAGAAGGAGGAGGAAGAGAAGAGAAAGACGAAGAGAAGAGTCAAGAGAAAAAGGGAGAACAGGAAGGGGGAAACGCGACGAGCATGAGGAAGATGAGGAAAGGCCGAAGACGAACAAGGATGATCAGGAAGGTGAGGACGATGACGGAAATCACAAAGACGACGAACAGGCTGACAAGGGAGAAGGAGGAGAAGAGGAGGGGAAAACACGGGGGAACAGTTCGCCTTCTGAGGCCATCCCACAGGCCATCCTACAGGGCATCTTCCCATCCCCGCTCTGGATGTGGTCCTGCTGGGCACGCTGGAAAGTCGCTGGGCCGCGGGGGCGGGGCCATCCTCGGGGCCATCCTCGGGGCCACTGGTTCGGCGACTCTGGAGCTTCTTGCGACATCTGTGCGTGGAAGCAGAGTTTCAAGGCGGAGTTGGTCAGGGGCCAGGGCAAAGCAGCGGGGCCCAAGCAACTTAATCTCATCCTGGCATACGGGCACGTTCCCCATCATGCGCTCGCGGCGTGTGCCAAGAAGCACAGGTTCCACGGCAAGACCCTGCAGTTTTTGCTGGCAGCGCACGCCCTTGATCGGATGGTGATGTTCGAAATGATTGCGACCGAGATCGTCTCGGCGAATCGTGCGATCGTTGCCGGCTGCAGTTGTGCGACTTCCCTCTTGCGTCTGGTGCTTCTTTCCCCTGCTGATCTGGTTGTTGCTCGGGGCCCATCTGTCGACGTGGCGATTGTTGTTGACGATTTGCAGTTGCAGAGGGTGGGTGGTGCCTGGGGCGTGGCCTTCGAAAGGGGCGGAGGATCTACTCGCAGCTGAATCGTCCAAGTGCGGCCTCGCCATAACCCCCGCCCAAGAAGAAATCTTCGGCGCGCTGTTCGTAAGATTGAGCCCCGCTCGGCTCGTTTCCTCGCCAGATCTGTTCGGAATCTTGGACTGGACTTTGGAGGCGGCCATTGGGTCCTTCATGCGGTTCGGGCGCAGCGTCTAGGGAAGATGGGCGCTAGGGCCCCGCGTTGCAAGCGGCTGGCCACAGCGGGGGGCAGAACAGTCAAGTCGGTCCAGACGGGCCTCGAGCCTGGGATGCTCTGGGCGGTCGGGGCCCACGGGGACAACAACGCGCGGCTGCTCGAGGCCAGGCAGTTCGCGCGTGCGGGGTGCGTTTTCAAGCACGCGGGTCGGTCTCTCTCGCTCGACCTGATGCTTGCAGGCCGCCGGGTCGACCCCTCTTTCGAGTGCAACCGTGGCCCGATCTACTTGTGGCTGCAGGTGCTCTGGGACAGTTGGGCGCCATGGTCTGGCGTGGCGCGCCTTTTGCGCGGGGCGTGGGCTCGTCTTTCGGTTATCCCAATTTCCAGGGTGTGGCCCGACATTCGGGGGCCTGCCTCGGCCCTCGCGGGCGCGATGATCCGTTTGAGAATGGGAGCTGGCCAGCCCTTTCCGCTGGCAGACTCACCGAGGGCCCGTCTCGGCTGAAGAGATTTCGCCCAGGGGCGGAAGCAAGTTGGCTGATAGGGGCCACTGGGCGCTGGATTTGGCAGCAGGTCTTGGCTGAGCACCCGTCTTGGGCCTCGCTCGGTCCTCGCCCTCCGCTCCTGGAGCCCCTGAGGTCCCTCTAGGGGCGCTTCCTGGGCCCCCAGGCACCAGGGGCTCCTGAGGTGCTTGTTTGCGGGAGGTTTCTGGCCTCAGGAGAGGCCCTGCGATGCTGGCGGGGCGGTCGACCCAGCTTGTTAGTTTGTAAGAGTCGGGGCACGACGTGGCACCGTTTTTACGGGTGCCCTGCTCATGATTCCTTTCGCCGCGAATACAAGGCAGACTACCAGTTGGCTGGCCAGATGCTTGAGCTGGCCCAGTCGGCCGCTGATGTGTCTCCGCTCTGGGCCAGGTTTATTGTCCCTGACCCGCCCTGGCTACTGCCGAGCCCGCGCCTTGAAGAGCGAGTTGTCTGGACCTTGCGGACTGACGACCTGCCCCTCGATGTGCATGTTCTCGGTGATGGCTCGGGCTTGCATGGGCGGTACAGCCGTCAGAGGCCATGCGGTTGGGGATTATGCTCTCTCGATGTCTCTTGGCGCGAGGTCGCCAGAATGCATGGGCCGCTGCCGTCCCTTTTCCAGTCTGTGCCTGCTGCGGAGCTGTTTAGCTTCCCCATGGCTTTGAAGTATATGGGTGTGCAGCTGCAGTTATTCACCGGTTGCAAGCCGTTCGTAGATGTATGGCGCCAAGGGTTTGGAGCTGGCACGTCTGCAAGCGACCCGATGGCGATCCTCTTGAAGGAAGTCTGGAGGTTGGCGGCGGAATTGGGGTTTGGAGGCGGTGGAAGTCTCTCATGTCAAAGCCCAACGCGCCGCTCTCGGCGGCGGCGGAGGGGCGCGTCGCACCTTGGCAACGTTTCGGGAACGCCAAGGCTGACGAGTCTGCCAAGGTAGGCGCCGCGCTGCATTCGGATATTGAAGGCTTGCGCGCGGCACGCAAACCATCCATCCAGGCGGTGAAATGGTTGCCCAATTTTGCACTCGCGTCGCGGCCAGGATCGGTTCGGTCACGGCCCCAGATGCCCGGGCTGTTGTGCTTGGTAGGCGATCGGCACCATCGAAGGTGGGTTGGGTCCTCCTAGGCCGCGTTCTCGCTTCGATCCCGCTGTCGCGTTTTTGGACAGAAGGCTTCGTTGCGTGATCTGCCTCAGGTCGGCGAAGTCCCGATCTGTGTTGCGGCAGTTGAAGTGCTGGGAAAATCCCGCTCAGCATGTCGTGCTCCGTGCTGGGCTTCTGTTGTTCTGCTTGATATGTGGTGCTTACGCCGCGCAGCGCAGCCAAGGGCTTTCCGAAGAATGCAAGCCGTTTTGTCTAGGCAACGAGCGGGCGCTCTGGTCAAATATGCCAGGTGCTATCGGCTGCAGAATGTGCTCAAAGGCTGCCGCCCCAAGTCTGGCCTCTCTTTAGGCCCTCCAGTTTTGCTGCGCAAGCGGAGGTTCAGCGAGACGGCTCATTTGCCGCCGCCCCCACCTCTCCCTGATACCTCTGGGGCGGGGAGTGGTTCGGGAGTGGGGGCGGGGTGGGCGGGGCGGGAGCGCTTTCCTCCTCCTGAAAGCCTGGTCGGTTTCCACTATGCTAGCGACTCGGACGACGACGATCCCGCTCGCGAAGCGAGGCTGTGGGTCGAATGGCGTCTCCATCGTTGGCGTTTTTTTTTTTTTTTTTTTTTTTTTTTTTTTTTTTTTTTTTTTTTTTTTTTTTTTTTTTTTTTTTTTTTTTTTTTTTTTTTTTTTTTTTTTCTTTTTTTTTTTTTTTTCCCCCTTCTTCTTCAAACCTCTGGCCAGTACGCGCGCGTCTTGTCCTCGTCAGGTCAAGAATCTCTCCCCCAAGGTGACCGACGAATACCAATCATCGGTGCTTATTCACAGAACGGCTGTTGTAGGATGGGCTGGTGGGGATTCGCGAAGCGTCAACAATTTGAAACTATTCTCGGGCCTGGGATGTTCTTGCTGCGGTATGAAGTATGTCTCGGGCTCGTCGGCCTCCTCGTCTTCCTCGCCATCGGAATGCCCGACGTCACCGCAATGCGCGCGCGCGCCATCGGCGAATTCCGTGGCGGTGTCGCCGTCGTCCCATGGCGCGCTCACGATGTAGGATCTCTCGCGAAGAAGTGCGCGTGCGTGCGTGTGTGTGCGTCTGTGAGTTCGGCGGCGAACCGCTGGGCATTGCAATCTCAGCACGTACTCAATGCCACATATAAAATCCATCCGCGCTCCTCGTCAAAATTGCTGCTGGCTCTTTCATGATGATGACAAAAAACATTGAGCAATTTGGAACAGCGCCGCTAAACGTTCATCGGCTGTCGCCGTTGTCTCGCTGACCTCCACCAGCTCCGCGGGCTCTTTTGCGCGCCGTGTCACTCAGCCGATCGCGCCCGCACAACGTCATGCATGTTGGGTTCGAGCGAATCCAGCATGTTAGCCAGCGCGCGCCCAATCCGTCAATCACAGGCAGCAGCGTGGAATGGGGATTCCCCGCTGCAATGCCCCGGCGGAGAACCGCGGGTCGCGCCCGGGGCCGCCAGGGAGACATCCACCTCCATCCCCCTTGACGTCCACCACCTCGTTTTCCTCAGTCCTCCGCAACGAGCGCCTGCTCGTGCGCCTTCTCAAGCAGCGCCGCCCTGGCATCCCCCTCCCCATCGTCCTCCTCCTCCTGGCCATCCTAGTCCCTCCTCCTTGTCCTCCTCCTCGTCCTGCTGCTGCTGCTCCTCCTCCTCCTCGTCCTCCTCCTCGTCCTGCTGCTCCTCCCCCTCCCCCTCCCTTGCCTCCTCCTCGCCCTCCCCCCCCCTCCTCCTCCACCTGCTCCTGCGCCAGATCATGGATGAGACGCGGCAGGCTGCGTGAATGAGACGGCGCCGATGCGCCTGCATCCGCGCGCAGCTTGCGCGCGGGTGAACGCGCAATCGGTCCCCGCGGCATCGCCCCCCCAACTTCAAACTAGGCGGTGCAACGGACCGCTTCTGTCAAAGCCTCGCCTCCCCCCATCGGGGGCGGTTGGCCCGCCCGTCCCGCTGGCAGACCGCGGAGGCCTTGGATGAGGAATCCAGGGCCTGGAGCCTCGTGGAGATCCTCTAGCGTGGAGCGGGGGGGGGGGCAGAAGTTGCCCGCCCCCAATCATTGTGAGCTCTCTACCCTCCCTCCGTCTCTCTCTCCCCCCCCCCCATGCTTCCTCCTCCCTCCCGCCCCCCCGCCCCCCCCCCCCCCCCCCCCTTTTCCCACCTTCCTCCCGCCCTTCCTTCGCGCTCTGATCCCCTGGGGGAGGGCGGCAGGTGATTGCGGTCGCAGTTTGCGCGCGCGGGCGGGCTGGTCTGAAGTCGCCCAGTTGGAATTGCGGTTGCGCGCCCGCGGGCGGTCTGAAATGCGTCGCCCTGTTGCGGTTGTGCACCCTGCGGCAAAATGCTAGGGAATTCTGTGTTGCGCGCTGTGGCGGCCAGACGTGGTGAGCGATGGGCTGTCGCAGGCGGGGCGCCAAGCCCAAGCCGCGCCAACAGCGTGTGCGCGCCAGCTGTGCTGCACCGCCGAACAACGTCGAGTACCGAGCCGGGCGGGGGAGGTGGGCCCGGAGGGCGGCCCAGGCTGCGAAGGCTGAACTACTCGGAGCTGGCTGTGCCTCCAGGGGCCGTCAAACCGCGCAGCATGAGTGGCCGCCGATCCTGTGGAGCGCCATCCACGCGCGGCTGTGCAAGCGTCGGCGGGAGCGCTGCGCGAGGCCAAGCTGGTGGGGGGAACGCCGCCAGCAAGGTGGGGCGTCCAGGGTGGAGCTGCGCTGCAGTGGCCGCGTGGTGTACGCCGAAGGCCGCCATGGGGCGGCCTTATCCGCCGCGTCCGCCATTCCCCGCGGGGATCCAGGGTCACCGTCGAATCCGCCTCGCAGCTAACCGCCGCTGAAGGTGAGGTAGCGTTACCACTGACAGCGGGGGTCCAAGGCAGCCGTGGGGGGTGGGGACGAGCGCCCCCGAGACCAGGCGGCGCGCCTGGCGGCAGCCCGGCCAGGGGGGAACCCGGAGGGTGGGGCGGTGGGGAAAGACAACACCGACCCCCCACGTGGAGGGGCACCACGGGGGCGCCCTGCAAGGGAAACGCAGGGAAACGGCAGCCCCGAAGGCAGAGGGCGGGGGACGCGGCCAGGGCCCGGCCCGAGATGGACCCGAGGAGAAAGGCGGTGGGGACGAACATCACCGCACCTCGAACGGGTCCCAGGTGCACCTGGCCAGGGGGCACGGCCGCCATTTCCCGAGGTTCATCCAGGGTCGCAGCTAACCGCCGCTGAAGTGAAGGTAATACCGAATGGTAAGTCTTTCGTCCGATGTTGGTGTGGTCCAAGGTGGGCAGCCTGCAACCGGTGGACTGACACGCTGAAGGTTGGGCTGCCACCGCGGAGGCCGGAACCTCCGTGGGGATGGCGTGTGTTGGTTCATCCAGGGTCGCAGCTAACCGCCGCTGATGTTCTGGCGCCTGCGGTGTGACAAAACTGAAACCTAGCTAGGTCGAACCCGCGGCCAGGCAGGAGGGGGAGGATGCTGGGGCCCACCTCCCGCCCAGGGTCCGCGAGCCGGCTGTCGTCATCGGACAGCAATGTCTGGGTGCCTCGGGGACCTGCCGGTGTGAGCCAGGCGGGCCCGCAGGGCCAGTGAGGGTGAGATGTCCGGTGCAAGTGGGGGATCCCCCAACGGCGGGCCCGAAAAGGTGGCGGGTGGTCCACTTATCCAGCGTGGGCTGTCTAGCTAAGCTGCGCCGTGGGTGAAATGTGGGGGTGAGCCTTCGCCCCAGCGGAGGGTGGCCCCGGGTATTACGGCCTGAGCCGGGCGCAGCGAGGTGAAACAAGCCCCTTCAGGGCCACGGGTGGCTGGAGGTGAGGACCAGGGGTCCACTCTGGGCAGGTGCCTGTATCTGGACGCTGAGGTACGCCGTGGCGGGAGCACGTCAGCCTTGGGTGTTGGAGTCGCACTTGGCCCACCAGCGGGCCCGCTTCTCAGAGTCGCGGTCGTCCCCTCGTGGAGAATATCCTTTGCCCCTGCCTTTCCAGTCGGAGTCCGTCCATGGGGGCTGGTGGGGTTATTTTTTTGATTCGCGGCCCGCAAGGAAAAGTCCAGAGGGCGGTGTGAACGAAGCGCCAGCGGCGGCGGGTAACGGTCGGGCTGCGGCCGCTACAAATTGGCCGGAGGCGCGCGTGTAGCGCGGCCGGCGCCGAGCGGCGGGTGCAAGGGTGCTGCTGCCCAGGGAATCTGATGGGGACCCAGCACCCAGGGATAGGTAATTACGCTGCCAAAGTGGCGCAATGCAAGACCCCAACCGTGTCAGTCCAACAGAACAAAAGCAGCCTGTGACACAAACTGAACAGGAGGAGGTCCCCAACCTCGACGGGAATGACGTGCAAGGGGATCCAGGACCTGCCATGCACAAACATCAACCGGAAGACAAAAGAGCAGTCGTCAGTTGGCATCCCGTACGAAGGGTTAGCTCTGACAGCGCCAGCGAACCGTCGCAGCTTCAGAGTACGCACCCACACAGCCCAAGGCGTGGAGTTCGTGGTGTCGAACCGAACCAGGCACGCCAGCCCAGGAGACAGCCTCGAATGGATGCGGACGCTAGCGACCATCAAGACATGATGTAACGCAATGCGGAAGGTACAACAGTCCCAATTCACCAGCCGCAAATCGCAAGCGACGCCAACCGGATGAGAACAGGGGCGTGCACCAGGGAGCAACTAACGTGACCAGCACACCCGGAGCCGTCTAACCAAAGTACCCTGGCGTACCTGAGCGGAGTAGACGAAGCGCTCGAGGACAGCTGCAGCCCAAGCAACAGCCAGTGGTCACGAAGAAGCCCAGGGAAGACCGCTCGTCCGGGTGGAGCGGGGGCGCGACAGTGGAGACGCCAGTCCAGGCAACCGTAACTGGCGGCCAGCAAAGGCCCAGCGAACACTGGCGGGGTTACGCGAAGCGTTTAGAATTGGCCCCGTGCGCTTCGTTGCATGTGCGACCAGGGGAGCGTCCAGGGACAATGTCAATCCCCCTGTGCCTCTGGGCAGATTCAGAAGAGGAGAAGGAGGATGAGGAGGAGGAGGAGGAGGAGGAGGAGGAGGCGGAGCAGAAGCAGAAAGAGCGAGGAGGAACAACCTGCCAACGATGACTCTCGAAAGACGACAGGACATGGGCCCAGAGGAGAAGGAAAGCAAGGACCCAGAGGAGAAGGAAAGCAAGGACATTGAACAATGATATGCTACAACACTCCATGTACCCAAGGCGCGGTCGTCGAGCGCATCTGTAACTGGGAGTGATGGGGACACCATGGCCTCCATGTGTGCCCAAGGTTTTGGGCACAAAAGCGAGCGCAACGATGCACGACGAGCGAACACCATCACATCCAAGATTTAAGGAACAAGAAAATGACGAACTTTGGGAATGCCGTGTGGAAGTCGGCGATGAATCTGGCGTAGCATCCAATCGTCGGTCTTGAACGAATTACCTGTCATGGTGTGGCCCTTGGGTCCGTCGAGCGAGCACCCATTAATCGCCGAAGAGGTTACTTCGAAGAGGTGGGGCACGACATCGTTCGACGTAACCTTGCCGTCTTCAGCGGCAGATGAGCAACTTTAAGCATTTCACGATGAGGGGTCACGATGAGGGACCTACGTGGCCTGGGGGGCTACGATGGGACATCGATTTCTGAGCTCCAGGCTCCGTTACGGGGGGTCAGGATCGTTTGTGCAAGACCCTTGCACTTCAGTCGAGCTGTGTAGGGAAACGCGCCATGCCTGGCCACCACCTCCTGAGAAGCATCACCCGATTCCTTGGGCGCAAGAGGCCCTGCTAGGAAGACCTCTACGTAAGGAACGAACGGGCTCTTTTGGCCACGGCGAGCCTCTGCCACGAACACGTTCCCCGACCTAGGCCTACGGAACGGCCCGAAATCCATAGCCCTTCCTGAACCCAAAGTGGTCCTCAGTTCAGCGCCGTGACTGTATGGGCAACACCCGCTCTCAAATAACCGGCGCAAGCAATCGTGGCGGTCCCTACATCTTCCCCAGAAGCCCCGTCCTCCCGACCTTTCCATTGTGTGAGACCCTGGAGCTCTCGACCCAAAAGCATTCACATGGCTTTCGCGCCGTGGGCTGCCTTTGTGGGTCACGGGGGCCGAAGCGACCTGCATGGCTCTGATGAGACGCCAACGGGTCTGGGGTCCTCTCTGCTGCCAGTCAGGCAAGAGAGGGCCACTCGGTATGATCTCTGAGGTATGATCTCTGAGCCCACAGACGGTTCTCGACGAGGTGCCGCTGGAGAGGGGGCCCATGTAGATGATGTCAGATAATGGCGCTTCATCGCCGATGCATCGGCGACGTCGGCGATTCATCGGCGTGGAAGAAATCGGGCTCCGCATCGAACTGCATCGCCGATGCAACGGCGATGCGGCGTCATCCTCCGAGCCCATCTGCTCTGGCCCCAGTTGGAAGACCTGGAAAGGCGGGCGCAGACCTGGAAGTCGTCGTGCAAGACGTGGTGTCAGCGTCTCCAGCATCGTCCGGGGCGCTGCGGGGGCAGCTGCCGCTTCCGCGCGTCGGCCGTGGCGCCCCCTGGCGCGCGGTGGGGTCGCGTGGCATGTTTTGGGAACGTGGGGCAAAATCGGGGATCTCTGAGACTCGGCGTTTTTGTCATGGCTCGCCTGGGCTCCACAGGCATTGCGAATGCCCCAATCGTACAACTTGTTGACTGCATTTCTTCTGCACAACGCAGGAGCCACTCGATTGAAACATGCATGACGGCTGCATCGATATCGACATTGACTGTAGGACATGCCTCGACTGCATATGAGCCATCGATTGAAACATGCATGACGACGCAAACTGGTAATCTCCGAAGAAAAAAACGCTGAACGAAAACGAAGCCGCCAGCCGCTCGCCTCGAGAGGCGAACGCTTGCCCGCGGCACTCGCGATGGAGAGGTGGGGCCCAGGGCTGCCGCGGGGCATTCTGGGGGCCCCATGCGTCTGGAAAGACTTCCTCGCCCGCGCCACGCCGAACGGGAAACCTCTTTTTGCACAACGACCCCAACTTGGTGAACCACCGCTTCCTGGAGGCTTTCGCTGACGCGTTCGACCGAAGTGCGCCCTTGCATTGGGGCGCATGGGCACCAGGAGGGCTTCCAGGCCCCCGCAGCGGGAAGCAGTCGCACCCGCCACCAACCCTAAGCCAGCTGGCGCTCCTCCGCGCGCCACTGGCCCCGTTGGGACAGGGAGCGCGTCGCCTGCTCCTGCCACCCGCGGCAAGTCCTCCGGTGCTCATCCCCCCGTCTTCGCGCGCTTCCCCGCCCTGCAGGGGTCCTTCGGGGCCGCTCGGCGCTACGGCTCCCAGCGTAGCCGCTCGCCTGCCACCACTCCCAACGAAACCGTTCTGGTTCCCGCGGGGCCGCGTGGCCACACTCGCAGCGCCGTCGGAGCCCACAGCCAGCCTGGCACGTTTCGTGGGCTCCCCTAGCAACGGTTCCTCCGGACACCCGCGCGCCCCGTCTACTCGCTGGAAGTTCACCTCTCACCCCGCGCGGCGCCAGCAGGCCCACCCCGACCGCCGCTCCTCTGACGCGGACCTGGGGCCATCATCGGGCCCCCTGCCCCCCGCGCCGCCTCCATCGCTGGGCCCCGGTGGTTTGCCCAGGGTCGCCCCAGCATCCACTTCTGGAGTACTCCCCTTCGCCACGTTCGGTCCAGCCTCGGCCAACTCCCACGCCGCGCCTGCTTGCCGCCTTCACGACAGCGAACCTCCGCGCGCCCTGTCCCAGACCCCCCATCACGCGCCTTGTCGCTGGCAGGCCTGGCGGCACCTCCGGTTCCGCCGTCGAATCTGACGACGCTCAGGTTCGAAGTCTCTGTGCTGACAAAGTCACGCTCCACTGTGCTTGCAATGTTCTTGCTGACCGCGTCGTTGCGCCCAAATGGGGCATGTGGGCGCAATGCCGACCCAGAAGCGGGCCAAACATCGCCGGCACCCTGCACCCGTCGCCCAAAACCTTCTCGGCTACGGAACTCGAGGCTTCCACCTCCCTCGACATGTCCACGCTGGCTAGCGCCTCTCCCCCATGTGGCACTATCAAATGTATGCACGACCAAACAATGTTCGTGTTGCTCGAAAGAGCGCAAGCGGTAAAACGGGTGCCAGCTGGGCACCCGAAGTAAACCTACCGCGCCCCCGAACCAAATTGCAGCGGACGGGCAGAGAACTAGGCAGAGGCAGAAATGACGAGGGTGTGCAAGACGACTGCACTTGCAATCTGGTGCTAAAGCGAATCTGCATGTGCCTCGTCGGCTCACACCCGCAAGCCGGGCATGAACCAAGGAGACAAAAACCAATTGCGACAGGGAGCGTTCTACTGACCACGTTCCTCATAACAAGTGCACCAGATGGCAGCAAGGCAGCATACAATTGATGGAGCGACGTGCAGATGATTGGCATGGCCAACTCTCAAAAGCTTGCTGTTCCGCGAACGCAGCTCATAGAAGCAACCCGTGACTAGTATGACCAACTATGTCGTATTCGCGATCATAGCTCGCGAAATGCGAGCGCATCTTTTTGTTTTTTTGTTCTCTCTCTCTCTCTGCCGACTGTGGGGCCATAGCTGCCATGACATAGTCATGCAGACCCAGGCTGGCGTTGCCTGCAGCCAGAACTTCTTGATACTGGACGGCTCGGTGACTTAGCCTGGCGCGTCGTCCACCTCCCAAAAGAGATTGCCATGATGGGAACTGGGCACAGCCTTCTTGTGCCTCTCGCCGCTCAGCTTGACAGTGTCGTGGTCGTAGTTGAGCTTCCCGTTAATAACGTCCGGAAATCCGAATGAAATCCTGGCCGATGCTCCCCTTAGTCGCGGGGTTGGCCCTCATGTCCCGCGTGTCGCACCAAAACATGTCTACAATCTGCTTGGTGCGGAGCTGGTCCGGTAGCCGCCTATATTTGGCCTGCCATTCCGAAAGCGGTCGAGCAATATCCATTGCTAGGCTCGCGAAGCCGGACGTTCCGTCCACGACAAGGGCTGCTGTTACTGCGTAGCCTCCCTCCTCTCTCCATCAGCTTCCTGATCTCGTTGGTTGAAGCTGCTCCGCGGATCATCTCGTGGAGCGTTGTATTTTTTTGTTGGGGGGGGGGGGGGGGGGGCTTGCCGCTCGGTAGCTGCGCCGCGCGCTGCGAGCAGCTCGGGGGCGAGCGAAAACCTGCGCGCAAGTTTCGGCGAGCGGCTCATCGCGTCGAGCAAGTGGCAGACCCCCTTGTCGGTGCCGCGACACTTGCACTTGCCAAAGCGCATGTCGACGGCACCTTGCGTGCCGTGCCCCGTCTCCTCCTCCCTCTTGAAGAGCCCGGCGCTGAGCGCGCAGATCTGGCCGGCGCATTCCATGGCGGGAAGGCAACGCGCGCCTTGATCTACTGCGTGGCGAGTGCCGTAGAGTTGAGCTGCATATCGCGACGCATGAGCAGATTGTTATTCTTTGTTCTTGGCCCTCTGCAGTGCCGCGATTCGCGCTGCGACGCGGTGCTGGGTGAAAAGGGCGCAAGCCGCTGCTCCCAGCCAAGAAACGAAGAGGTCCGGAGGTTAACCTCCTGCTGGCTCGTCGGCCTTCGCATGCGGGCGCAATGCCGACCCAGCGGCGGGCCAAACATCGCCGGCGCCCTGCGCCCGTCGCCCAAAGCCTTCTCGGCTATGGAACTCGAGGCTTTCCACCTCCCTCGACTTTTCCACGCTGGCTGGCGCCTCTCCCCCCATGTGGCACGATCAAATGCACGTGCGATCAAGCGCTGGTCGCGTTGCTCGAAGGAGCGCAAGCGGTAAAACGGGTGCCAACAAGGCACCCGAGGTGCACCTACCGTGCCCCCGAACCAAGTTGCAGCGGACGGGCAGGGAACTAGGCAGAGGCAGAGAAGGCGAGGCTATGCAAGACGACTGCAAGACGACTGCACTTCGAGTCGTGTGCTCAAGCGAACATGCATGTGCCTCGTCGGCTCACGCCCGCAAGCTGGGCATTAACCAATGAGACAATAACCAAGTGCGACAGGGAACGCTCTACTGACCACGTTCCTCATGACAAGTGCACCGGACGGCAGCAAGACAGCATGCGATTGATGGAGCGACGTGCAGATAATTGGCATGGCCAACTCTCAAAAGCTTGCTGCTCCGCGAACGCAGCTCATAAAAGCAACCCGTGGCTAGTGTGACCAACTATGTCGTATTCGCGATCATAGCTCGCGAAATGCGAGCGCATGTTTTTCTTTCTCTCTCGCTCTCTCTCTCGCTCTGCCGACTGCGAGGCCATAGCTGCCATGACATAGTGGCGTAGACCCAGGCTGGCGTTGCCTGCAGCCAGAACTTCTTGATATTGGACGGCTCGGTGACTTAGTCTGGCGCGTCGTCCACCTCCTAAGTGAGATTGCCATGGTAGGAACTGGGCAAAGCCTGCTGGTGCCTCTCGTCGCTCGACTTGACAGCGTCGCGGTCGTTGTCGAGCTTCCCATTAATAACGTCCAGGAATCCGAACAAACTCCTGGCCGATGCCCCCCTTAGTCGCGGGTTTGGCCCTCATGTCCCGCGTGTCGCACAAAAACATGTCTACAATCTGCTTGGTGCGGAGCTGGTCCGGTAGCCGCCCATATGTGGCCTGCAATGCTGTTCCCCGAAAGCGGTCGAGCAAGATCCATGGCTGGGCTCGCGAAGCCGGACGTTCCGTCAACGACAGAGCTGCTGTTACCGCAGCGTGGCCTTCCTCCTCTCTCCATCAGCTTCCTGATCTCATTAGTTGAGGCTGGGCCGCGGGTCATCTCGTGGAGCGCGGGGGGGGGGGCTTGCCGCTCGGCAGTTGCGCCGCGTGCTGCGAGCAGCTCGGGGTCGAGCGAAAAACTGCGTGGAAGTTTCGGCGAGCGGCTCATCGCGTCGAGCAAGTGGCAGACCTTCTTGTCGGTGCCGCGACACATGCCGAAGCGCATGTAGACGGCACCTTGCATGCCGTGCCCGTCTCCTCCTCCCTCTGGAAGAACCCGTCGCTGAGCGCGCAGATCTGGCCAGCGCATTCCATGGCGGGAAGGCGACGCGCGCCTTGATCTACTGCGTGGCGAGCGCCGTAGAGTTGAGCTGCATATCGCGACGCATGAGCAGCTTGTTATTCTTTGATCTTGGCCTTCTGCAGTGCCGCGGTTCGCGCTGCGACGCGGCGCTGGGCGAAAAGGGCGCAAGACGCTGCTCCCAGCCAAGAAGCGAAGAGGTCCAGAAGTTGACCTCCTGCTGGCTCGTCGGCCTTCGCTTTGACCAAATCGACGCGGCTGATCGGCATGAGGGCGTCGATGTACTCGCCCTGGTCGAGCGTCGCGGCGCCGGCGGCGCGGCGGCGGGGGTGAACCCCGCAGTCAGTTAAGTCGTCGCAGTCGCCCTTCATCTGGCCGATGTGGCTGATAAGCCGATCGACAAGCTCGTTGTGTGGAGACGGCTCGGGGTGCGTCCTTGCAGCCCGTGCCCAGCTTGATGCGGCGCAGGCGCTCGGTCCGTCTGTCGAAGGACTCGTCGCTGGGCGCGTGCCCGAGGATGGCTGCGCTGCCGGGCGGCAGGGTGAAGGTCACCTCGCGTGGTGCTCCACCTCGCTCCTGCATCTCGGCATCGGTCAGGCGTGGCGCTTAAATTGGCAAGCTTTCGACGACGTTACGTGTTGCATAATCTCATTTATGTCAAACGGTACTTTATGGCGCAGCGACGACGACCTAAGCGCAATCGAATGGGCATGAGAACGCGCGTGTCCACGACGCGCTTCGTGCCCGGTGGCAAGAATATGCCAGGTGACGCAACGCCAATGTTATCCGTATAACTACGCGCGACATTTACCGCGAGACCAAACTATATTGTCAGACTACAAATGGCCATGAGCATGGAGCCAAGAATGGAAGCAATCTCGAACGCTGAAGGAAGAGCGCATAACACAAGGATTGGGGCGATGCGCGGCAGAAATATAGGCGCGCCTGAGAGCCGCGAAAGCACTGGCCCCGCAATGAAAAAATATGGCGCAAATGGAATCTCTTACCAAGAATACAAATGACATCGCTATGCAACGGCTCCTCTGTAACGCGCGCGGGCCACGGTTGGCGCGCGGGCGAAGCGGCGGGCAAGGGCAACGACAAAAACAATAAGCGCTTGTGCGATGTAAGCTCCCAATGGAAAACGAAACGCGGCCAAACGTACTTTTCCAAGTTTCGACGCCCCAGGGCGGCCAACTTGGTTCACGGGGGGGCCCTCCATAGCTGCTCCAGAACGCCCAATATTGCTCTAGAGCGCCCCTCTAGGGCCCCGAAGCGACTGGGGGAACCGGGGCCACGGCCAGTGGGAGAGGGGTCAGCAACGTGCAGGCGGGCCAGTATGCGATCAAAGGTGCTGCCATGTTCGCCAGGGCGGGATTGCCTCTCAAAATCTGTGGCTGGCGCTGTTTCTTGAACAGGGGAGCTTCCACGGTGGTTCGTGCCGCGTAGTGCTCAAACTTCGGTTCCCCCTGTCTGGGGCGGCCAGATGATTTTCTTGCATGCGAAAATCTTCTCTCAGCCAACGAGCCCCCCATGGCGCTGGTGTAATGCGCAAGTCTCTGCCTGGCTCCCGCAGGCAGCGGCGGGGCAGGAGGGGGTCCAGAAGGTCCTTCATCGTCCGTCGGGTCCTCCCCTACCACTTCCACGGCCGCCTTTCCTGCCCCCTCGTCACATGGGCAGGAGTCGGTGCATCTCCGCCGCAGCCTTGCTTCCAGCTGGTCCGCTCGCCGACGCGGACCCCCCCCCCCAGACGACTGACCGCCGCCCTGGGGCTTCTTTTGCTTGCCCTCGGGAACGCTCTCTACAAACAATAGATCTCCCAAATCAACCGACGGCATCGTCATGGACGCAATGTCATAGGCCTTCTTCCGCAACGGGAAATGGGCGACCACTCCCGGAGACTTGTTGTCCGCCGCGCCGTCTTGGCCCGTCTCGACTACCGCCCCGACGCCAATGTCGGACCAAATATGTTGCGATCTTTCTACAACGGGCCGTCGCCCGTCCGTCTTCATTCCTGTCTTGAATCAACATCTCGCGAGCTGTTCCAGAGGCGCGCAGTAATGGTCGGGCCCCCCCCGCCCCCCCGCATGATGGACATAGCCGAGGTAAGTGCCAACTCTGGTCCGAGGGCCCGTCTTGGGCTGCTTAATGCGAGACTCAAGGGGCGGCGGGCACCTCGCGGCAGAGCCGAACGGCACCGAATACCCCCCACATGAAGTACCATCTGTTTTTGTCTCCACGCAAAGCCATCCGCGTCTCCTTCCTGCGCATTGTAGCACAGGCAGAGGAAGGACACAGCGCGTGCCCAGCACGGAGCCGGTAGCCCTGCCGCCATGAGAAAGGTTCTGGCCCAGTCCTGCGCGATAGCGTTGGTCTTCTCAGCTATTGAGTTATGCTTCTTGTTCGCGGGCTGCGTAGTCATGGGCAGTCGTGGGCTCGCTCAGGGGATGCGCGTTCAGTGACTTGCATGCTCTCTTCAATTCAGGGGCCGCGTCCGCGTGGATGAACTCTAGCTTCTCGGCGGGCGCCCTCGGGTTCACAAGGGAAAGCGACCGCGTGCTCGGCCAATTTATCGGGAGTGCTCTGGCTTGCCAGGAATCCCGCGTGCCGGTCGCGTAGTGTCACGCACGAGGTTTCCCCGTAGAGTCCTCGATCGCTCATCGGCCGCGAACTAGTGGTCCACGGTGCGCAAGCCACCGAGCTTCTTCGGCTCAGAGCATGGTCGCATCTGCTTGTAAGCCCTATTTTGCTTCTGTCTTTGTTGCGTTCTCAACGTCTTCGCCCACTGGCACGTTGCGCAGAGTGGGTTCTTAAGCATGTGAGAGAGCAGCTGCTGACGTAAGACGGCCTGCCGTTGGAGGCGCTCGTGCTTCGTCGCCCCCTCAGGTCCTGCATCTTCCATTGGGTCATCGCCGGGGTCGTCGACTACCTCCGCGGCCCCTGGCCCCTCGGGGCCGCGTCGGCGACTTCTTCTTCGCCTGGTGCCGACGCCACCCTCGCGCGACTTGGCACGGCCCTGCCCGCGCTTCGGTCTTGACGCCGCGCGCCTTCAGCGTGGCTTCATTCCGGCATCGGCGCCTTCGAGTATCGCCGCTAACAAATCTTGCGTCCGTCTTCGTCCACCCTAGCTTTGCCGCTTCTTGGGGCTCATCGTAGAAGTAGATGAATATATCAAACTGCGCGCCAATGCGCCGTCCGCGGTCAGGAGTCCCAAGGCGCCGTCCGTCTAGATATCCGGCATGCCGTTCGAGTAGGAGTCCTCTGCCATCACCTCTCGCGAGTGCAACTCAAGGGCAGCGCGGTGCCTGAATGCCTGGGGCGGGGGGCCACCCGGCACGCCAGGGCCATCCAGGCTAGACCTCGCGCCGATCTCCGCGCGCGCCCGCCGCTCCAGCCCGGTCGAGCCGGCGGCCGGCGGGGGCTGCCTCGCCCCATTCATGGTGAGGTTGCGGATCATGCCCTCAACTGAGAGTTCCACCCTATTCCTTTGTGGCAGCAGTGGGCGCGGCGCTCTGCTGGTTCATGCGTGGAAACTATAACCGCGGTCTAAGCCGAGCTCGCCCGCTGATATCACGCTCGGAGTCTGCGGCATGACAATTGCCCCGAATGCAGCCCACGCACGCCCCCAGAGGTGGGCGGGGCCACTGGGGGATGACAACTCCACGGCAACTGCACAGTGGAGCCGAGTCGCTGGAAATCCTGATCGCTGGAACAACTGCTCCTCTGCATTCAGCTTGTCTCTGGAAATCCTGATCGCGCCGAGGGCTCTGGACTGGCCGGCCGCCGTGTTCAGGGCGATGAGGGCGGCCAGAGGAGAGATCCTGCCAACCATCCTTGCTTCGTGCAAGTACTTGATAGCAACCAGATTCGAACCGCAGCTCGCGTCGACGATGCATCGCATGGATCCGAGACGGACGGGGCCCAGCTTCACATCCCTCGTGGCTTTCGTTGTTCTCTAGCAGACACAGCAGCAACCAGCTCGCCGTCATGTCCACTGCTGGCATCGCTGAGCTCGCCATCGGACTATCGCTTCCAGCCGACCTACATACGCCGGATTTCCTGCCCCAGTGCGACAGCCTCATCGAATGCCAGCTGTGCATGGATCTTCGCTTTTCGCGTGCACTTCTCAGCCGGCTGAGGATGAAACTCGAAAGGATCTCCCCGCGTACATGGTATCGACCTGGGTTGCATGTCTCTTCGGTCGAAGGGTCCAAGTGGCTGGTTGCGGTGTGCTTGGGTCTAGACGTACTTTTCATCGTCCATTAACCGAAATACGCTTCTGTTCAAATATGCGCGTCGGTAGAGCTCTCTTCGCAGGTCTCCCGTTCCTCAATAGTTCGGGGGCCTGTTTCGGAAGCGTCGCAATCCCGCCTGCCTGGAGACGCCTCAGAAATTTTACGTGTAGGTCATCCTTGCTCCCGCTCTGCGCGCGTGCCGGTGCAGCTGGGCTGCTTTCGTCGCGTTCAAACTTGTGGCCCCACCCCCGCGACAACCTCGTCCGAGGGCTGGCGCCCTGCCCAATGGCGGCGCTTGAATTCCTTATCCAACGCAGAAGACTGCGGGAGCAGCGAATATCGGTACTCCCGTCGTCGGGGCATGGCAACGGCGGTCCGCCTCAACTCTGTCCAGGCCGGCGCCGGTGACATAGTCGCCGATCGCCAGCCTCTCGGGTCGCGGGTGTCCCGGGGCATTGCTCCTGGGTAGGTCTGTCTGGCCAGGTGCCTCCAGCTTTGTCGCTTCTCCTTGCTCTCGCCGCTCCCCTTCGACTTGTCCTTGTCGCTGCCCTGTGCGGGCGCAGCGCTCGTCTTTGCGTTCTGTGCCGCGGCAGACATCTGATCTTCGCTGCGCTTACAGGGAGGGCTTTGCCTATAATGTCCATGTGCGCCTCGTGCTCATCGCGAGAGAGCTTCTCCTCCCGCGCGGCCTGTCGACGCTCGCGGGGTCATTTCTCGGACGACGCAGGGCAGGCTCCATGGCTAAATGCACGGCATAAGCCTTTCCTCTTGGAGCTGACACTGGAGGCGCGGCTCCGAGAGCGATCGCGGTCCTTGCCGCCGGCTTCGGGCCGGTCGGCGGGGCGCTCTTGGCTCCTGCCGCGATTGCCGTCGTTGCCCCTTCCACAACCTTTCTTTTCATCTTTCATATTTCCACCGCCCATGCCGCCTGTCTTGACCACGATGGAAACCACCGCCTCCGCAAGTTCACATAAAACATCCAGGACGGGCGGGATTCCGCATATGTGGGGCAGCGTTTCCGACTTGCGCTCATGGCCCAGCAGCAAATGGTGACATGAGAGACCTGTGGAACCTGCATGACATGTGGGACCATCGGGGCCTGCAAGACCAGATGGAGCTGTGAAGCCTGTGGGGCCTGTGGGACATGCGGGACCCGCGCGGCCTGTGGGACCTGCGGGACCTGCGGGACTTACGAGACCCGCGAACCCTCCGGGGCCTGTAGGACCTCTGGGACTTGTCGGACCTCCGGGACAAACGAACCCTGCTGGAGCTGTGGGACCTGTGGGACCTCGACTTGTGGGACCTGCGGGACCAAAGAGACCTGCGAGACCTGTGGGGTTTGTGGGATCAATGGGAAATGCGGAACCTGTGGGGCCTGTGGGGCCTGTGGGACCTGTGCGGCCCGCAAGACTTGCGAGACCCGTGGGACTCGTCGGACCTGGGGGACCCGTGGGACCTGTGTGGCCCGTGAGAACCTGTGGGGCCAGTGAGACCTGCTGGACCAGTGGGTCCAGAGGGACCTGTGGGACCCGCTGGGCCTGTGGGAAATGTAAGACCTCGGGGGCGTGTAGGACATTTGTGTTATGTGGGATCAGTGGGGCCTGTGGGACTTGCGCGCGGCCTGCGAGACTTCTTGGAACTGTGGGACCTGTCGGGCATGTGTGTGAGACCTGAGGTGCCTGCAGGATCAACGAGACCTGCGTGACCTGCGGGGCCTGTGGGACCTGTGGGCGTTGTGGGAGCGGTGGGGCATGTGGAACCTGTGGGACCTTTAGGATTCATGGGACAGGTGAGAACGATGGGATTTGTTGGACCAATGGGGCGTGTGGGGCCTGCGAGACCTTCCAGACTTGCGAGGCCTGCGGCGCCGCCTGCAAGATTTGTTGGACCTGCGGGACCTGTGGGATATGTGGGATACGCGGGACATGCGGGACTTGTGAAACTTGCGACAGCTGTGGGCATAGGGGGAGTTGTGGGACCCGTGGGACCCGTGGGACCTGTGGGAAGTGTGGGGCCAGTGGGACCTGCAAGACCTGAGAGACGTGCGAGACCTGTGGGACATGTGGGACCTGCGGGGCCTGTAAGACCTGCGCGACCTGCGAGATCTGCGAGACCTGTGGGCCACGTGGGAGCTGTGGGACCTGTGGGCCCTGTCAGATCTTTGAAGCCTGTGGGACCTGCGACCGCGGAGGACCAGACTAAGACCCTGAATTGTGGGACCGCCGGGCACCCAAATAAGGACCTTACTTGGGACCCGGGGAACTCCTTATTAAATTTTGTGGATCGACAGATGTCTCGTGCTTTGGGATCATCGAGGCCCCCAGCGGAGGGTTTATTAAGGAACCCGGAGGTTCCTTACGTGCACCGCGTTTTCTTATAGCGGGGGGGCCCAAAATTCAAACTCCCCAGCGTGGCCGTCGGAGGCCCTCAACTAGCCACCCCACTTGAAAACGCTACGCAACTGTTCAGCCGAGGCCTGAACGCGACTCTGATGCCGTCGCCGCCGTACTTGCACTGCATCCGCGAATCCGCAAGCGAACCCAAGAAACCGCCATGGAGGCGGGCAGAACCCCAGACGGCGCCAGCTGACACCCAGGGGAGCTCACGACGGCCCACGATTGCCCCGAAGTGTCCCACTGAGCCAAAGAACGGCCAACGAGTGCCCCAAAAGGCCCCCGAGACAACCCAACAGGACCCCGCGACGAGCCCAACGCGGCCTGAGAGTAACCCGTGAGAGACCCAAGAGAGGCAAGCACACCGGACGCAGCATGAGGCAGAAACATAAGGGGACTCACGACGGGGGGGCGGAGGAGCGGGGGGGGCGACAACGAAAACGAAGGAATACCTCCCAAAACGACGCGGATCAACGTGTCACATGTTGCGGCCATTGCACATGTATGGGCGACGATTTGTCGCGCAGTACGGTTTCATTGGCGGCGCTCTAAAACTCACCCCGCCGAAACATGCGCAATCGCAGAGCGCGCGCGGGACTTGCTGCGAACAAATCGGCATGGCGCGAGCGCCTGGTTCTCTACGCGCAAACGCAGCGCGTATGACTTGTCAACGAAGTCGCGCTCTCCACGAGACGACCGGGCTCTCCATTTGTAGATGCGCGCAGTGAGAAAATGCAAAAAACAATGCGAAGAGAAGGAAGGGCAGGGCAAAGGGAAGAGGCCGGGCGAGAGGCGAACCACGCATGATCACCGCCCGAACGAACGTGGCGAGCGCAAGCGCTGAACAAAACAGAAAAAAACTGGATTCCTATGTTTTGGTGCGCCGCCTAGAAGGGAAGGGGGGCGGGGGGGCCGATGGCCCGCAAGGAACAAACTCGGCGGCGTGCCAGACGCTGCGCGAGGCCTCGCCACGCGGAGGCGCTCTGCCCGCATGAACGAGCGCGTCGTCGCCCAAAATCGGCGCGATCACGCCGCGCGAAGCATCGCTGCGCGGGGGCAATCCGCCCATGCAAGACATGCGCAACTAAAAAGCGAAACCGGCGCTGCGCGCCGCCTTAACCATGGCACTGCAATGCCGCAGCAACCACGTTTTTACTACTACGACCTTCCCTGATCAGCGCGCGCATGGGTTGTGGCAAACGGGCCCCGCCACGCGCGATCCGCACTCAGCCTCGCGAAAGCACATTGAAGGGCATCTCCGCGGGAAAACCGCTGCGAGTGGCCGGGCTGCAACCTTTCGAGAGAGCGTCGCGTCAAACCAGCAGCGCTCGCCGACGACAGCCGCAACGCAGAAACAACCGATAAACAAAAACACATAATTTAAATGGCGCCCAGAACATCCGGTTGCGGTGGTTTCTTGCGCGGTCATATCTTGCCCGAGTGGGCAGGCGCAGCCGGTGCTGGGGCGGCCGGGCCCCCGCTTCCATTCGGCCCTTGGCACAGACGTTGCGCCCGAGTGCATAGGCATATGCCCTGGAGGGGAATGTTGCATTGCACCGACTTCTTGAGGCGACTGTCTTTCATCTATAGATTATGTCCGCCCTTGCCGGCGCGTTCTCCTCCTCCTTCGCTCTCCTCGCCTCCCGCAGGAAGACCGCGGGGATTCAACAGTCTCTGCTACTTTTCACGATTGACCTGCCCTCATTCCTCGTGCATGAAATCACTGACCCTCGATGGCAACCGTTCGTAAGTCTTCATTCAAGTACCGCGCTCGTCGTTGCAATGGTCAAAAAGCACAAGAGCGAAGTGCATGCGCGGGCACTTTCGCATTTGGCGGAAGAAATGCTCCGGCATCGCGGGGCGGAAAAGGCCATTCAATTCCTCCATCTCGTTAAATGTCCTGACCCACTCATCGCAGAAATGGAATAGGTCGGCATCCGCCTCCGTGCCCGTGCCGCGGATCTTAACCTCCACGAGATCCGCGTACCTATACGCCTGGCCGTGATCCTGGCGGGCGGTCGCATGCGCGGCAGCGACGCGCAAAATCTCATGACCTTTCATCATGCTTCTGGCGGTGCGCGAGGAGGTGTCCAATCTTTCGATCTCACTCGCAAGGTGACGTAGCTGTGATGATGGCTGCCTGTCTTTAACTATCTTGTTGACCTTTGACCTGAGGTCAGCTGCGATCATCAGGTCGAGCCAGGCGAAATGACCGGAGTTTCTCAACTACTCCGCATCTGCGCGCTTACAATCAAAAGCGCCCACTATCCAACTAACAGCGTCCTCGCACGGCGAAGCTGAGGCCGCCGCCCTGGCGACGTTGCGACGCCGCCGCTGGTAGGTAGCGGCATCGGGGGCACCTTCCGAGACTATCTTCTCCGTCCTGCCTGCGCCGCCACAATACTGCGCTGTGGCTTGGGCAACATCCATCAACGGGAGCGGGGGGCCATTGCCGCCGCCGCCGCCGCCCGGCGGATCACCTCCGGGCGGTCCTCCGCCGCGCCGACGCCGACGACCTGGATTGCTGTATAATTCTCTGTCGGGTGCCAAGTATCCATAGCCTTCGAGATAGAAGCCGTCGCCACCCTCGTCATCATCGCCATCATCTCCGCCGTCATCGCAAGGAGGACCTGGGCCTGAATGTTTCGGCGCTGGTGGCATCCCTGGGGGGTCGCCTCATTTTCCATATCTTTCTGTTTGAAGATGCTCGGCAAACCCCCCGGCGCTGGATGCGCGCGCCCCGGGGAAGACGTCGCAATGCTGGCGCGAGCTGCCCCCGCGTTGGCATTCGAACCCTTCTGCGCTCGGACCACTTGCTCAATCCTTGCCCCAAATCCTGGGTCAACTGTGCTAGGGCGGCAGCCGCCTCAATCCTTTTCTCGTGAATCTCCTGGTTTTGCACTCTGCGCTCAGCGCACATCCCAACGTTATCCTCGCCTCGCTGCATCGCCTGTTCGAGCTTTCTTCGGGCCTCTCAGTTTCAGCCCTCGCGGCTTCATCAAACTCACACAGCCTCTTCGATTCGGCGCTCTCGGCCCGGCGATCGTCGTTCCCCGAGGCGCAGCCCCGGGCGCGCGCGGGCCGAAACAATCGATCGCGAGAGCCGGCCCTCGGCATAGACGCAGCGGCGCTGTTCCCCAATATTCTTTCTCGCCTGACGCCCCTTGTTTTCTCTCCAGAAATCTTCCCCCAGCATCCGTGTTTCTCGCGGCTGAATCCCATCCGTCGCGGCGCGCGCGCGTCTTGCCACCCAGCGCAAAGTGCTCGTCGCAAACGCCGTCGTTGCAAAGGGGGCAGTCGCGAGTAGCCACCTTGGAGCGCAGGAAACGCCGCGGGGCCCCCGCGCGGGGATTGCGCCCCGAGTTTCCGAGCGAGGCTTGTCGCCCAACCGCTGCCGGTGCCGACGACGGCGCAATGGGCGCTGCCGCCGCGCTCGCTTGGGTCGCCGACCCAGCCCCTGAAGACGTTGCCGAAGATGCACCGATCGGGTTCCGCTGCATCTGGCGCTGGCCGAGCTGGCGACGCAAACTGCGCCGCCCGGCCCCCCGACTCTTCAGCGCCCGGGCGGCCCTCAGTCCCGCTGCGCGAGTGCTCGCTGCGACCTTCTCTTCAGCATTCCTTTCGTCTCGTCGCATTTCCTCGCGAGCATGCAACGTCTCGGCCCCGGAGCGAGCCCGGCTCTCATCCGCGACGACTCGGTTCGGCCTCTTGGACGGCAGCGGCAACCTCCGCGGCTGGCCGCGCGTTCCGATCCTCTACTGCTCGTAACTCCTGGGCCGCATGCGATGCAGTCGCCCGCAGAGCTTCGCCGGCCGCCTGGACAGCGCACCTCGCTTCCTCTGCGAGGTGCTTCTCTGGAGATGCGCTTGGCTCTCGGAGGCAACTGTGATCTCCAATATGATGGCGAGC
Source organism: Prorocentrum cordatum (assembly GCA_963575745.1). NCBI lineage: Eukaryota > Dinophyceae > Prorocentrales > Prorocentraceae > Prorocentrum > Prorocentrum cordatum. The sequence goes on along the minus strand of CAUYUJ010005469.1, from coordinate 278,242 downwards.
TCTCTCATGTCCTCTGTTGCGGCGGAAGCCCGTTGAGCTGCCGCCGCGCGTTGGCGCGGCGCCCCCCCCGGGCAGCGCGCGGCGTTCACCGTGGCCTCCCAGTCTCGCTCCAGCTGAAGTGCGTCAACCGCTGTCTGTGGCAGCTCCGACTGTCCTAGTTGCTCATCCTTTCCTTTCCCCAGCCTCGCGCCGCTCGTTCACGCGCAACCTAGCGCGTGCGAACTAGGCGCGGCGCGCGTCGGGCATTTGTATAGTCTGATTGGTTGTAGACTGCAGGTTAAGTGGGAGGGGGTGTGGGCTCAGGTAGCCATTTTGGGTCCGTAGCGTTCGGCTCTGGCCGACGCGCGGGTGTTCCAGGGGGCCGCGGGGCGGCCATAACCACAGCCGTACTAGTCCGCGGACTCGGTAGCGCGCCTGTGGTGCCATGGCTGTGGGCTTCCTGGGGGCGCACCTGATGATCTTGGTTACGGGCGGCGCTCTCACGGTCCAAGGGGCACTTGGCTGGCTGCCGTTCGGGCGCGGGGGACAGGAGGTCCCAGCGCCGACGCCGCCAGCCCTGCCCGGGCCGACAGCGCAGCCGGCAGGCGGTGGGGGGCGAGGCAAGGGGCGAGGACCGCCCGCCAAGCCCGCGCCTGCAGGAGGAAAGGGGCGAGGGCCGCAGGCCAAGCCCCCGGGGGCGCCGGGCGTCCCACCGCCGCCGCGGTCAGGGTCGACTACAACGACCACGACCGCGGGCCTCGGGCGCGTAGGCGAGGGCGAGCCCACAGGCAGCCCAGCTACGCCGGCATACGGAGGTAACAACGAGCCCACGGGTGCGCCTGGGCAGCCGTCCGCCCCGGGAAACCGGACGGGCGATGGTGAGCCTGACCTGCCGCGTGGGCTGGACGGGTATTGGGGGTGGAGTGGTTGGGTCCCGCACCTGCCCCATTGGTGGGCTGGCCGGAACGTACCCCCACCGCCGCCGCCGCCACCTACCCCGCCCCCGGAGGCGGGGCCGGGTCCCGGTTGGGGCTTCGCAGCCTGGGTCTTCGAGTTCGTGGGCTACGGAGCGTGGGTAAGCTCCCCCGACCACCCGGGCACGATCCGCACGAGCGGCGGATGGATTGGATCCGCCGTCGACCGCCTGGGCGTTAAGATGCTTGGGTACTGGTGGGAGACCGCGGTCCTATGCTTTGCCCTAGGCATCTTCACGTTCGTGTTGGGTGCCCTGGCCTTCATCGTCAACACCGCAGCCCAGCCTATGCTGTGGGCTGCCGGGGGACTCCGCTGGGCGTGGTACCAGATTACCCGGTGCTGCCAGCGACGCGGAGGCGATGGGCCCGGCGCCCATCTTCCCCCACCCCCTCCGACCCCCTTGCTGGTGCGCTGGCGCGGGCCGGGCTTGGGCGGCGTGGTGGAGACGGAGTTCTACACAAAGGGGGTCCGCGGCCGAGGGACCAATCGGGCGTACAACCACGTGCTTCTGCGTAAGCACGGGCAGGTGGCCCGCATCAGCTGCAACTTCGCGGACCGGTACCGACTGGACCGCCACGGGCTCAACATCAAGATCGGGCAGGTCCTGGGGTGCACCAGTCGCAAGTGGCGGCTGAACCTCGAGGAGACAGGGAATGTGCATCTATGTCGTGCCGTCGAGTGCGCCTCCTGTCCAGTGGCGCATCCCATGCACGTCGACCAGTACGCGGCCATTGACCACACACAGATCGTGGACTTGGCTGAGCACGGAAGGGCCACGGCCTGCCGGGCAGTCGGCGTGGGACTCCGGAAGGTATTCGGGGTCGTCAAGTGGCTGCTTTGCTCACCCTGGTCGGTTCTCGGATGGCTGTGCCGGGGCCGGCCGGAGCCCCGCTACATCACCGACGCCACGGGCTATCGCCGCCTGGACATCGATTCGGAGAGCGAGGTGGAGGCGGAGGAGCGCCCCTGCCAAGCCGCACAAGTTGGGGTGCAGCTCGCGGGTGGCGCACGCCCCCTCCAGCCGGAGGGGTGCGGCGACCGAGGGATGCAGGAGGCTACTGTCCTGCTACAGGAGGACGCGGAGGTGTCGGACGTTCCCCGGCCGGGGCATTGTCTCAATGCACAGGTGCACCTCTGCGCCCACCATGCGCAGAAGTATCGGTCTACCCTGATCGGCCGCAAGTGCAGCCTCCCCACTTGTCTCCGCATGGCGAAGGGTAGCTGCGGGGGGGCCCCGATGTGCGGGGAACATCTCCGACGGGACGAGGGTCACACCGTGCGCGTCGAAGCGACGGTCCAACCTGGGATTCTCGGGGGCCTGCGCCGCCGCATGCGGGCGCGGGCTCCAAGCCCCGCCAGGGCGCGCGATTGGACCGCGCACGCTGCCGATGGGGTTGGCATAGCGCCCGGGCCGGTCTACCCCCCGCCTCTACCTCCCCCCGCTGCACCGCCACCGCCCGCCGTGGCCCCATCTGTCGATGTGGAGCCCACGGGGGCGCAGGCCCTAGCCTCTGGGCCGCAGCCGCGTCGCACACGCTCCGCGGAAGCAAGGGCCAGCGGACGCTCACGGTCTGCCGACCGCGGAGCCCCGGGCGATCGGATCGCCCATCACGGGTGGCTTCAGGAGCCCCTACTCGTGAAGGTCTGCCCGATACTTCCGGGCGACCCTCGGGGAGCCGAGGAGGCGTACGGCGCGCCCCCGGCGAGTCCTTGGTTTATTCTATTGGGAGAATGCGAGGGGCTCGACGTACGGGGCACTGGCGGGGACGCCCGACTTATCATCGGGACTAGCCTCGAGGGCGTCAGGGTGGAGGTCCCAGCCAGCGAGGTCGTACGGCACCCCCCTCCGCTGGAGGACGGGCGCTACCCGATAGATTGGATCAATCGGCTGCTGTACGAGGTCCCCCAAGGGGCTCGGGAAGTGGGGTTGCGTGTCATCGCCCACCACATCCCGCAGGATCTGCTGGCGATGTTACGCCAGGAGCAGTGGGACGGTGTGGACGTGGAAAGCGCGAGCGGCTGGAGGCGGCGCTACCTGACGAACACGGAGCGCCAGCAGCTGCAGCACGACCCGGTGCGCACACTCGGCCACCATCGGCGGGGCGGCGCGCAGGGGGCGCAGCCTGCGCCCGGGATGGAGGGCTTGCCCCGTCCAGCCCCCGTGGCGGCACCGTCGCGCTTAGCGGCGGCCGCCGCCGGCGTGAGCGAGGATGCTGAGGAGCCCGACCCACTCGAAATGTTCATGGATTCCTTGCGAGCCGAGGATCTCAAAGGACGGGGGGGCCAAGCGGCGGCCCTCAGTGCATTAGGTATGGCCGCGGACCTGCTCGGGGTTCCGCTTGATCAGGCGGAGCGGCAGCTGCGGCGGAGGGTCGCACAGGTGGCAGCGGCGGGCCCACTGGGGTCCGACCTAGAGCGCGCCCTCGCGGATTTGGAGGATGCGCAGCTGGAAGCGCGCGCGCGGGAGCGTGCTGCGGCCGCCGACAAGGTTCCCCTGCAGGGCAGCCTCTCACGTGAGGGGTCGCGGAGTCGCTCGGCGCGGGGACGGGATCCCAGCCCGAAGCAGGGACCCCGACGCGAGCTCTTCGGTGCCATGCCCCCCATCCAACCCACGGGCCCACGACGGGGCTTGCTGGGTGATCGGGACCTGCTGGCACGCGATGGACGCGGGGGGGCCGCTCGTGGGGCCAATCCGCTCCTCGACGGGGCCTCGGTCCTTGGCCACCTCACTGGCCAGACGCCCCACGGGGGCGGCCTGGGTGGGGAGCGAGCTGGGGGTCCAGACGACGCCGGGGCGGCGGGCGCCCTGGGCGGGCTTGCAGCCGAGGCCGAAGCCCAGATCATCGAGCGCCTGGATCGTCAGAACCGCCTCACCGAACGCCACGTCCTCGCCGCCGAGCGGCAGGCGCGGGCCACCGAGGGCGACAAGAAGGCCCGGGGCACCAGGGCAGGGATCGGTCGGGACGAGGAACTTGATCTTTACATAGCCCGGGGATGCAACACCTTCGTGGTTGAGGCCTGCGAGGGGATCACGGGGAAGGACTTGTTCGACTCTCTCAAGCGCATGTGTGCGCACTCCAAGAGCACGCTCAAGACGATCGGGTTTCCCTGCCTGGTTACTAACCGTGTGGCACACGGCTACGCGGCGCTCGCCTTCGGGACGGGCCCTCACGACCTGGCGGTGGACGACTGCGTCCCCGCGCGTGACGAGGACTTCGATGGCTATCGGCTCCCTGTGGACGACAAGCTGGAGCCCCGCCAACGGCCCGCCACCCACATGGCGACCTGGTTCAAGAGGGCCCGGTGCGAGATCCAGATGTTCGAGTCCATCATAGGGGTCGCACACGGGGCGGAGCGTCGGCGATCGTTAGGGTTCTTGGAGGCGGCCTTCGAGAGGGACCCCTCGGAGTTCCCAGACCATTGGGTCAAGGATCTGTGGGAAGAGCTCCGAAGCACCTGGGTCGAGGAGTTACGGGAGCTGAGGCGTCGGCTATGCCGAGAGCTCGACACCGAGAACCCGAGGAGGGAGGACATCAAGTACATCCTACTCATGCCGGAGAACGGCTACGATTTGCCCCGAACGTTCGACCTCGGGGACCCGAACGCCTACTACCAGCAGGTGGTCGTGCCCCGGCGCAAGGCCGCACTCACGCGCCTCCTCAATGGGCAGCTGAACGCCCACCTCACGAAGCGACCGCCCAAAGCGGGAGGGAGCGAGGAAATGGGCGATCCCCGGCCCACGGCGCAGGGGGATGACAGGCCCAAGGCGGGGGCTGGGCCCCAGCCGAAGGCGGGGCCCAAGGCGGGCACCGGGGCCCCAGCGGGGACAGCCCCCAAGAGGGCGTACCCAGCGGGCAAGGAACTAACACGCCCGGAGCGGACGCGATCCGTGGCGCATGCGCCCCGCAATAAGGACAACGTCCCTATCTGCTGGGGGGCCACCACGCACATGGGCTGCTCGCGGAAGGCTTGCGATTGCCCTAACTCCCATGACCCCATCAAGTCAACGCGCGGATTGGACTACTCGGTAGTCATGCAGCTCACGAGGCGCGGGGGGCTCCTTGGGACGCCCCGGATCGATCCCAAGCAGGTGGATGGGATGATTGCGCAGCTGCGCTCGCAAGCCAAGGCAGCCGAGGCCGAGAAGGTTGGCGAGGACACTTCACCACCTGCTGCCCCTGACTCCCAGAAGGAAAAGGGCCGTGGCCGTGGCAGCGGCTCGCGAGCAGCGGGCGACCCGGGCCCGGGGCAGGCCCCGGACGACTACACCGCGCTCCAGCTTACCGCGATGGAATCTGACCTCCGGGAAGCGGTTAAGGGCCCCGACTTCGGATGGCTCGAAGACCACGACCGCCCGCGCGCGGCGGCCACTTGGGGCGCCCAGCCCGCGGGTGATGGGCCGGAGCTTCGCCTCAAACTCATGCAGGAGCTCGAATCCGAGGGCATCTTCGCGCCTCTGAAGGGGGCCAGCGAGTACTTGCAGAGCCACGTGCGCGGGCGCGTCTTGGGGGCGCGCCTGCGCGGGGAGCGGCTCACTCTGGAGCGAGCCCTCGAGGAAGCCGTGGACCGAGGCCATCGGGGTCTCAGCAGCGAGGCAGCCGACCTGCATGAGGCGCTTAGCTGCGCCGCAGGATACGTCACCGAGGGCGGGGCTGAGGTTGGCCCGGTTGCGTGGGACACCGACGGGCTGATAGGCCGCGGGTCCTATACCTTCTGGGACGGGGACACCCGCATCCAGTGGGACTTCATCGACTATCGGGACCGCCTCGGCCCTACAGAGGAGATGGGCCAGGCGATGGGCCTGGAGGTGGGCGACACCGAGGAGCGGCAGTGCCTGCTACTGCACGTAGCTGCGGGGGTGCTCCTGCTACGCGCGGGCGAGGGCACAGGTGAGCCCAGCCCGGACGCGGTGCAGCAGTTGGCCGCGACGTATCGCCATGCACTATGGGAGGAGGCCCATGAGGCCCTGCGTGCCCTGGGCGACTCCCCACCGTGGATCACGGCCCTGGAGGCCGATGTCCGCTCCTACGTCCACGATGCGGTGCACCCGCACCACGACAAGGACTATCGCTGCCTGGCAGCATGCCCCGTCGCCGACCTCGACGCCGTCACGCTCCAGGTGCACCGTGTCAACGGCAGTGGGCGCCTATGCGTGGACCACCTAATGGGGACGGGGGTCGGCGCGGAAGATCACGTAATTCCGCTCCTGATCTGGCGTGGCCATATGCGCGCCTTGCGCCCACGCTCCCACGCGGAGGCGGCGGCCCTAGGCCAGCGCTGGGGGCACGCAGGACGCCTGTCCCGCGAGATCGTAAGTGTCGGCTGGCGCGAGATGCTCGATGAAGGCCCGGACGTTGAACCCACCGTCCCGGGCAAGAGCGCGCCCTGCACCCACTGCAAGGCAGCGGAAGGTCGGGCGGGCCGCGCAGTGGGACGCGCGCCAGCCTCGTTCGGGGAACATCCAGCCGACGTCCAGGCACGCCTCCTGGAGGCGAACGCGATGCCAATTCGACACGACCCCGCGTTCGCGTACGGTTTGATCGCCCAGGAGGTGTACGCCGGTTCGGGAAATTGGTCGGCCGCGCTTCGCGCCGAGGGCATCCGGGTGCTGGAGCCGATCGAATATTACGACGACCCCCTCCGAGAATCCGGCCCACGGCCGGATCATGACACCCTCGACCCAGCGGTTCGCGCGCGCCTACAGGAGGCCGCACGGACCCCCATGGGCCCCGACGTGGCCAACGTTTGGTGCTGGGGTACCCCGTGTGGCTCGTACACCGACCTCGGGCTCATGACCCAGCCGGGCGGGACCCCGCAGGGCACCCGCACGTGGGAGCACCCCGAGGGGGATGGCTCCAAAGAGTTCGAGCGCGTGGGTAACAGCCACACACAGTTCACGTGCGACACCTGCCGCATCCTACACGACGCTGGCAAGGAGTTTCTCATCGAGTCCTCCTGCCCCTCGGGCCGCTACCCCAAGATTTGGGACCAGGCCCCGATGCACGAGCTGCGTCGAGCGACGGGGGCCATGATCGTCCCGATCCACATGTGCGCCTGGGGTAAGGCCCCGTCCGACGCGCCAGAGAGCCGCTATCGCAAGGGCAGCTGGTGGCTCGTCAGCCCCCGGCTGTACCTGCACGCTCTGTTGTTGGCGCGACGTTGCCCCCGTGACCACCACCACGTCGAGCTGAAGGATCACGTGCCGGGCTCGGGCATTAAGCGCACCAAGGAGGCGCAGGTTTGGGCCCCCCGCCTTTGCGCCGCGTGGGCAAAGGTGTTGAAAGGGGCCTATCACCGCTGGTCGGTGAGCCAACTGCGTCGGCAGTTGGCGCCTATATGGGAGGATGGCCCGGGGGCGTCCCCCAAAATCGCCCGGGCGGAGGCGCCCGGGCGCCTGCAGGGCGTCGACTTCACTGGAATCGAGCGCCTGCAGGCCTCAGGGGACGGCTCAAAATGCGGTAGGCTTAGCCCAGCCATGCACCGAGCATTGGCGGGGCTTCCTAAGCCCCCATTGGGCAAGGCACAGGGGGAGGTGAGTGCGGGCAAGACTCGACCCCCTTGCGAGGATCCGGCCAGAGATATCGCGGAGGACCTCGACGGGTGCAGCCCGGCGGAGCTGGCCACGGTCTACCTGACCTTCTGCACGGAGCACCCTGAGTATGACCCCGAAGCCATGCGGACCCTGGTAGGGCTGGGGGATCAGCTCCTCCAGCGGACGGGGTCCCTGAAGGAAGCGGCCGCGCTGCTTAGGCGCGCGCGCCACGAGCGCCTAGGCAACCCCCTTCGGGGTGTCCTGGGGGACAAGGTGCGACGGTGTTTAAGCCGAGAGCACTTCGAGTACGTCCGGGAGCTAGCGGAAGGGGGAGCCTCCGCGCGGCGGGGCGCGCCGCGGAGGCGCGAGCGAGCCCAGCCGTACCCCAGCGTGCGAGCCCACATCGACGAGGCCTACCAGAAGGTATGGGCGGATGTGACCTGGGGGATCGTCCTGGTGGCGTCCCAGGCGGCAGAGGGTTTTCTGACGGAGCTGGTGGAAGCCCCCCTGGGGAGGGTACCGAAGCAGCTACCGGACAGAACCTTATCGTCCGAAGGGCGTATGATCCACGCGATGCTCTCGGCCAACGCCGCCACACACAAGCGCGACCACCCGCCTGCCGTCCAGCCACGCCATCGGCAAGTGGCGAGGACGGCGGTATGGCATCGCGCGCGCCACCCCGGAGCGCGCCTCCTCTGCGCCAAGCGGGACGTCTCGCGGGCCTTCAAGTGGCTGGACATCGCCCCGGCGGACGTCGGGGACTTCGGCACCTCACTACCGGGGGCCCACGCTGGCATCGAGGGGGACGTCAGAGTCGTTTACCTAGCCATGGTGTTCGGGTGGACGGGAGCCCCAGGCAATTACATGATGCTCGCCCTGGCGGCGAGGGAGCTCCACGAGAGCTATCGACCTGGGAAGCCGCACTGGCACGACACCACCCACTTCCACTCGGAGTGGCTCATGGATGACCCTGTGGTGGTGGAGCCCGACATTGGGGTCCGACCGTGGATGGCCTGCGACGCATTGGATGCCTCCATACGTGAGGTGTTTGGGTCCGAAGCAGTGAACGTCAGCAAGAGGGACGCCGAGGGGGAGCCTTCCACCACGCAGATTATCTGGGGGCTCAGTATGGACTTCGAGCGCGAGCGAGTTGGACTCCCGGAGCCCAAGGCCATGAAGATGCGCTTCCTACTGGCGGAGCCGGAGCTGAGCTTCGGCTGCCGCATGGTCCGGCTGCGAACCGCGAGGGAGCTAAGTGGGCTCGGCCAGTTCTGCGCCTGCGCAGCTCCAGCCCTGAGCCTGGAGCTCCCAGCGGTCCACCGGATGCTGTCGGGTGACCCAGGTCAGGCCTACGTCCATCCGCCGGGCGACCCCGAGATGGTAGAGGCTGCGTGGGACGATTGGCACCAGACCCTGGATTGGCTGCGCGTCTGCTTTGAGATGCCGGTCGAGGGTAACTTCGAGACCTCCTTCGAGGGCCTGCTAGGCCTTCGCGAGGCCCTCGCACTCCCGGGGGCGCTCGGCAAGCTGCGCTGGCTGGGAGGCGATGCCACCCTGGATCGGATCGGTGCGCTGGACTGGTCCTCGCGCGAGTACATCGTGGCGGAGGCGGCTCCCTATCTGGAGACGCTCCGCTCCGCCCCTGGGGTCACCTGGCAGGGGGAGGGGGAGATCATCGCGGTGGTCGAACTCCTCTGCCTGATAGCCTTGGCGGCCGAGAAGGGCCCGGACTGGTTCCAGCTGCTATTGCCGTACGTCACTGACAACAGTAATGTCAGCCGCTGGCTGCGACGCCGCCGGGCACGGAACGCGGTGGCGCGCCACCTGCTTCGAGTCCTGGCCATGCTGGAGCTACGGTACAAGTTCCGGGTCCTGGACGGGCTTTACTTACGGACTTACCACAACGAGCTGGCCGACTTCATTACTCGTGCCACGGTGGAGGAGGTACGCCAGCGGATGGCGGAGGCCGGATGGACCGAGCTGTCGCCGGCAGCACCGTGGGGCGAGCTGGTGGAGGAGGCCGCCCAGCGCGAGCTGCGGATGCCAGGAGACGACGGGCCCTGGCGCGCGGCTGCACTCCAAGTCAAAGGAGCCCGGGAGGCCCTACCACGCTACGCCCCCCTGCAGGTCGAGGGGGCGCGGCTGCTGGAGGTGGGAACCGCGTGGCCCCCCTTTGGGGAGGCATGGGAGAGCCTCGGTGGGTCGGCGCTGCTAGCGCCGTGGGATGTCGGTGACCGATGGGACCCGGACGACGGGGACCACCCCAAGGACCCCACTGGGGCCCCACGGACCCGCTGGCTGTGCGTGTCACTATCGGAGGACCCCGGTGGACGCGAAGCGACGGGCCTGGAGCGGCTACTGATCACCACTCGGCCTCTGGCCGTGTTGCTCGACGCCCCCGTCAACTACGCTGCAGTGCGACTAGGGGCGCGCCTACGGCGCCTCGGCTATGTGGCACTCACTCCAGAGACGCGCCTACTGTGCACACACTTCGGCGACGTCACGGCACGCGCGCGGGCGGTCCAGGTTTGGGGTTGCGGAGAACGGGTTCGGGCACCGAGCCCCGTACCCCCCCTGGGACAGCCCTGCGTGGAGCCACGCGGCCTCTGCCAGCTCTGGAAAGAGGCAGGGCGGCCACCGCTGGATGAGCTCCGCCTGGACCTCAACAACGGCACCTTGCTCGTGGACCCTCGGATCTCGACGACGGGGGATCGCATGATGCCCTGGCCGCGCGGCACATGGCAGCCCGCGGGAGGCGGGCGGGCCCAGCGCGTGGTGATTCATGATCCGCGCGGGCCCTGCCATACGGCACGGGCGAAGCCCGACCCGTTGAAGGGCTATGCGAACACCCTGATCCTGGAAGGGTCCGAGGGCGGCTGGACCGCGCGAGCCCTGCACCCGAAAGAAATCTGGTGCGCCCAGGGGGGCACGGCGGAGCTGTGGGATGCCTTGGGCCTTGGAGGTATGCCGATCGCCGAGCGCATGCGGCAGGCCGCTCGTGCACTCCCGCGTCGCACGGCCCGCTGGGTGCTCCAGTGGGCGGAGCGCCTGCTGAGGCAGGCCGTAGAGGCAGCAAGCGCAGGCGAGGCACCCGGGGCGCGCGCTGGCGTCGGACCCGATCACGACCGACTCGCTAACGACGAGATGGTTAAGCTGTGGCTAAAGGCCTGGCTTCAGGCCCCCGATCGCCCAAGCGGGCCATTCGAGGCTGCGCTGGAGGCGGGGAAGACGACGGACGACGCCGCTCGGTTGGCGGACCAGCTCGACCCCCCTGCTACCGCGCGGTCCACCGCAGCAGGGGTGGACGGGGCAGGCGGGGAGCGGGTCGGGGCGGTGACCTTCGCTGTTCCGGAAGGCGCGGGTATGCCCAGGCCAAGCGCCATGGACGGCGTGGGCGGCGAGGCTCGCCCCCCGCGCAAGGCCCGTCGGCGTGCCCGCAGCGCCCCTGCTCCCGCGCTGGTGAAGCCCGCCGCCTGGCGGTGCGCCGGCGGGGGCGCCCCGAAAGGGATTCAAGGTGAACTCACCGACCCCCGCGAGCTGGATGCGACCGCCACCGAGGCGATGTTGGCCAAGCTTGCCGAAGGGACGCGGGCCAATTACAGCGCCGGGTGGCGTAACTGGGTACTCTGGCGGAGGCTCCGAGGCCGGAGCCCATACCTGCAGGGGGAGACTCGGGACGCCCGCCTTACGGATGAGGATGACCTCATCCGGTATGTCGTGTACCTGTACAAGGTGATGAAGAGGCGGGCCACGACCATCCGCCAGCGCCTGTTCGCCATTCGATATGCCCACACCCTGGCCGGGTTTGGGGATGTGACCTCCGATCGGCGCCGGCTCTGGACCACGATCGAGGGACTCCGCCGCTGGGACGGAAAGGCGAAACGGAAGCTGCCGGCCACGCCCCGGATGTTGCGCTGGCTCCGAGAGTACTTGTTCGCCCACGGGACGGCCACGCGCCGGGAGGCGACCATCCTATGGGCGGCGCTTATGACGGGGTACTTCTTCATGCTCCGCGCGTCGGAGTATTTGGTCCAAGAGGACCGCTCCTGGAGCATGGGACGGGTGGTGCGTGGGCAGGACGTACAGGGGATGCGCGGGGGTACACCCAGCGCAAGGCTCAGCGACTGCGATGAGGTAGTACTGACGATCACGTCGTCCAAGACGGACCAGTTTAACGCAGGTTGCGTACGCAACCATTACCGTTCGGGGGTGGAGTTGTGTGTCGTGGACGCACTCGCCGACCTCCAGAGGGAGCTGCCGGACCGGTTTGGACGAGGAACCGAGGCGGGGCTCCCCCTGTTCCGCCGGCCCGATGGCCACCCGATTATGCGGGAGGAGGTGCAGGGGCTCCTCCAACTCGCGGCTGCCGCCTGCGGCGTGGACGCAGGCCAGATGGGATCCCACTCCCTGCGCATCGGGGGCGCGACGGCGCTGTACCACGCCTGTCGCGACCTGGAAGCGGTCAAGAGGTTCGGGAGGTGGTCCACGGACGCCTTCCACGGATATCTCTGGGAGGACCATCGGCGTCAGGCTCCATTCGCCCGAGGCATGGCGGAGGGCCACGCCTTATTGGCCCCGGACGCCCGCGGTGACGACGGCGCCGCGGCCGGCGCCCGCCCCGGCCAGTTGGCCGGGAGCGACCCGCCCCGGTTTGGGAGCGATCTGAGGCCCTCGGAACGCCCGGCCTGGGCGCCCGGGCGCCCCCCCTGGGCGCGCCCTTCGGCGCGAGCAGGGTCAACTACGGAGGGGGAAGGAGAGGAGGATTTGGTGAGACACGAGCCAGGGCGAGGAGTTAACGGGCGTGTGGGGAAGCAGCAGGCGGGTCCCACGGGTATTCAGGCCAGGGCGGGGGCTTCGCGTTGTGGGGGTATCCCGGTGGACCTCTCGCCCTCGACCCCCCTTTCGCTACCGCTCCCGATCGCCCCAGGCACGCCCACCTCCTCTTGGTCCTCTCATCCGCAGCCATCTCCCACTCCAGAGCGAGGCACGCGAGCAGCGCGCGCACCCCAGCCTCGCGCGCCAGCCGCGCCTCCGCCCCGCGCTCCGGCAGCGTGCATCATGGGATTCCTGGTGGGCCTGGTGGCCCCGGACCAGAGCAAGGCGCGTGGCCATGACTACAGCATCATGGCGGTGAACCCCCTCGGCGTCGTCGTCTCGGGGGCCGCGCTGTCGGACGAGCTCCGGAGTGCCGCCCACAACATCCTGTACACGGTGGTGAACGAGCTGGACAGCGAGGACCTCGTCGAGGTGGTCAACCACGACCACGAAGCAGCCCCGTTCATCGCGGCAGCTTGCTTGGCCGCGGGGGCGAGCGAGGACCACGGCCAGCTGGTGATCGTCGACGGCAAGCGGGGCGCGTGGGGGGTGGGCGCGGGGCCGAATATCAAGGTCCAGCGCCAGACGGCCAAGCTGGCGCTCGCCCTGGCCCAGTTCCAAGGGCAGCCCATGCCGGAGCTCCGCGAGCTCTGCAAGCACAACAGGGGGCTGCTCGACATGATGCGCACGGTGGACGCGGAGGCGGTCGTCGAGCTCACCGACGTGGACGACGCCTCGAGCAGGGGCGAGGGGAGGTCGACCCCGGCCCCGGTCCTCGAGGCGGGAGAGGACGCGGTCACCGCGGCGCTGGCGCGTGCGGCCATCCAGGCTGCAGCGCGGCGCCAGAGCAAAGGCGCTCCAGTGGAGCGCCCGCGGCCCGCGCGGTCCCCGGGCCAAGAGCGCCTCGCCGAAGAGGTCCGCAAGCGCGAGAGGCGCCCTGCGCCCTTGCGCTCGCCCTCGCGCGCGAGGCGCCGCGATCGCGAGCGCGATGCGCCTCGCGATCGCGGGCGCAGGGGACAGGAGGAGGAGGCCGTCTTGAAACCCAAGACGGGCGGCGCCCCCCCGAAGGCCGACATCGTGAAGCGTGAGGCCGTCCTGAAGCCCAAGAGCGGGGGGGCGCCGCCGCGGTCCTTCGAGGTGAAGACCGAGGTGGAGGAGGCGGCGGCGCCAGGCGCGGGGGACGGTCCGCCCCAGCGCCAGCCGCGCTCGAGGAGCCGCCGTAGGCGCAAGGAGGAGCAGCGCCAGGGCGCCCAGCAGCAGCCCAGTGACCAGCACGACGAGGGCGAGTCCATCATCCGCATCGAGCGGGTACCGCACCACGTCGATGCCGAGGTGGTCAGGCAGGTGGTCGTGCCCTTTGGGGTCGTCAAACACATCGCCTTCCTGTACGACCACCGCCACAAGCGGGAGCCGTGCGTGCTGGTGGAGTTCCAGCGCCGCGCTGACGCAAAGCGCGCGCGGGAGTGCATGAGGTCGAACTATCGGTTCTACAAGACGGACCCGTGCACGGTGGTCACGGAGTGGGCGAGCCGACCTCGCGGCCCTGACCCAGGCAGCGACGGGGAGGATGGCCCGACCATCCAGCCGCCTGCCTGCCCGACGTGCGCACTCAAGATGCGCTGGAGCTCCTTTGACCCGGGAGACGGTTGGGGTTGCGAGATGTGCCCCGCGGGCGGAGCTAACAGCGGAGCCCTGCGGTGGCACTGTAAGGGGTGCGACGTGAGCTACTGCGAGGCTTGCCGCGTCGCCTTCGGCAAACCCAAGACGGTGGTGGAGAAGGCCCGGCGGAGCGGCCACACCGTGCGGGAGGCGCCGGGCCCCAGTGCCGGCCATGGAGAGCGCCCCAGCACGGGTGCCACGGGTGCGGGGGCTGAGGGGGACCGCCCGCCGGGCGACCTCAGCTGGCCCAAGCGTGAGAGGTCGCCCAGCCGCAACCGGCCCAAGCGCGAGAGGTCGCCCAGCCACAGTCTGGCGCGGGACCCAGCGTGGGCGCGGCGCGGCGACACCCCTCCCGGCCGCACGCGGCGTAAGACCGGGAAGCACGCTGGGCAGCTTCGCGCTCCTCGCGGCGGCTGGTACGAGCAGGAGAAAAAGCGGCGGCGTGCTGCCGCCGCGGAGGCTGCCGCGGGCGGGGGTGGGATCCCAGCCTGGCGTGGCAAGGGCGCGGGCGACAAGGGCGGCAAGGGCGGCAAGGTCAAGGGCAAGTACTCCGGCAAGGCCGCCAAGGGCTCCAAGAGCGGCGGCAAGGGCGACAAGAGCGGCAAGGGCGGCCACTCCAAGGGCGACCAGGGCAGCCGCGGCCGGAGTGAGCGTGACTGGCCCAGCGCGGACGGTCGCGCGTCGAGGGGCGGCGATGGCGGCAGCCCCCGGGACCCCAGTGAGCGCGGCGGAGACCGCAGCGGAGACGAGAGCCGCGACCGCCGGGGGAACACGCCCTCCATCTAGGCGTGGAGCTCCCCCCGTGCCCCGACGCCAGCGCCCGCGGCATCGCGGGCGCGGGCTGAAGGCGGCGGCCTGTGAGTGAGCCGGCCCTCCTCTCAGCCTACCGTGCGCAGGTGGCGCCTGCGATCCTTGAGCCTACGGTGCGCAGGTGGCGCCTGCGATCTTGTTTCTTTTAGTACGCAGGTGGCGCCTGCGATCTTCTTTCTTTTAGCCTACGGTACGCAGGTGGCGCCTGCGATCCTCTCTCTTTGGAGGAGTTTAACGTTGCGCGCACGTCGCGTGCTTCCTGGACCCGGCCGTGCCGCGCGTCTTGCGCGCCGTGCGGTCGGGGCCACACTTGCGCTCTGCGCCCGGCGCCTCGTGCGCCGCCCCCCCTTTCGGTTCTTTTGCGCGCATCGCGCACGCGCCGCGCCCGCGCTCTGGGTGCGCGGGCGCGGAAGGCCTCAAGGTTGCAGGCAAGTGGCCGCGCGCGCGAGGCTCTTGCAGCCTCTGGTTCCGCCCTCGCACTCGGGCGGGGCGTCCCCGCGCGCGCGGCTGCGTCTTTCTTTTCTCATGGCCGAGCGGCCGCAGGCGTGCCAGAGCGCGAGCGCGCGGGCCGTCAGGGCCCACGCGCTCGCGTTGAGCGTGGGGCCATCAGGGCCCACGCCCGGCGGAGATGCGCGTCGCCACGCTGCCATGAAAATACCATCGCCCTGTCCTGGTCCCTCTCTCGTCCCCTCCTCTCCTCCTCCTCCTCCGTTGAGTGCACGCGTATCTCACTTAACTTGTATAGTCTGATTGGTTGTAGACTGCAGGTTAAGTGGGAGGGGGTGTGGGCTCAGGTAGCCATTTTGGGTCCGTAGCGTTCGGCTCTGGCCGACGCGCGGGTGCCCACCCACCCCGCTTTGCTCCCAGACGCCTGCGTCGGCCGAGCGGCCGCAGGCGTGCCAGAGCGCGAGCGCGCGGGCCGTCAGGGCCCACGCGCTCGCGTTGAGCGTGGGGCCATCAGGGCCCACGCCCGGCGGAGAGGCGCGTCGCCACGCTGCCATGAAAATACCATCGCCCTGTCCTGGTCCCTCTCTCGTCCCCTCCTCTCCCCCCCCTCCTCCGTTGAGTGCGCGCGTATCTCACTTAACCAGAAGTTAGGCCGCATATGTCACGGCGCTCAGATCAGACAGACTTCTTGCGCTGACCCGATAAACCAAGGCATCGCGATTCTGGCACGACAGCGCACTTCGGTCCATAGTTGGCGCGCTTGACGCTCATGCGCGCGCTGAAGGCGCGCGACCTGCCCGATGGGTTGGATAGATCAGATACCTCAGATCGCGGTCTTGGGGCCTCGGGTCCGCCCCCCCCGGTGCTCCTCTCGCGGGGAGAGCGGGTCGGTGAGTGAGGCGTCCCAGACATCGACGTCGGTGCTCTCTGACTCGCATGGGAAGGGCGCGGCGGGGGCCCGGGGGCGTAGCTCCCCGGCCCCCCCCCGGAGCGAACTCAGGGTCGCGCCGGGGGGCGCCCCCGGATCTGCTCCGCTTCCCAAGTGGCGAAGTTGTTGAAAGACTAACGCGCTCGCGTCTCTGCTTGCTCGTCGTCCTTGTAGGACCGCCCACGAACTCCTCCTCTCTGATTTCCTCCAGAGTCCGTTCCAAAGGGTCGCCAGATGGAACCGCGGCATCCTAGCCGTATGTGAGCAGGACCTGCGCAGGAGGCTGAGGATCGCTCAGAGGAGCCGGTGACGCACGGTCATAGACCTCACCTCCGCCATCTTGTGGCCGATGCTCATCGCAGCGTGAAATCCGATGGGTCTGGGCGCTGACCTGCGAGGGAAGCCCCCCCCCCGACGAACTCGACTCCACGTCGCGCTCGTCGTCCGAGAGGTGACTGGGGACATCGGGTCGGTCACCTATCGGTATGGGGTTTCCTTCGTCTTCTCCGTCTCCGTCGGGGCGCGCGGTGCCATTGGTTTTCGGAGTGCCAGGGCGAGGCTCGCCATCAAATGAAAGGTTCCGAGAGATCTTGGGGGGGCAGACGCCGGATCGATTCCCCGACGTCGTCGGCGGCATCTAGTTCAGTTAGCGGCGTGGTTCATTTTTTGGCCGTACATCATCCTTGTATGGTTGGAACACAGCCCCTCATCTGGTAGATCCACTGCCATCGAATAGAGAAGCTTCGGCGGACAACCCGTATTTTGCAAATTGATGCGGGATCTTTCTTGGCCCACTTCATAGGCAAACTGTGAGCATGCTCGTATCGTTATTGTTTTGCTTTATTTTTTCCTGTAGTAATCTCTTGCTCAGGCTCAACTTATGCATGGGTGATATACTTCTGATCACCCTGGCAATATGAATATATACGTGTCCTTTGGGCTTCAGTTGACAAGATAAATAAGAGCAGGCCCCGAAGGCCGAGACAAGGCGCCTGGGAAGGCGCGCGCGCGGCGGGCGGGGCGTTGCCTTTTCTCGGGCCAGCACACAGCTTCGGTCGCATAGCTGTGCGTCAGAGATGGGCACGGGGGGATGACAAAATCAATTCTCCATGTGGCATGGCCCCACGACGGCCCAAGATGGCCTCAATATGGCCCCATACGGCGTAAGACGGTCCAACATGGCCCCACGACGGGGAAAGACGGTCTTAAGGCGGCCGAGAATGCCCGCAATGCGACCCAAGAGGGTTCCAATGGCACTCCAGGAGGGATGAACAAACACGAGTCAGCGTCAAGAGGGCCTCAAAACACCATCAGAACGCCAACCTCTCCTCCTCCTCCTCTTCCTCCTCCTCCTTTTCCTCCTCCGCCTTCTCCTCCTCCTTCTCTCTCTGATTCTTCCCCAACTTACTCTCCTCCTGACAGTCCCGCGACATGCCAAACTACAGCATTTGCGGGCCAGTTTCCCGAATGTGGGGCCCGACGTGGCGTTTGCTATGTGGGCCCGAACATTTTCTTATGATATCTAACAAAGGCGCGGACTGAAAACAACCCTCCATCCAAGTAGTTGTTCGCAGAGAACACAACATATCGGTCCGCGCAAATATCTTCATGTTGAAAACCAACCACCGCCATCCATTCGCGTCCATGGTGGGAATTTGTGAGTGTGGTCGGTGCTAAATTCGAGCCATGTTTGAAACATAACCGCCCTCCACACATGTAGCTGGCACCGTTGTCGCGAGAACCGCAATTTCAAACACCCAGTGCTCCATCCGACGAGCTCTGGAACCTCTACGCATCATAGTTCGTGAGGTCGTATCAAGCACAACGCTCAGACCACTCTGCTGACACGATCGGTACGACATCGTTCATAGAGAAGGAAGACGAGGTGGTGTAGGAGAAACGAAGGAGGAAAAAACGGCGGAGTGAGGGTATCGGCCTGGATGCTTGGATCAAGCCCAACTGTGACTCGCGGCAACTCAGAATTCAGCTCGTCCTGAACACGGATTGCGCCACGCCGTATTGTTGTCAGTGCTCTAGCTTTCAAGCGACAGATGAATTTGCACCCCTGGGGCGTCCGACAACGCATCGTCGACGAGAGGGGATGTCCAGCGTCATGCTTGCGGTCATGTTCTGCATTCGATGACTTCGACTGCCCTGGGTGTCTAGTAACACGCCGGATGAATGGATGCCTCGCCCTTCATGGCCACGCTCCCGTCCTGCAACGGATCCGTCCAGGTGCTGTCCACCAGGGGGCATGGGACTCTCTCAAGCGCACCTGCCGGCTCCGCCGCCTGGCAGCGGCGCGCAGCCCGACCTGCGACCGTCTCTCGATACCGCCGCCCTCCCCAAGCGCCGCTCTCCCCTCCCTGGACGGAGAAATTGCGGTCGCGGCATGCGGCGCAGTCAGAGCGCAGCAAGGGGGCAGCCGTGACCACGCTGGCTACCTCCCAGAGAAGTTCCCTGGGAGTGTTTGGGACCGTCGCTGCCGAGTTCGGGATCGACGCCTTGAAATGTCCTGCCTTCAGCGCGCAACGGGCCGTGGCCGGGGTGGAGCGCCATGCTTCTTGCGCTGTCGCCGTCCCCGAATCGCGGCCGCGTACATTGCGACCCAAAGCGTGAGACCGAAACGGCTGAGGAGGAGGAAGAGGTGGAGGAGGGAATGATGGGAGGGAGGGAGGGAGGGAGGGAGGAATAATGTGTGAAACAGACGCAGCTCAGAAGACTTCGTCCATAACCACTGCAGCAGAGGCGGCTGAGCGCAACACTTGGAGACAAGTCGCAAGTCCAAGATCGAGCACCGGACCGCGGCGAACGAGGCGATGGGAGCCCGAGCGAGAAATAGCCGCAACGCGAGAGGGCCCGAGGGACCGAAGCAGGAAGCGCGGGGAACACCGGCGTAGCGAAGAAGGCGAGGCGAGGAGCCTGGCCGTCATCGGCGAACACTCGCCCTCGGGCTCCCCGAGCCTGGCCGTCAGCGGCGGCAGCTCCGCGGGCGGCCTTTGGGGTGGCTCCTGCTGCTCCTCCCCCTCCCATCACCATCACCCTCGCCTTCGCCTTCCTCCTCCTACTCTTCCTTCTGATTGTGCTGATCGCCCTGGACCTCTGCCTGGTCCTGCCGCTCCTTCTCGTAGTCCTGCTTCTGATCCTGCCTATGTCCTTGCTGCTCTTGTTGCGTCCAGGAAGGAAGCGTGGCAAGGGGAGGGGAGGGCGGAAACAGGATGTCTAGACCTGTAGATGTAGATACGTATACGATCGCCCCCCCCAGGTGGTCTGTTATGTTGCCTTGTGTTCGGCAAATCCTGCTGTCTGGCATGCTGTTTCTGGAGGGAGGAGGAGCAGCACCAGCAAAGGAGAACGAGGAGGTGGAGGAGGAAGAAATAGAGGATCATGGAGAGGAACAAGCGCAAAAAACACTGAGGCTGAACAGTCGGAACCCGCATGCATGATGTTGGGGTTGGCCATATGCATACGATAGGCGGTGGAAATGCCGCGCTGGTGGCGTCCCAGACGGACTGGGCTAAGTTGAGCCGTGAGGGCCCACCTGTTCCCGGTCGCGATGTAGCGTCTGTACCAGGCGCGCTGCGCGCTCTTGCTGGTTCGGAGATCCGTCTCGCGGGCGACCGTGTGGTGCGCCGCTTTGAAATAGGTGAGGGCGCTGCGCCTGTCGGGGGGGGACCGACTGCCCCTGGTGGGGTCTCCGTCTCCCTGATGGGAGGGAGGGTCACTGCCCAGACCGCGAGTCCCTTTCTGGGGAGGGGCGCGGGCCTGGTGGCTGGATGCACGATGGGGGGGGGGCGCTTGGTGTCTGGTTGGACTGGCCAGCACCGCAGCTTTGGGCGACGGTCCCGTCGCGGCGACGGTCCGCGACCCCTTGGCTCTCCTTGCGTCCTCGCCTGATGGCCTGTTTGAGAAGAGTCCTACAACTACTGGGAGGGTAGGGTGGGCTGGGCCTGGTACCGCTGGAGCATCGACGTTCCCACGGACGAGACCAGGGGGCAGGGGGTCTATGCGCTTGGGCGCCATGTGGCCTGGTGGCAGATGGCCTGATAGCTGGAATGGATGGTCGTCAAAGTCACGGTGATGGAAACGGCCACCCGGGGACCGTTGGGGTCTTGGTCGTCCCCATCGTACGCATCGTGCGTGTCAACGTCCCCAAGGGTGGCCGTCCTGGCCAGCTGGTGCGGGGTGTCCGTGGAGCGGAGCGTGGGAGGCTCGCGTAACTTCGTCACTGACGTTCCCAGCGGCTCCTCCGAGACCGAGCGGGTCTCCTTCGTCGCCGTCAAGGTCCCCAGGGAAGTGGTCCCGAGGGTCGTCGAAGTCGTCGAAATCGTTGGGCCCTGGTGGGTCTGGGGGTCTTTGGGGGCTAAGCCCTGGTGGACCTGGTGTCCCTGGTGCCGCCGTATTTGAAATTAGCGTGTATGGGTCCGTGCGGTGGAGCTCGCTCCTCGTGTGCCGGGCCCAGCGATCGGGGAGAGGCAAGGTGCGGCGGCGGCGGTCGTAGATGGCTACCACCGCGCTTTGGAGCACAGGCGCAGATTGTGACGCCATTTGGCGACCTCAGTGACGTCCCGCGGCATCTGGTGGAGGCGTGCTCTTGCCGCGGCCAGTTCGCGACAGCGTCGGTTGAAGGCCTCGGCCGTGGGCGAGACGAGGGCATAGCAATTCCTTTCTTTTCTGCAGTGGCTCTCGACCTTTCGACCCGGAAAAGGCATGGCTTGGCCTGCGCAGCGCGGTGGATGCTCCGCCAGAGAACGGCCTGAGAACCCGTCACTGGGGGGCGGTGGTGGTGGTGGTGGTCGGAGAGGAGAGCTTCGAATCCATCGACCACCGCCTCGTTGTCCATGGAGATGTGCGCAAGACGTTCGGCCGTGGCGACCAGATGGAAGAGGGCCAGGGTCTCCGTTCGCTGGGCTGACTGGGCCAGGCCGTGAACCTTCGCCGAGTAATTGAGGCGGTGGTCTGGGCCGTAGTAGACGATGTAGCGCACCATGGCCAAGAGAGGGCGTGCTTGGCCAATTGCCGGGCCGTCAAGCCTTGGCCCGCTGCAACGACGTCGCGGCATGAACACCGATACCCTACCGCGCCGCCGACGCCGCTCCGCGGTCGCGTCGGGCGCGCGGAGGTGCGGAGAAAGAAGGATCGGCGCTAGGGCGCCCGCACCACATGGGTATGGAGGCCCCGTGGTAGATGCAGCCACGAAAGGGGGGCCCAATACTCAAGCACCGCGCCAGCAGGGCGGCCACTTCCAGCCCCGCTGGACTGCAGTTTGCCATGCCCTGCCCGAGAGGCCGCCGCCCTCGAAGCCCCGGGCGTTGTCGCGCCCTTCCTTGGTCTCGGCCTTGGGATTGGTGTCTCGTGGCACCTGGCGGCGCGCGCCGAGGAGGGCGTCGTGTTGAGTGATGGCGCCGAGATCGAGGACGTGTCCTTGCACTGTCATGGCGAAAATAACCCATTGGGACATCAATGCGCGACCCTTGGGGCGCGCGGCGGCGAAGAATTGTAATTTGCGTATGTGCAAGCTGCGCACTCTGGCACATGGCGCCTGGGCGTCAGGGCCCGCGGTGCACAGACTTGCCGCGAGCGCCCGTGCTGACCTGGCCCTCACGTAGGTTCCCGTAGGAAGGCGGCCTATGCGTGACAGCCTCGCGATGGCTCGGCGGACGCGGGCGTCGGTTGTGGCGGAGAGGTCGAGCCCGCTGGTTTGGGGGCTTGTGCCGCGTTGATTTAACTGCCGACTAGTTTCTCCTGGTTCTGCGTCGTGAGGGGCTGGCCGTTGCGGCTGAGGGCAGACGCCTAGCGGCGCGATCTGGCAACGCGCCGCAAAGAATATGATCTGGCGCATCAGGCCCAAGGTGTTCTGGTACTCAGTAGGTCTCGAATCGGGGGCCTCTTAGGCACTTCCCCAACGCGTGGGTCATCGCTCTAAGGTCAGTGGCGAGCAAGGGCCCGAAAGCACTTGTCCGCCAGCAGAGAGCGCAGTCGCGGGGCGCCGCGGCTTCTGCTCTCTCGCCCAATGATGAGCACGACAGCCCCAGCGTCGATGCCAAGTAAAAGCGAAGATTTCGAAGCACTTTGGGCATCAGCACGAGTACTCGCGGCGTACTCGTCATGGCCAGCGCTCAATTCATCGCATCGCCAAGCTTCGAAAACATGCACTCCCATAAAATTCGGAATCCCTCAAAGGCGCTTCGAACGATCCTGACTATTGTCCTTGTTCGAAAGACGAGGAGAGAAGATAGCTTGAATGAAAGGCTGGCTGCAAGCATAGCCCGCGCCCGCTTGCAGGGCGACTCGAAGGCCTCGAAAGGGGCGGGGCAGCAAGCGGCAACCAACTGGACCAGGTCGGCGAATTTCTCGCCCGCGGCACTCGCCACCAAATACCTTGGACCAAACCAGCTTTGGCGGCTTCCTTCGGAGGCCGTCGCGGAACAGAGGCGCGTGACGGGGCAAGGCGAACTCATGTTCGGCAACGTCTGCACAGATACGATGCAATTCGTCTACATGTTGTCGAACGTCTGGGCGCGTCGCTCTCTTACTATCCAGGTCCAACCCGTGTCTGGTGCAATCTAGTGCCTCACCAGCACTGGCGAACATGTTTGGGGGCCCGATGGGCATGTCCGCAACGGTCTCTGGGATCTCCACGAACGTCGTTGCGCGCGTCGCAGCAGTCCGAGGGGGGCCAGATAACTGGACAGGAAACTGCGTCTTTATGTCGAACCCACGGTCTATACTTCTATCGGACATAGCCTTCGCGAGCCCTGGGGAGACCGCATCATCGCCCAGCGTCCGAAGACCACCGCCACTTCCTAGACGCGCCCCAGGACCATCGGGGCCAACAATGTTGGCCGAAAGCTTGGGAGCGAACAAACTAGACTTCAAGATGTCGGGCGCTGCGTCAAAAACGCCCCCGACGAGGTGGGGGGGGGCCGCGGACTTCGAACGAACCCAGCAAATTGCGGGCGATCAGGGCGATTCCCCCAGAGGCCCCCCCCGTCTGGGGTCCGGTGACAACCGCGGCTGAACGTTCCCAACCAGTAGCGGCGACCCGTGTAGAAGCTTCGTCAACGCAGTCGCGGAGGGGCCCTAGGAGGTTCAAAACTACCCCCCTGCTTGCGCGGTGGCGTTCGCAGGGGAGAGGGGGGGGCGGGGGGCTGCCATTTGGCTTCCGCCAGAAGGCGGGCGCGCTCGAGCACAGGGATAGGCGCTTCCGCGAGGCTGGCGCAGCCGAAGCAAGGTCCTTCGGCTGGCTTGAATCTGCTGCGCTGCCGGCAGGACGCGAGGCGGGCTGACCTCCAGCCTGGCCCGCCGAAGGCTCAGAAGCATATCCAAGCGCCCCGCCGTCGCCTGCAGGCTGCTGAGCGGCTTCATCATCGGCGGGTTAGGCGTCAACTCCATCCTGTGTCTAGCGACGTTTCCCCAAACCATCCTGTGGTGTTGGATCCTCGTTTTGAAGAGACAGCACCCCGCGTTCCTCCATCCTCCTCCTCCTTCCCTCTGTCCTCATCGTCATCATCGTCACCATCATCATCATAACCAGCATAATCAGCCGCATGATCATCGTCGTCATCATCATCAGCACCACCATCATCATCATCATCATCATCATCATCATCATCATCATCATCATGATCATCATTATCATCATCACATCATCATCAGCTTCAACATCAGCATCATCATCCTCCTCCTCCTCCTCCTCATCAGAATCAGCATCACCTTCATCAGCGTCAGCATCATCATCACATCGTGATCACCATCGTCATCGTTATCATCATCAGCATCATCAGCATCATCATCAGCATCAGCATCATCAACATCGGCATCATCATCAGCAGTATCATCATCATCATCAGCATCATCATCATCATCATCATCATCATCACCATCATCATCATAATCAGCATCATCATCATCAGCATCAGCATCGGCACCAGCATCATCATCACCATCCTCAGTATCATCCTCATCCTCATCCTCATCCGCATCCTCATTGTTATCCTCATCCTCATCCTCATCCTCATCATCGCCCTCATCCTCATCTTCATCCTCATCCTCATCCTCATCAGCATCAGAATCATAATCATCATCACGATCATCATCATCATCATCATCATCGTCATCATCATCATCATCATCATCATCATCATCATCATCATCATCATCATCATCATCGCAGTGATATGTGTCATCATGATCGCTGTCGTTATCACCATCATAGCCACCCATGTCGGCGCACCCCTCACACGCTTCGTGGCCGCATTTGGAGCTCCACCGAACGTCCCAGTGGCTCCATCGGGAGCTCCACCGAAGGCCCCAGTGGCACAGGCCGCATGCAGTTCCACCCTCCATTTCGGCGCACCTCTCTCACGCTTCGTGGCTGCATAGGGAGTTCCACCGAAGGCCCCAGTGGCACAAGCCGCATGCAATTCCACCCCCCACTTCCGCGCACCCCTCACACGTTTCATTGCTGCATGCGGAGTCCCACCGAAGGCCGCAATGGCAGGGTCCGCACGCAGTTCCACCCTCCATTCCGGCGCACCCCTCACGCGCTTCGTGCTCCCATAAGGAGCTTCACCGAAGGCCCCAGTGACATCGCCCGCATGCGGTTCCACACCCATTTCGGCGCACCCCTCGAACGTTTCGTAACTGCATGCGGAGCTCCACCGAAGGCCCCAGTGGCACAGGCCGCATGCAGTTCCACCCCCCATGTCGGCATACCTATCACACGGTTCGTGGCCCCATATGGAGCTCCACCGAAGGCTCCAGTGGGAAAGGCCGCATGCAGTTCCACCCACCATTTCGGCGCACCCCTCCCGCCGAAGGCCGCATTGGCAAGGTCCGCATGCAGTCCCACCCTCCATTTCGGCGCACCTCTCTGACGCTTCGTGGCTGCATAGGGAGTTCCACCGAAGGCCCCAGTGGCACAGGCCGCATGCAGTTCCACCCCCAATTTCGGCGCACCCCTCCCACCGAAGGCCGCATTAGAAAGGTCCGCATGTAGTTCCACCCTCCATTTCGGCGCACCTCTCTCACACGCTTCGTGGCTGCGTAAGGAGCTCCACCGAAGGCCCCACTGGCATAGGCCGCATGCAGTTCCACCCCAACTTTCGGCGCACTCCTCACACGCTTCGTGGCGCTGTAGGGAGCTCCACCAAAGGCTCCAGTGGGAAAGGCCGCATGCCGCCGCCAGCCAACTTTGGAACACCCCTCGCACGCTTCGTGTCCCCATAGGGAGCTAACGAAAGCCACAATGGAAAAGGCCACATGCCGCCGACAGGACAGGCCAATTTGGCACACCCCTCAAACGTTGTATGGCCGCATAACGGGGGGTCCACCGAACATGGTACTCACAACTGCGATACGTATCACTGCTTATGGTTTGGCCCTTCGCCAGACTAATTCTCTGCAGTCGGGCGACGTGCGCGCCGTGGTCGGAACGTATCTGGTCGATGTCTAGATAGTGTCTCCGACACGAGTGGTGGCCACCTGTTTGAGACCGAACTCCAACTCTGATGTGCGTTTGCCGATATGCTCCCTGTCTGTCTCTGGCAAATCACTGTCCTCCATAGCCGGACAGATGTCGGAGATGTCGACCTTGAGGGTGCCAGCACAGCCCGCAACCAAGTCACGTACATTGAGAGTAGACGCAGCAACAGCAGGAGCGTCGGCCTCGGGGCGTGCGTCGGAGTGTACCCTGTCGACCAGGCTGCGGCAATGGCGTCATTACTCTCGAACTCCCCACGAAACACGATGCACCCCTGTTCCTTGGCGATGACCGCCTGCTGCCACTTGCCGACTGTTTCGAATTCGCGCTCAAGCTTGGAGTCGCGCGTGCGGCATTGCTTGTGGGCCTCCGCGACCTGGTGCTGAAAGGGGGGGCTCACGACCACTGGCACCGCGTAACTTGTCGATGCGTTGTCAATACTGGTTGGCCACCGCCTCATCCCCCAGCCGCGTGGCCAACCCCACCATCTGCTGAAGGTCAGCACGTGGATTTCCTTCGACTAGAAGAGAACCAGGAGCATGAGGGAGAGCAGGGGCGGCAGGCCACTCACGCGGGGCACCAGAGGGCGTAGGAGCTTTTGGCGGCGGGCTCGTCTGGCCATTTATGGCGCCGCCGTGCTTGGAGAACCAACAATGGGGAAGACTCCCGCCGTATTTACACCTGGGATTCTCACAAGCGCACTTGGGCGGAGAGGGCGAGTCCCCGCTGTCGTCCTGCCACTCCTTGTGCCATGAGAGCACCGTGGGGGCTTCTAGGCAGAGCGCGCAGCCGCAGCGCGCCAGGCAGGGGCCCAGGGCACATGGCATCCCATGGTTGAGAAATTGCGAAAGAAAAGCGACAAGCATGGTTCGCCAGCGCTTGGTCGTTCCTAGAGGATGCGTTGGCAACTCGGCCCGCCCCCGATGCCCCGAGGGGAACGGCCATCGACCCACGACTGCCCCACGAACGTTCCAAGACGGCACCAACGTCCCCAAGACGGGCTCACGAAATCGCCGGGATGATCACCGAGACTGCTAATAATACCCCAAGGGCACCCTAGATGTGCCCGTAGGCCTCAACGGAACGTTTACAGGACACCCGAGAAAAGCACCAAGAAGCCTCTATTAAGGCTATGGCCCACAACCCAAGGAAATCTGCCGATCTGGCGTGTGAGTTTAAGAAAACTACAACCTGAGCTTCAGCTCTGCTGGGGGGAGGGGGGCCGGGGGGGCTCTGCGGCTCTGCCGGGGTAGAGGGATGGGAAGGGGGGGGGGGGTCATGGGGTCCACCCTTTCTTCCCCCCCCCCCGGGAATCCCAAACCGCCCCAAGACGGGCCAAGAGGGGCCCAGGAGGCCACCAAGACGGTCCAGGAGGCGCACGAAACGGCCCAAGAGCGCTCCTGGACGCCCAAGATGGCCTGAAGACGGCCTCAGAGGCCTCCAACACGCCTCAAGGAGATCCCAAGAGGACCCCCAAGAGGCCCCACGAGGGTACAATCATAAAATTGCTCATAGGCTTTGCAGCATTTTAACATTATCGTCTTTTCTGTCTTAGAAGCGCCGAAAACGGTCCAAGAGGCCCCCAAGATCGCCCCAAGACAGCCCAAGAGGCCCCCAAGAGGAGCCAAGACGGTCCAAGAGGGCCCCAATATAGCCCTGGAGGCCCCCCAAGACGACCCCGAGAAGCCCCCAAGATGGCCTCCAGAGGGTGAATCCGAACGGACCCTTCTGGTCCTCCACCCCAAGATGACCCCAGGAGCCCCCAAGATGCCCCCGAGGCGCCCCCAAGGGGCCCCCAGAGGCCCCCAAGAGGTCCCCAAGAGGCCCCCGAGAGGACCCCGAGAGGCCCCCAAGAGGCCCCAAAGGCCCCCAAGAGGCCCCAAAAACCAAGAGGCCCCAAGAGGCGCCCACTCGCGTGCTGCCAGGCCAGAGGTGCATGGCCTGACTTGGTATTGCTCGGAAGCGAATGCGATGAACGAAGAACCTTCCGCTCATCGCCGTCACCAGTCGTCGGTCGTCGGCCGTCGGCAGCCGTTTGCCGTCAGACGTCGTCGTCGTGGTCATCGTCGTCGTCATCGTCGTCGTCGGTTCGTCGTCATTAACTCCTTCGGCGGCCGTCGTCGTAATTATCCCGCTCGTCGACCGTTGGTCGTCCGTTGTCGTCGTCATCGTCCATTTCAACAACAATAGCATCAGGAGCGCCCCGGATCGGCGGCACTGGCCGGAGGCCACTACAATATCTTGATCAATCAACATGTAGCGGAAAAGTGTGTGGCCCAGCTCAGGCAAATCAGCGCAACAACGCCATGTGTGTTCCACTCGAACGCCATCGGTGACACATTAAAACAAAGCACATCGCTTCCGTTATGAAGCCGTCAGAGGCACCATGCGCAACCACAGCGGTCACGGCAGGGCGCCATGGGACACGCACTGCTCCATGGCGCTTTCGACAACGCGTCATCGGAACCATCTCTATCACTTTTTCGTCGGCGGCGAGGCAAGATGGCTGCACCAACGATAGAGCTGAACGGGGGCACCAAGAAGCGAATTGGCCAGCGTGCAGGAGAAGGGAAGAGACGGACAAGGCGGCCGCGGAGGGGCGAAAAGGCGGGGCCATTCAGAAGCGGAAGACTCCCGTCATGAATGGCCCCGTCAGCGGGAACCCCCCGAGACGCCCATCAGCACCGAAGCGGAAGCTTATCGAGAGCGCCGAGAGGGGCCCAAGAGGGCCTCGGGGGGCCCGCGCGCAACGACTGATATGAGGAAACCAGCGGCCATGCGAAGCGATGTCTCGGGCCTCTCGCGGGACGGCGGGAAGAACGACAAAGGGGGGGCGCGGGGGGGGGCTGCTGAGATGGAGGAGGAGGAGGAAGCAGGAACGGCGAGTTTTGCGAAACAGGAGAGAAGAGGCAAACCTCGAGTCTGATCTCGATCTGCGGGGCCCGCTCCGACCGTCACGGGGCCTCTTGGGCCCCCGAGAAGGCGCCGAGAGGGCCTCCTGGGCCTCCCCGCGGTAGAACATCTGAAACGGTCGTTTCATATGCTCCACCGCTGGGGCGCCGCGGAGGCGCCCTGGCCTGCGCCCGGGGCCTGCCGTTGAGCTTCTGGGGCCCTCTTGGGGCCCTGGCCCCCGAGACGGCCCCAAGAGGGCCCACAGGCGGCCCGAGAGGCCTCCAAGACGCCCAAGATGGTCACCAAGACGGCCCTGGAACACCCCAGGATGACCCCAGGTCGGCCCAGAGAGGCACCCCATGCGGCTTCCGACGGCGTCGGACGGGCCAGACGGGGAGGGACATGCACTGCGTTTTTCTCTGCGTGCCACCTGGCGCCCAAGCGTCTCAAAGCGGCCCGATGCCGCCCTCGCTCTCAACCCACCGAACGTGGCGGAAGCGTCCTCGCGACGGCTCGCAAAATCGTCATGCCGCCAGATGGGCGCCGTGCAAACTCCGAAATTCCCACGCGCGCATCGATTTAAAAATCATGCGTTGGCGGATGCAGAAAAGAAGAGGCTTCGGCACAACAATAAACAGACGCAGTCGCCTCGCGCCCGTCGGACACAACTTGAGCGACGTCGTCGGCCCGAACGTGCCCCGCGCGACGTGCCATCTCGCTTGGTACCCTGACGCGAGAGAAATCGATGCAAATATCTGGAAAATGCACCAACAAACAATTGGCGTCCTTGGGTGTCCCGAGCAAAGAGTCCTCAGTGCTCGCGTCTGATGCTAGTGCGTTTTCAAAATGAAGCAGCATGCGTTCAATCCTTTTCCTATCAAAGCCAGCGTCGTTCGGGGAATCCTGCGCCGCCTGCTGCACCAACCGCGCCCTTCTTTCACGCGAAAACAATACATATATATGTATATATATGCCTTGATCTGCATCCGCCAGCAGTTCAAAACATTGTCTATTAGCAGCTGTCGGGACAGGCGAGACTCGCCGCTGGCCTGAACTGTGCCGGCAACACTCGACGATTCTGATCTTAGCACAGCACAGCGATAAGATCCGTCAATCTCCCACTGGACCAAGAAAGGGCGGTGCCAAGGGGGGCGGATGGTGGGCCCAAGAGAATATCCTGAGCTAAATGCTACGGAGCATTGCATGAGACAGAGAAAAAAAGGCGGCGTTCTAACTGGAGGCATTTACGCTTGGCTGGTCATGCCTTTATCTGCATCATCCAGCAGTTCAAAGCATTGTCTATTGGCAGCTGTCGGGACAGGCAAGACTCGCCGCTGGCCTGAACTGCGCCCGCAGCACTCGACGATTCTGATCTTAGCTCAGCGCAAAGATAAGATCCGTCAATCTCCCGAATCCGCTATCAGATAGTGTACTGGCGAAGTCGGTGGAGACAGGAGAGACAGAAAGAGCTACAGAACAGGAAAATCGCTTTCTTCTCAAGTGCTGTGCTAAACAACGGGAGAAGGCCTCACAGAAACGTTTTGGGTACTCTTGGGTTTTGGTCCTCCACTCTCCTCGAACTTTGCCAACTAAAGACGCATGCAGTTGCCGGGTAAAACTGCGCAGACTCTTCGAGCCACCACATCTTCTCCCCAAAGCTTTCAGCTCATCAAAATGCCAGGCCAACAAACGAATGGGTTTCTTCCACGCTGTGCCGGAAGCGCACTGGTCCAGCCGAGCGCCCTGATGGTCGGGAAAAGCGTGTTTTAATTTCTGGAGCCCAGGGTGTAACCACAGACGCGAAGTAAGCGGGTTCTCCAGGACCACAGCGATACCCCTTGGTAAAGCTTCCCAAAGCAGTACAACAAGCAAATCCACCGTTTTGTTTCCTAACTTGACAGCCTCCTCGTCACAAGTTCGCTCATCGGAAGGGGACCCCAGCAGATTTTTGTCATCATCTCGCAATCGAGGAAGAGAAGGCCGATCTCGAATTCGCGTCCAGGTCGAACAAACGATTCCAACCCAGATCAAAGCAAATTCTCCAGTCAGCCCGAAGCGGTTCTCTTTCGCTTTGAAATCCTTTGAGATGCTAGCGATGACGGGCGCCTGGGCGAGGTCTGCGAGCGGGTGGATGCTCTTGTCCCAGCCGACGCCGCCGAAGCCCGGGCGCGCCGCGCTGCTGAGGATGCCGCGCGTGCCGCAGTAGAGCTCCTGGACGAGCCGCGGCCTCTTCCACTGGAGGGCGCGGCCTGGCAGGGGCTCGAGAACAAACCCACCTGTTGTGTGATCCAGGAAGCCGCGCGAGTGGCCGCGGCCGGCTGGGCCTCTGTCAGCTTGGCCCACTCCTGCTGGATCACGCCGGCGGCCTCGTAGCGCTTCGCGGTGGCGTCGGAGCTCCACCGACCCCTCCGTTTGACATCCAGGAGCGCGCGATGCCCCATCAAGATGTCGTGCGATGGCCCCGCATGCCTGAGCTGGCACAGGCGGCGCCGTTGCTCGGCGGCAAACCCCAGCTGCTCCTGTGCCTGTCCCCGCTGCTGGCTCAGCTCCCGCTCGCTCACTGCGAAGAGCTTTCCGCGAGGTCGGCCGCGGAGGCGGCGATGAAGCGAGGGGCCGAGGCCAGGAAGGCAAGGAGAGTCGAGGAGCAGCGCCTCGTCGGAGACCCCGACCTTTGACGTCTCCCCGCGGTGGGCAGGGCGCACGTTGACCACCCAGTGCACACTTGACCCGCCCGGCGGCGCCAAGTCCTCCTCCCTGAGGCCGTGGGCGTCCACGGACCTGAAGTAGCAGACGAACATCGTCAGCGGGCAGAGTGGGATGGTCCAGTCCTGGCGGAGGTGGCGCAGATGCCAGACAATCCAGCGCGCCACCTCGACGGGGACGGGAGGGGCCGCGCGCGCTGGAATAAGCAGCCCGGGGCCCCGAGCAGCTCGCGAGAAACGAAAGGACCTTAACTTTCCGATGGGCGACAGTCCGCGCAGGTTCCAGGCGGCCGCGGCGTGCATCTTCATGAGGTCGGGCCTCTCGAAGCCCTCGAGAAACAAGTAGTCCGCGAAGCCCACCAGCGCAATGTCGGCATTCCGAACGCTGTCCGAGGCGCAGCCGTTCATGGCCGCAAAAAATGGAGCTCCGCCCACCAGGCTGTGTGCAGGGCCTCCGTGGGTGCCGTGATCGAGTGACGTTCGAGAATGTCATGCTGTCCGCTCAGCGCCTGGTTCACCAAGCTCCCGAAGATCCCCTGACGCCTCTCCCTGCGGACCTCTCCCGTGGCCCCTGAGATGTGCTCGCAGGCCCCCTGGCGCTGGAGGCGGTGGCCCGTCGGGGCGGCAGGGCTCGCAGAGCAAGCTGCTCGATGGAGCCTGTGGGCCTTGGTCGCGACCCCCTGCCCATGCCGCGCCAGCGCTGCCAGGGGTCTGCCCTGACGGACGGGGCGCTTGGGCCCTCCGGCCCTGCGGAGCCCTGACGTCTGCCGCCCATCTCCGAGAGGACTTGTCTGCTGTATCATTCAGCTCGGAGGACACCCAGCGTGGTGCCAAACTCGAGCCTGTAGCCAATAGATGCGTAGCGATACGCCTGATGATGATGAGCAAGTCGTAAGACGATGCCCGAGAACGCCCAGGTGCAAGAGTGCCCCCCAGCTGATCCCCTATTAGTAACAATCGCTTCCCAAACGACCGAGTAGATCTCATATAGTGTTGTACTCCCACTAAGGACGCTCGTGCCTCCAATATAGGTATAGCCTCCTCTCTTCTAAAGCGCATAGCAAAGACCTCATGCCATTCGTCGGGGTCCATGAAACTCTCGGGCGCCTCCTCGAAAACTGGATTCGGCTCCAATTCCTCCAACAACTCCCCAAGAGCTTGACGGGCGACGGGGAACGCCGAATCAACGTCGGACAACGGGCCCAGACCGAGTGCATGCTGACGAGGGCGATGGCGAAGGGGATGACAAGATCGATATCTCCAGCGCTCCCTGACGCGGCCGATGGAAGCAACAACCTCCGGGGCAGCGCGTCGAGAGGCTATCCCTGCACCAGACTCGCACGCGTCAGTCGACACGACTGTTCCGTGCCGCGGTCTGTCTAAGCGAACAATCCCGAGAAAAAGTAAGGGATCTTATCAATCGAACCTCGCGGCGAGAAGATGGCCACAAACTTTGTGCGCTCTTTCCTGCTGCCTGCGCGAAATCGTAGACTGCTCGAAGCGTCGAGACGACCTCTCGTCTAATGAGAAAGAAATCGACCACGTGGCCAAGAAACTGCTTCATCTGCTTTCCTGTGACGGGCTGTCCCCCGTCTAAAGCTTCACAGACTTTACGTAAACGCTCTCCCCGTTCAGGTCGATTACGGACTATCCAAGACTCCCCACCTACCACTCGGCCCAAGGAATACGACAACAACTCTGGATCGGTCTCCTCGTGGACTGTGAACTTCACGAAACGTAACCTATACGCGATCAGATCCTTGCCCTCCTGAACCTCCTCCCTCCTGATGCCCGCGACGTTGATATTGTCGCAGTAGGGTAGAACGGCTAGCTGGGTCCTCAGGTCGGGGGCGGAGGCCTGGTCTCTCAGAAACTTGAAAGCCAAACCAGCCTCATTAACGGATAACCGACACTGGTGCTCTACCAGGCGCTGCGCGAAATAGAAAACCCAAGAGAACCCCATAGGCAGCGTGAGGAGCATGGGGTACACCATCATGTCCCTGGCCAGGTCCCCGAGCGCCCCCGGGCTCTCGATCCCCGCGCCCAGGCGCTCCCCCTCGGAGATAGGTGGCAAAGCAGAAGTAAGGGCAAAACTGAAGTAGCTTCCGAACGCAGTGGAAGCAGTCCTTGACGTCGGCCTGTGCGACCCAGAGTTTACTTCCACCGCTTCCACCTCCCGAGCTTCCGCCATCGCCCAGCTCACCCTCGTTCTGCGGACGCTCCAGATTACTCCAGGCGGCGGCAGTGCCCATCTCAGGGGCAGGTGGGGCTCGGAAGAGCAAATTCGTACTTCTGCAGTCCATGATAAGTATCAACTTGCTGTTTTTCTTGACTACCAAGAAGGGGGTTACCATACTACTTGGGGTCTCTGTCCAACCTATCATTTTGGCCTCGCTAAGGTCTCGCAACAACTCTACGTAGACTTTACGCTGCGTCTTAAAACTCTCGTCGAAGTACAACCTAAACTGGTGTTCAGGCTCTCGACAGAACCCCACGTCCGCGGGGTCAGCTAGCGTATGAGTATCCCAAGCTTTCAGCAAATCCTGGTCAGGCTCTGGAAGAGTGGTCAGCAGATCGGCCGAGGGTCTCCCAGGATCCGGAAGAGAAACCTGATCCCGCCGAAAGGGGCGAACCGTGGTGCTGCAATCGCTTCCTGAGTAGTCAACGATGCCTGACAAGAGCTCGCGAACGGCTCCGTGTCTGGCGTACAAGGTCTGGGACGGCGGAGTGGATGTGACGTCGCGGCGCGCAGCACCCTGAGAGAGCATCTGGCCCAGCGCGGGGGCCCCACCGCTTACCGCAGCGCCGCCGTGCATCTCATTCAAAGTATTGATGGCCGAGTTGGTCGCCCCGTCCAAAAACCTTCTCCTCGCCGAGCGCCTTCGCACCGACCGAGCAGGGCTTCCCTCAGTGCTGCCTGAACTGCAACCTCAGGAAGGGGAAAGAGATCTCGAGGGCGAGCTCTTTCGGAAAAACGTGGACCACTTGAGCGTGTCGCCGCCAGGAGGCCTGGTCCTCTGCCTCCTGGGGGGGGGCCGGTTCACCCCTGCCCATCCTGGTCCTTCTTGGGGTTCTTGTTCTGACGACCCAGGCGGCGCACTTCGCGAGCTTTGTGTTGCTCCTTGGCAACCTGGTGCTCGTCTCGGAGAGAAGTGGAGACATGCTGCTGAAGCGAGGGCGCCACCATCATACCCTGGCGGCGGCGGCCCCACCCCATGTGGTGATCCGGTGATGAATAGTCGGGAGCCGATGGATTCAGAGAACGGGCACTCTCTATCAGCTGCAAACCACTGCACACGAGTTCAGCCGATCGAAGAGGGGGCATGCAGCTTGTCAATGCACACCATGCTCTCGAGAATCTCCGAGAGCACCTCATGCTCGAAGACGCTGCGGTCCCCGTTCGAGATGCCCGGGGTCGACCGCCAAGCGGCATGCTGCGAGACGGGCGTCTGAGACCTGTCCACGTACGTCTGGCACCTCCAGGCAACAGTCCCAGGGCCCTCCAGCCCCAGGCGTCCCTCGACCTCATCGGGCACGAAGTTCGACGCGTCGTCGTAGAAGGGCCTCTTGCGTCGGCCCATGGCGTCGAACTTAACTGGGAGGACCCTCGAGTCATCCATCTTGTGCTCCTCTATCGCATTCTGAGCGATCATCTGGAAGAAGACCGCGCCGCCCTCGGGGGTTGGAACGACGGCCCGTTCACCGAGCACCGCTGACCCAGCAGGGAGCTCCTCAAGGATGTCGCCCTTCTGCTGCCGGCCGTGATCCTCCGCGTAGACTGCGGCCCAGGTGGCGGCGCAGCGGGCGCCCCCAGCATGCCCTGAGCCTCACCGAAGAGTCGGTTGCGAACCTGGGGCGGCACATGCTGGCGGAAGCGGTAGATCCTATTTTCGGGCACGTGGGCGGGGCGTCCTCCCTGCAGCCCGATCCAGCCCACCGCCTCTACGTCGCCCCCTGGCGCTATGTTGAACTGGTAGTGGTCCCCGTCGGCGGTGTAGAGGGTGACCTCCGCGGGATCCCCAGGACTGACCCCAGTGATCATCGCCTCATGGTAGAACCCCTCGTCCACGCCTGCATACTTCAGTAAGACAAAATCCCCGCGTGACGCCATCGCTGCGAGCTGGCTGAAGACGCACTCTCGATCCTGGCGCCCCGGCGCGCACGCGCTGCGGCTACCTGATTGGCGGCCAGCTGCCTGCGCTCACCCGACTGCCCCTCGGCGGGCGGGGGCGCGTTGCCAGCTGGAGCCGCCGCGGCCTGCCTGCCTGCCCACGCTCGGCCCAGGCCAAAGCCCGTGAGCAGCTGGAGCAGAGCGGGCACCGCGCCGTTGAGGAAGGACGCGCCTCCCTCCTGCAAGGGGTACTGGACCTCGACCGCGGGGCAGATCACCTCTGGGCACTCGGGTCGCGGGCAGACCACCTCAGGCGCCCGACACACCACCTCGGGGCACTCCAACGGCGCTGGCGTCGGCGGATCCCCCCCCCCGCTGCCGGGGGCCAGCTCTGCGATCGGCTCGGGGAGCCCCCGCAAGAAGATCGCCGCCCAGCCAGGGATACCCGCTATGGCAGCAACTGTCAGAGCGGTGAGCTGGCCCGGCCCTATCATGCACCCAAGAATATCCTGAGCTAAATGCTACGGAGCATTGCGTGAGACAGAGAAAACAAGGCGGCGTTCTAACTGGAGGCGTTTACGCTTGGCTGGTCATATGTATGTGCATATATACATATGTATTCGAGCCTACTTTAGCAATGCTGTCGGGAATGTGGCGCGCAAGGTGCGTCTTAATCTTGATTGCGCCGTCGCCAGACAATGGGATTACGCTATCGTGAAAAAAACACCATTCCCAGCGACAATTCGGAAACTGCCTCCTTTGCCCTTTGCCTTGTCACCGCTTGAAAAATGCGCGCAGTCTTTGCCGGCCGATGCCGTGCTTATCTAGCGCCATTGAGCAACGCGTGTCAACCGCGTAGAACATAGAGTGCCACTGTTGTCTCCGATGCAAACGCCTTCATGTGGCCGTCGCCTCGCTTCACCCTCTGCCGGAACAAATCGCGAGGCAACTTCTGCGACGCGCTGCAAGCGTGAACGCCGAGCGCGAATCCCACCGGCTCTCTGGGCGC
Source organism: Prorocentrum cordatum (assembly GCA_963575745.1). Taxonomy (NCBI): domain Eukaryota; class Dinophyceae; order Prorocentrales; family Prorocentraceae; genus Prorocentrum; species Prorocentrum cordatum. The sequence goes on along the minus strand of CAUYUJ010005469.1, from coordinate 241,899 downwards.
AGGTGGTTTAGAGTTTCCTCTTCCACCCCTCCTTCCCCCCCCATTCGGGGAGGGGGTTTGCCCTGCCCCCTCCCCTGGACCTGGATAGGGGGACCTCTGGCCGTTTTGCTTGCTCTCCTCCTCCTCCTTCCTCCTCCTATCCCTTCTCCTCCTCCTCCTCCCCGGGCCGGCGCCCGGGCCGGGCCCGGAGCCGGTTCCGGCCGGCGCCCGAAAATTGAGTTCCGAGGCGGCGCCGAAAAACAGCCATTCCAATACACATTTTTCTTCTGTAAATGCTGAATTTCTGCTTCTGGCGCCCGGGAAAGCCCCCCGGGCCGATTCCGGCGTGCTTCCGCTCGTTCCGAATCGTGCTCCCGCTGCAGCGCTGGCCTCATTTCCGCGCTTCCGCTCGTTTCGACTCGTGCTCCCGCTGCAGCGCTGGCGTCATTTCCCGCGCCATGCCACGGCATGCAATGCAATGCTAGGTTGATACTACGCTTCGCGGTGCTCTTCTACGCCATGCCATGCCGTGCTCTACAATGCATCGCGTACCCTTTCGGGATCATTGCCCTGCTCGACATCCTACTGTGCGAGTAGAGAGAGGATCTGCGCCATGGTAAGGGGTGGGAGGGAGGGGTAGGATGTCAGATATGACGCGAGCGCACCTAGCTTGTTCCTCCCCCCCCTCCGCCTCCTCCCCCTCCTCATCCTATGCATCCTCCTTCTCCCTACTCCCTCATCCATTCATCCACTTTTCTCCTTCGCCCCCTCTCTCCTTCGCACGGTTCGGCCGCCCCCTTCTTTGCCCCCGCGCTTCCCTGATCGCCTCTCAACTCGCCGGGGCATCGTCTCTGGATGGGCTGGTGGGGGCGCGCGGAGCGTCTAGAATTCATCCAACATGCTGAATGGCAGCCGTGCCTTCTCGAGGCGCAAAATCACTCTGTTCAATGCGATCTGGGCAACCCCTCCACTCGTCAAGTAGCAGTGCGTGTAGTCATAGCAAATACTTGAAGCTGGATTGAAAATGCCTCGCAAGTCTGGATCAAACAGAATCGTGTCAGTGTTCCACTTAATGCCTAGATTCTGCTGCAAATATGAAAACGTGCTCTTCCACAGCGTTGTTTGAGCAGCCACGAGGCGGTCTGCCCTTCCCCAGATCGACGCGTCGTCGTGGGCTTCGAAATCGTTGAGTTTGCATGCGCGCATTGCCGAAACCACGGGCCGTTTGTTTTCTCGTTTCTTTTTGTTATATCTATCTATGTATATATATGTATATATATATATATATATATATATATATTCTGAGATCACGGTTGACGTCGCAACCGCTCTTGCGCAGGATGCAAGGTTTTGATCCGGGCGCCCCTTTTCTAAACAAGCGCTCTTCGATCGCTTTCTCATCCGCAAGGAGGCACTTGAACTCGTATTGAATTGCGATCTCAAACCAGACTGCGGGGGCGCACGGAATGGCTGCGCACGACGAAAAAAAAAGCATATCGCCCAGACACATGCGTCTCAATGCCATGCGACAAATGCAGCTGGCCCCACCGCTGGCGCTCTTCAACTGCGCCGACGACATGTTACCAACCGGGGACCATCCGATATCCCGCGCCCTCCACCAGGGCGGCAACTCAAGGATTGCGAAATAAAAACATAGCCGCTGGTTTCTTGCATCAGGTCTGAGAACTTCGTCGCTCCACACAGCCACATTCGAAGCCAATTCGTGCACATACTTGCGCAAGGGTAAACAAGAAACTGGCCGAGGTGAAGCAAAGCCGCGCAAGCAACGGCAATGGGTTCGCAATTGTTCAGAACATTACGCCCCCAGCCGCCAGAGGCAAATATATTGAGGTGATCAGGGGGCCATGCATTGTCTAAACGTTCCTCACGTGGTCTGCAGAAGAACGGGATAACTCTTGGTGACTGACATCCACTCCAAAGAGCGGCACCCCTCAGCGATGCATTTGCCGATCTCGACGCAACGACATCTGGCGCGCTTATTTTTTCTTGCGCGGGGGTTCCATGGCGCTGAAGCCGCAAAATGGTTCGAACCAAAAGGCCTAAGGAATGGTGGGGGCAAGCTGAAGCTAGGCAAACGCAAGTCAAGCTAAGTAAAGCTAAGTAAAGCTAAGTAATGCAAAATAAAGCTTCGCACTGCTAGCTCCGAGCGTTCGGTTCCTAAGTTGGTAACAAGCGGTTGCTTTCAAATGTGGGCGCCACTAATAAGTGCGCGTAACTGTTTCCCAGCTCCGACAACTAATGCGATCTAGACATGAGTTGCCGCTGACATGTAAGTACTTACCTGCAAACCCTATGTGGATATGATACCACAACCTATGTTATAACCATGGTGATCGGCGATCTATAACATATGTTGTAACCATGTTAGAACTTCATGTCAATTCCCTAACCGCAGCGGCCATGCTGTGCTGTAGCGGGTCGGATTCGGGGCAGCGTTCGCATCTGCTCTTCCACCCGTGCATCTCGGACATCTGTCTGAACCAGTCGTCGGCGCGGGAGGCCGGTGACGCGGCGGTGACTGCGCCTGGGTCGTTGAATCCATCCCGGGGCAGCAAGGGCCTCCAGAAGGGCGGGTTGGCGTCGGGAAGAGCGACCTGTGATGCTTCTGGCAATGGTTTGAGCCCCGGATGGTGGGGCGCGACTAGTTGCTGCTGGTCCAGGTGGCGCAGGAAGTTGGCCAGCCTAGCGCCCTGCGTGGGGGCTTCGCGAGCAGTCGTCGCACCATACTGTATATGGGGTGTCTGGGCAGCTGGCTGAAACTCGATGCCCCCTCAATGAAGAATCGGGGAGAGGGGGGGGGGAGGTCGAGGGCCCCCGTGGGGGGGGGGGGGGGCGGTTCGTGCAGCTCGCGTCCGCTGCTGGTCGATCCGCTGCCCGCGCGCAAAGACTTCGTCGGGGTCGGCGAGGCGGGAAGGGGCCCAACTTCAGAGCCAATTGGATCCTGAGGGAATGCGCGCACGACGCTCTGATGTTCTTCCAGCCCGGGCAGGTCGGCTGAGGCGGCGAGCTGGTCCAGGACCGCCAGCGTGCCCGTCGTGGAAGTCTAAGGCCAGCAAGTCGCCCCATATGATTGTGCCGTGCTGCTCTTTGGCGGCGCCGTGGTGGTGGGCGACAGTGACCAGGCGCGAGAAGGCTCTGATGAAGGCCTCGATGTGACCGTGCAGCGTCTGGAAGTCTTGTCCTGTGACTTCATGTGCTCAGCCGAAGCTGTCCCTCACTGGTTGTCGCGCCTTGTTGAATGGGTCACATGCGTATGCCCGGCGCTACTTCGAGGACGCCACCGACGTGGCCAGGGCTTGCTCTGCGCAACCCTCCAATTGCAGCGGTTGCGCCCGCTGAGCCGCTTCAGGTCGACAGGGGCGCCCCCTGGGCAGTGCAGGTTGGGGCGGAAGCTCTGCGCATAGTAGCGGGCCGGGGCCACCGCTGGGTCGACTTTCAAGGCGGCGCCTGTCGCTTGGAAGTCCATTGCCAGCCATTCCCAGCTGAAGTCGGCAGGGGGCACGCCAGCGCACATGGTCTCGAGCCCTAGGGCGCGCTGCTCCGGCACCTTTAGCAGCCTCTTCTTCCGGGCCCGTCGGGCGCGCTCTGCCTCGATTCGCGCCGTCTCCTCTGTGGGCCGTGGGAGACCTGAGAGGCCGATCCGTGGGGTGTGGAGTGTCCGCCCCAGGTGGGCGCAGGTCCGCCGTTGCTCGGCGTGGGCTTCATGTGGGAGTACTTCGCGAGCCCATGGAGCAAGGGCGATGCGTCTCCAGGGCGACGGCCGGGTAGGGGGGCCGCCCAAAATTAAAGCGCGGTCCGAGAGGGCGTCTCCCAAGCCTGTCTTATTATGTCGAACCCCGCCGATGCTGCGGGGCAAGCGACGGCGTCGATCTGGGGCCCCCCGTCTCTCACAAGCCCTGTCGGGCCCTCGAATGCGGCAGGGCGTTCGGTTCGTCTGGCCAGGAGTGCGATCCAGGCGGCAATGTCGTCTGTCTCACCTTCTCGCGGCATGATCCACTGTGGCTGTAGGTTGATGTCGCCGCCCCAGGATGCGGGGGCGTCGTCGGCGGGCGGCGGGGCCTGCTCTGGCAGATTCAGGGTTTCAGCCAGCAGGCCGGGGGGGAGTTAGACAGAGACAGAGCGAAACATCTCGCCGCCCCCTTTTGCCCGGGGCGGCGGTGGCCTTGCCTGGGGCGCGTGCCAGGGTGGAGTGGGGCTCATTATCGTCGCGCAGCAGCATGGCGACTCCTCCAGCGCATCCGCTGGGCCCTGATATGCTGGGGCTGAGGCCGAGCGCCTTGCTGGAAACGCGGTGTTCCAGACTCCCCATTCGTGCCCCGACCAGAATGTTTCCTGAAGGGGGGCGTCGCGGCCCGCTGCCGTCGCCAGCGTGATGGCGGCGAGCGCGGATTGGCTTGGCGTGGGCCAGCGTGCTGCGCAGCTGCTTTGCGTTCCAAGTGGGGGGGCGGGGGGGCGCAGAGCGCCTCGGCTGCGTCGCGGGCTGGGCGAGTCGTTCAAGGTGGGCCCCGTCGAAGGGGTCGCCCCAGGTTTGGTTTGCAGGGAAGGGGGAGTTGTGGGCCAGCTGCCAGAAGGGGCCCTGGCTGCTGGACAGGGGGACAGTCCGCCTCGCGGAGCGCGGCAGCCAGAGCGCGCCTGGCCCGAGGCCAAGGGACATGCCCTCCTGACTGTTGCGCGCATACGGTCGAAGATCTGGATGATTTCCATTGGGCCCGGGCATGTCGGCCCGTGCAAGCTGCGTCCATCCCCCCCCATGCGAGCATCAAAGGCGCGGGCTTCAGCTGGAGGCGCCGCGGGTCGAATTGGGTGCCGACGGCGTCACGCAGCGCTCGGCCGCGCAGGCCCGGGGCTTCCAGTTGCTGACCGACCCCGCTGGCCCTGGCCCGTTCTTGTGGCAGCGGGGCCTCAGCCCGTGCTGCCGTCCGTTAGCCACTAGCCATCTTCCCCGGGTGGTGGCCGCCTGCTCGGACCGCGGCGATTCGCGCTGGCGCCCGGCGCGTGCAGGGATCAGGCCCTGCTGGGCGCCTAGCCACTGGGCGTCAGCTCCTGTGGCGCTCAGGATGCGCGGGGCTCGGCTTTTGATTTCTTCCAGCGTCATGAGAAACCATATGTTGTCAGTATAGCAGGTGGGGGCGGCACGAATTGGTAGCTGCTGGGTAGCGTTTCGTCTGCGCCCCCTCTGGGCCGATGGCCCCGTCGCGCCGGAAGGTCCTCCTGCGCCGCCATACGGGGGGTGGCCGCGCGAGATGCCGGCGGTCCAAACGTGGCCATCCAAGTCCTGGTCCTTGGGCTGGCGACCCATGCCGAAGCGTTCAGAATGACGGCGCTGTCCAGGGGTAGGCCGCCGAGGGCCTCGAGCATGGCGCTTCGGTGGATCTCTTCCATAGGGTGCGCGTTTTCGCTAATCGCGTGCACGTGAAGGTCGCGACGGGACTGGGTGGCGGTCCACGCGGCCAGTGGGATGGCACAGAAATGTCAGGATAGACGGCCCACCAATCCATGCGCGATATAGATTGTTGCAGGGGCTTCCACCCGCGATTCAGAGCCGGGACTTGGGCGGTGGGTCAGCGAGAAAGTTGGCCCAAGGGGACGATGTGGTGTGCTCCGTCGGGGCTGGGGCGCGCTTGTTTTATGACGAGGTCCCAGACGTCTGCGGCGAGGTTGTTATGTGCTGGGCCTCCGTCCATCCTGTTGGCCCTGTCCTGGCTCCAAAGCCTGGCATCCCTTCCCGCTTGGCGGCGGTCAATCCGGGCTAGCGTGGATGCGTGGAATTGAACGTTTCTGCCTAGCACGTCGACAAGGTCGCCGACTGCGAGCCGCGTAACCGTTTTTATAATGCATCGCCCTTTCTGGCGGCGCAAGCAGAAACGATGTCAAGTACTGCGTTTCCGACATGTCGACATCAACGCATGTTTTTTCCACTGGGCGCCATCTGCAAGCAAGCAAGCAAAATGCTGAATGTGAAGCGCACATGAGCACGCAGGCACTATCGCGTGGTAGCGCAAAAATTGCTGACTGCGACGCGCCGCGCCGCGGCCAAAGAAACGGCGCCCTGTCAGAGCGCCAGAAAGGCCTCCGCACCCCCGGCTGCTTCGCAGGCGTGCCTGCAAACTTCCCGGGGCCACGGCGCTCGCGGTCGCCCTCTCTGTCTCTTTGTGGGATGGGGGGGGGGGGGGGGGGGAAGGGCTGGAAAAGGGCGCGGGGGCGCAGTCCATCTCTGGAACGCGGCGCAGCGCGCGGCGTCGTCATCTGGCTCTCCGCCGATGCGACCAAGAAACAAAGCTGCCCACGAAAGGGCGCGCTGCTAGGCGGGCGGGCGCAAGCCCGTTGAAGAACGGTTTCGTTCGAGACCCTGCTGATGCACGAGTGGGGAATGCGCAGCAACCTGCGCAGACATCGCGCCTGCAACGCGCCCAAACGACACATTTCGTGCTTGTTAAGATACAAAGTATGCAACCAATACAACAGCTGACTCAAAACGCAACACCCAAAAATCAGAATCCTCTTCCGCTGCGCGAAGTCGAATGGCTCCATGCCCCTGATAATTTGTCAAAGTCTGCGCCTGCAACTCCTAGGCGGACCGAGAACTCTGAACCTATTTTGCTATCGTCGCTAATCACGCTACCACTGCGCTTCCCTTATGTGGGATTGGGGTGCCGTCTGGCTGGGGAATGCACGCGTCGGCTCCTGCAGCCAAGGCTTCTAGCTTGCGCCAATCAAGCTGTGAACCGTACTGGTGCCCCATATGCTGCGTGCGTGCGCGCGCCGGCTGATTCGCCGGAGATGGCTAGCAAAAGTGCATCGTCTGCGTGTGTAAGCTCGTTCACATGCATGCTCTTATTCAGATGAGGATCCGCTTCTCCCTTTGCATCGCGCAACAATGTGGTCATCAACGTTGCGAACCTGAACGGGGCGAGCAGACATCGCCGACTGATGCCGAACGCTTGCGGATGTTCTTCCGACGATTTTCCCGCGCGCGGACAGAACAACGACCGCGCACGTCGCGAGAGCAACTTGCACGGAATGGGCGGGGGCGCCGAACCGCTCCAAAGAGAGGCGCGACTCATCTGGCGACGCGCTGTCGAATGCCTTCGCCCAGTCCAAAGCCAGCAAGACTAGGCGCCCGCGTTTTTTCTGCCCAGGTGCGTTCAAGAAAACGCCGAACGAATAAAATCGCGCCCGCTGTCCCGCGCTTGCTCTTGAAACCGAACTGGGTGCTCCAAACTCTGTTCAGCACCGGCTGCCTTCAGACGGTTCAAAAGAATTGTCGCGAACATATTATACCCAATCGACATCGAGCTTCTTGGGCGATAATTTTCAATTTGTAACGTCACCTTTTTTTGAAGATAGCCGTGAACAGCGCCGCGTGCCAGGCACCGCTCACAACGTGTTCTTCCGGGCACTCTGCGCGCAACGACGCCGCCCACCTGCAGGCTGGGGCCCCTGGGGTGCAAATCGATTTCCTGAACTCGCCTGGAACCCCGTCTGCGCCCGCGGCCTCTCCCCTCTTCAGTCTGGCAGCCGCTGCCGAGGCCTCGTTTTCGGTGATGGGATCGCGCGACGCAGGTAATGTAGGACCCGAGCTGTCTGTGCATTCGGCGACTGTCGTCGGCCGAACAGCCTATTGAACTTGGGCGAGATGCTGTGCCAAATTTCGGCGAGCTGGTCCGATGCCGCGATTTCTCCGCTCGAGTTCGCGAGCCGGCCTTGTTTCGTGGCTGCGCCTCTTCGGAGCTGCTGGATCGGCGCCCGCTCCCCCGCGGCGAAGCTGCTCTCCCACCGCTGCGACCTATCTGATTCCACAGATGCCAGGACCTGCCAGGCGAGCTCGCACTCCTCCTCATGCGACCCCTGGTCGCGAGCGGCGTTGCGCTTTTCGATGGGCGCAAGGGTGCCAGGCGAGATCCAGGGCTTCCTGGGCAGCAGCTTCGCCTCGAGAAGAACGCGGTCGGCGGCGAAAACGAATGATTACATCGTCAGTGAATTCACGTGCTGGGCAGGCTCGACGACGGCATCGTCGCCCTCCGGGCCCATGTGCTCGAACAAAAAACTTCGGCGCAAGAGTTCGCGGCGCTCGGGCCCCGCAGAGCAGAGTGGCATTTCCGTCTCGTGCGGGCCATCGGCTCTGCCCAGGGCATGTCGATCAAGGCGCGGGCTTGCGCGGGCAAGTGGTGCGATGCCAGCGCTGCGACGCGGTCGCTCCAGACGCGCTGCGCCAGGCCTTTCCGCTTCGAGCTGATGAGAGAGCTGATGAGAGATAAATCAAATTGACCGAAATGTGGCTCCGTGGGGGGGTCAGCCGGAGACGGGCCAATGCAATGATGGGCGGCCCGCCTCTCCGCCGGCTCGAGGAACAGCGCGGCTGCCGCGGCGAGGCCCCGAGAAGTGCATAGCTCGGCCAGAAGAGAGCGATTCGATGCTGGGCGATGCTGCGCACGAAGGCCGCCGAACGCGCGCGCGCGCGCGCGCCAAAAACGTCCTCCTCCCCAGGGCGCCGCGCGCGAAGCCTTGCGTTGAAATCGCCATGTGCCAAGACGAGTCCATGGCGAGATAACGACCCAAGAAATGCGTTCGACCGTTGAAAGAACATCTGCATCTCCAATGGCGGTTCCCCGCGATACGGGGCGCGAGCGCTGCGTAAAACAATCTTACCACCAACAATTCTCAAGTTTAAAGATGCCATTCTCGAAGGGGCCTGCTGGAAGCCGATGGCGCTTCGGCGCAATCTGGATGATATCAGAAGCCCCGCGTCTGCCGCCTTGCTGGCGTCGTCGGCGGACGCCCCCGAAGAGATTAACGGGGAACCCTCCTCGGTGGCCGTGTGCTCCGATTTCGGCTCGCGCGTCTCCTGGAGGCGAAATAAGTCTACCCCGCGCGATGTCACATGCACCTGGAGCTCGACGAGCTCGGCCTCGGTGGAACCCTCCACCTGTCGCGCCCCCAATATCAGACTGGCGCCGACAACTGATAGCCGCCCTCCTCGGAAACAGATCTGCCTCGACGCCAGCGTTGACTTTCGCCCCGGGCGCGTCCGCAGTGCCTTCGCTGGCGGGCGGTGCGCTGGAGCCCACGCAGCGCTGCGCCAATCGATGTGGTTTTCTACGTGCAGTAGTGCCGACTGCGGGTGAAGCCGCGGGTGAAACTGCACTCATGCGCGGTATCTCCTAACGGAGCGGCCACCCCTGGGAGGCGCCTTTCGCCTGCCCCTTCATGCCCGTCATCGCTCGGGGGACGACGTCCGTGCTCCTCTGGGCCAGGTCTTGGATATTCGGACGCTCGTGGAATGCAGCTCACGCGGCCCGATCCCCCTGCCACTCGCAGAACACCTTTTCGGTTAGGGCGCTCGCCGTCCGCGCGCGCGCTCTCCGCCCGCCGCGACTACGCGCGGCGCCTCGCCCGTGATCGAGATCGTGCGGGGTGCCGCCCGCTCCGTCTTCAGGGATCGCTCGAGGCCAAAGCAAGAGCTTCGCGCTGCTCTCTCAGTGGCAGGGCGGCTCCGACTCGCCCAGACATGCCCGCCCCCGCTCCTGGGCCCGGCTCCCTGGAGAAGCCCGACCGCCTGATCTCGATCCGAGGGGGTGCCGAAATCCGCGAAGACGATGCCAGCATGGGCGCCCTTCCCATAAACCTGCGCGAGGTGGCTGGAGGAGAAGCCGGTCTCTTTGGCCCCCCCCCCCATAGAAGTCCATGGGAAGGGCGCCATCCGGCGCCGGGCAAATCACGCCCTTTCTGATAGGGCGCTGTGAAGAAGAACGGAGACAACGCGATCCCAACCGATTGCCAAGAACGAGCGAGCACGCGAAATGCATGTGGAACGATCGTGGAACACAACAATCTCTGGATTCCTGACGCACAATCGTCTTGACATTGAATGGAACTGCGTCTGGGCCTGGGGGGCGAGATCGTTGGCCAGGGGCACCTGGGCTGTACTTGATGCAATGCTTGGGATCACCGTTGCGGGGGTCTTGGGCGACCCGTCCACAAGCAAGCGCGCGCGGGATCACGAATCCCTGGGGGAGATCCGTCCAAATGGCAGCTCGAGGCCCGCGCGGCGCGCGGCGCAGAGGGCAGCGCGCAGCGCGGCTGGCGGGCGCCCGCAACTCATAAAGTCACCCTTCATGGCGTGGAAGATCTCGTGGGCAACCGCCGCCCGGAGGAGGCCGATGGGCGCGTCTAGCCCCGGCTGGTCGGGTGTCGAATATGGGCTCGGGCCGTGCCAGTTTTCGAAGAGATCCCAAAACCTGCCGCGCTCGAAGTAATGTTTCTGGTCCGCGTCGGGGAAGCCACAGATATAACGGGCGTGCCGGGTAGGCTCGTGCATGCGACGAGTCGTCGACCATCCACGCGCCCAGGTTCGTAGCGCCAGCGTGCGAAGGGGGCGACGAAGAGAACGACAGCGGCATCAGCGTCGACCACGGACAAGGCGTCGTCAGTTGTAGAGATCCGCCATCGCTGCAATATCAGCGAGGGCCAATCTGGTTCCCACCACTCCTTCAAGAAAGAGGCCTGCACCGCGCGCTGCGCGCGCGGGCGCGGCCGGCGGCCGCGAAACCAAACGCGAATAACTCCAGCAAGACGACCGCGACGGTGCCGAGATGGATGCGTAGCCGCCGCGCGCTCGAGGTTCAATGCGATCAGCGGGGGGGTCCACCAGGCCTGCGGGGCCTGTCAGAAGAGTGACCTCCAAGAGTTCCTCCGTCATACTCCGCGCAGTGGCGATGATGTCCAGCCAGACGGAGCAAGTGCGCAGAGCAAATCGGCTCATGATAGAGATTCCGTAGCCTTCGATCGGCGTGAGGTGCGGAAAGCTCAAGAGGTCAATATGGTATCCGGCCCAAGGAGGTATGGCTCCACGTGGGAACCGAAATAGCTTGGCAATGACGGAGACCTGGCGGTTCACTGTCGAAGCCGGCGGGTCCACGAACTGGAGCTTGTAGTTCGAAGCGGTCTGGGTGTGAGCGTTGTACTCCGATGTTTTGCGTCATCGACTCGTGGGCCTCACCGAGATGGAACAACCGGTGCTCGAAGTTGTTCGTGGGTTTGGCCCACTGCATGGCGCCTGCGCTTTGTCCGGGCAGCACCCCGGGATACTCGAGAAACGCCTCGATTCGAATAGGGGCCCAATCGGGGATATTGAAGTTCATCCAGTCCTGGGTCAGATCGACCAATGCTGGCGTGAAGCGCGCACGCGTGGGAGACATCGTGCACTTCTTCAGCTTCTCGGCCAAGACAGCCGCTCGCTTGACAAGGGCGCACTGATCGTGGATGCACGTCAAGCCCGGATGTCCCACAAAGAGATGCCGACGTCATCGGCGCACATCCGACAAATACCTCTTCCGGCGACCGCTGCACGAAGACCGAGGACAAGCGGGTCGGTATCCAGGACAAAGACAGCACCTCATACTAGATAATAAAGCTTAGGACCCAATACCCACCAAGAGGAATAACAGCAACGGCGAAGTGGAACAAACCAATAATAAAATGGGGCCAGCCCGGGGACACGAGCATTTTGAGCAGCCAGCTGCGCGCCATGGAGACGAAGGCCGTGCCGTAGTCCATAGCGAGGCCGATGGGGGGGAAGCTTCCCGGTGGGCGATAGGACGCCTGCACCGCGTGTGCGTTCAGCTCGACAACGTTGTCTTTAAATTGCCTGTGCTTCATAAAGCCGCGCTGCTCAGGCGGAACCTGCGCAGTGAGGAAAGGATTCATCATGAGCGCCATGCCGCCAGCGATCGCCTTGGCGTCAGCATTGCGGCCGCTCAGGGGACGAAGGTTGTCAGGGGAGCGGATGACCTCGACGGTGTCATGGTCATACTGCCCTTTTGGGCGGCGTCGCCAGCGAGGAGTAAGCCATGGCGCGGAAAGGCAGTACGCCCTGGTAGCACAACTCGGCAACCTCAGCAATCGATTCGATGACAGTGGAGTTCAGGAGAGCTGGGTAAGGGACGCCATCGGGACCGTGAGCGGAACGGGAGCGAGACCTCAAGTACCTGTAAAAGGTGGACGTGTCAGGCACGCGCGGGATGTGGATCTTGCCGTCAGTATGCCCAAAGCGGGAGCTGGTGACCCCTCCCAGGGAGGGACTCTGAGGTGACGTAAATATTCGACCTCTGTTGGAGCCTCAATGAGACCGCCGTTATGGACAACAGCAACAACAACAACAAGTGTCACTCGTACTTTCAGATCGCCAGCTGAGTGTGGTGAATTATTGCCCTCTGGGGTGTCCATTTGGCTTGCCCATGGGCCCCCCCGCCCCCCTCAGAGGGGCGGCGCCTCCTCGGAAAAGGGAAGGTGTTATGATCTACATTGGAATCTGAGATGATGCATTTTGATCAATACCTCAGCCGAAGGCTACGGAACGGAAATCCTCCTTCACCTCTTCTAAACCGCTACAACATATATAAAACACCAACACGCCCCCTCGGCGAGCGTCCGCTCACGGGAGAGTGATGCCGAAGGTGTTTTCAAAACCCCCGACTGAAACAAAACTTTGAATCCTGCCGCCTGTACGCCAAGCTGCGATTCGAGGCTCCGCTCGTAGCCGCTCAAGCCTTCCACCTACTTCTCTTTGTCGTCGAGCCTCTCGTCGTAACTCCAGCATCCTTCGCAACCCGCTGGTGTCAACACGAACCTCGGTTGCGTCCTGTGCCTGGCGTACGTCGTCATGCTTTGCGTGCTCACGGTGCGCTTGCTCTGCTTGGTCTTGAGCCTTTGTTTCCTCGCACCCCCGACGGCCTCAAGGGGTGCGGCGCCCTCTCCCAAGCTCGTGATCCACGTCTCGCATCCCACTACAAATGCCACCATCACCGCGACGAACAGCGCGATCCAACTGAACGATGCCGTCGAGCATGCCCTTGGACTAAACATCACCACCTCGTTGCTGCTCACCGCGTCGAAACTGTCTGCCACTGCCACCTGGGTGTCGCCTTTGGCCTGGCTGGGCAACAGTGCTGCCGCAAGAAGCTGCCTGGGCCCCTTGCTCGGTCCTGTCCACTGACTGCCACTTCCACTGAGCGCCTCTCTCTTGCTCGTCTCGGCTCCGTCTCCGTTGTCGTATCCCATGCCAAGCCTCGACCTCCACTCCAGGAACTTCGCTGTCTGCAACGCTTTTGTGTAGCCATCCGCCGTGTTGGTCGCGGTCGGCTCCTTATGAACCGTGATCTTCTTCTCGTCGTACTTGGCCTGGAGCCGCAATAGCCTCGTCTCGATATGCTTGAGCGCTCCACAACCACTTCTCATGATGATACCTTTTGCTGCCGTCGAATCCAGCCTGAGCTTGAACTTCAACGGAAAACCTATGAACTCGAACAGCCGCTGCATGTGGAGTCCCTCTGCTACTGTGGTCACCGCCGCGAAGTACTCGCTTTCGCCTGAGCTGAGCGCCTGACACCTCTGGCCCTTGGTGAACTCCCTGAGGTTGGTGGTTCCAAACTTCAGCGCGCCTCCCGATGTGCTCTTCCTGTCGTTGACGTCGCCTGCCCAATCTGCATCCGAGAAAGCGTCCAAGTACTCCGTGTCGTCGCTCTTCTTCACTAAGATGCCGTAGTCCGCCGTGCCCTTCAAGTATCTTGCCAGCCGCCTTAGCCTTTGCATATCTGGTTCTCTGGGTGCACTCAGCGACTTGCTCAACTCGTGAACTGCGAACGGGATGTCTGGCCTGTACTTCAGCAAATGCCTGAGAATCCCAACGCACTTGTTGTACGTCTTCTTGTCGACTGGTCCCACGACTGGCTCGTCCAGGTCCTCCTTCTTCCTCGTGCTGACCATCGGCGCCGGCACCTCCTTGCAGTTGGTAAGCCCCAACTCGTTCAACACGTCCTCGATGTACTTGGGCCTCGGCGCTATGTGTATCATGTGCTTGCTGATCCTGGTGCGCGTGGCTCTGAGGTACGAATGCACCATTCCAACCTTCATGATCCTGGCGTCCTTGAGCTTCAGTACTGGCGCCAAGTTTGCTGCCAACCACTCCAGCTCGGGGTCGCTTCCTGACGCGTAGATGTCGTCTTGATGCGCCTCGAAAATCAGCGCGGTACCCGGCCTCCTGAAGATGCTGGGCTGCTCGGGACACTGCTCGATCCCAAGGCTCTTGGTCACGTCGACCACGTACTGGTTGAACTTCTTCGAGGCCTTGCGCTTGCCGTAGATCTGCTTCTTCATCTTCCACCACGGTCTCTTGATCTTACCACCTCGCGCGTGATATCTTCTGACCCATTCCGCTGGCGGGTCCACGTACACCTCCTCGTCTTCGTCAGCGTGGAAGTATGCGTTCTGCGCGTCCAGCACCATCGTGTTGTAGCCGTGCTGCGCCGCATGCTGGTCGATGAGCCTCCCCGTACTGCTGGTAGCTCCTGCCGTGAACAACCCTTCTAGTTCAGGATCGTTGCCTTTGAACTCTCTCGCCACGAATATGCACCTCCATTCGTCTGGGCCTCTTGGAACGTTTTCCCATCTCGTCGACAGGATGTCTGCGCTGTCTGGGACGTTCTCCACCGTCTCGAAGATCTCGAACTCCTCCATCGCGTTCATCTCTTTCTCCTTGCCCTTGATGATAGCCTGCGCTATCGCTGGGTCCACGCCTTCATATTCGTCCCAGTCCTCTTGCAGGTAGGCGTCGTCGTCGAAGTCCGCGTCGTACTCGTCCGCGTCCATCGTCACTAGCTCTTCCACTCTTGCCTTCTTCTCCGTCGGTGATGCCACGCCTGCTGGGTCTCCACCGCCGTCACGCTTTGTGGGAGAGCTTGGCACCATTGAACTCGCTGATGCCTTTGGGGTGCCTGGGACTGCCTGGCCCCGACCCTGATCCACTTCCATCTTCGCCGCGCCGCCGACCTGCTGTTTGCCCTGGGTTTGCCCTGGTACTGGAACTGCTGCCGCTGCTGGCGCTGCTGCTGCTGCTGCTGCTGCGCCCCCATCTTGCTGCCGTTGTGCTGGGGCTGCTTCGTCTGCAACTTCTGCTGGTGGTCCTGGCACCACTAGCGGTACTGCCTGCGGCGCCCTGGGTCCCTTCCTTGGCCTTCCCATCGGCCTTCCAGCGTATCTGTCCCACGGCGTGCCCTTGATCGCCTTGACCAGGTCGGCTCTGTCCTGCTCGCTCGTCGGAACCCTCTTGACCGTCCTGGTGGTGAACGCGCCCTCTTCGGTCCCGAACAGGTGCTCGTCGGACTCAATCGTCTTGCCCAGCCAGATCCCTCGTACGAGCCTGGCGTCTGCTCGTCCTTGCCTAACTCCAGCTCTGACCTTTCCCGTCGCCGTGACCGAAAGCTTGAAAAGCGCTGCCTCGCCGAACTTCAGCACTTCTCCCTGGTAGGCTTTGCCAAAGCAGTCCTCGCACGCTGTCCTGTGATTTGCCTTCGCGTGGTACCGCTCTAGGATCCATCCAGCGTGCCTTGCCATCCACGGCCAGATGTCCATGGAGGGGTCGACCTTGGTGCCGAGCCTTGCCTCCATGTCCAGCCGCACCGTCCTGATCTGGCCCTCTGCGGTCTGCTGTGCTCTGCCGACGACACCGACGTTTTGGCTGCTGAACCTCGGCGTCTTCTTGATCTCCAGCTTGATGCCGTCCATCATGCACTTCTGCTTCACCTTCTCCGCGATCGCGTCCAAGGCTGGCTCTGGGTCCACCTTGAGTATCGCACCTGGGTAAGCCATCCGCATGACGAAGGCCGTACACGTAGATGCTATGTAGTTGGTCTCGTCTGACTTCTGAGGAATCGCCATCGCCATCGGGTTCTGAGCCGCCACGTCCACCAGAACGAGTGTTGTCGCCCACGCTTGATCTCCTGGTGCATGCCTCCTCTTCGGGTCCTGCAACAGGTAGCAGAAGTCCATCTCGAACTCGGGTAACTTCTTCTTCTCCTCTGGCCTCTGCTCGCGTGGCTTTGCTCGCCCTTTGCCCATGACGCACCATGCACACCACGGCTGGTACGGCAAGTGTGTAACTTCATGTCGTGCTCGTTCTTCTGGTGTCGGTTCAGCTGGAGCTCGTGGTACGAAAACTTCGCCTTGGCCTCCAGCTTCGGCTAGCTACTTCGCGCGCTCCTCGAGCCACTTCTCATCCCTGATCTGGAGCTCGAGCTTCGCCTCTGCGTGCACCAAGCGCCCCCAATGCTGCTGCTTGGTTCCCCAAATCGGGGCCTTGAGCTCCTTCAGCCTCTTCCCCATGTCTTCCACCGAACTGCCGCTGAAGAGCCCTCCTTGACCGACTGGCTCGCCGTGCTGCTTGACCTCGAGCCACTGCTGAGCTAGTTGTTCTGCTTCTCGATCCAGCCGTGCGCCTTCAGGGATGCCTGGGTCAGGAGCCTGAGGTGCTCCTGCAACTGCCACTGGTGCTGCTGCTGCCGCCGAGCTCGAAGCCGATCCTGATGCTGATCTGCCCGGCTGCGCCTGTGGCATCTCCTCGTCCCCGACGGGCGCGATCATCACCGTCGGCTTGCTGGGCGTAGGTATCATCTTGATCCTCAGCCCGAACGTGCGTCCCTTCATGTGCACTGGCACCTTCACTCGTCCTCGGTCGGTCGTGATCTCCAGCCAAGGATCCTCTTTCTTGAAGAACATGTTGATGCCGTTCCTCGCGAGCTTGCCTGCGCTTAGCAGCGCCCTCTTCACGTCGCTCTGCACGAACGGGGTCTTCGCATTCACGACCGTGCGACCGTCGATGTCCAGCACCGAGTATTCGACCATGATCTTGCGACCCGACTCGATCTTGCCACCATCTGCTCCTCTGAGTCGAGCGCCGCCGGGTCCAACGTCCACTCCGTCGTCGGCGAAGTTCCACGGGCAGGCGTGCTCCTCGCATGCGCTGTCCAGGGGAAGAAACTCGTGGCCCTGGCTGTCCATGTTCTCGTCCCAAACGTTGAACACCCACTTCTCTTCGCCGCTGCCGTCGTCGTCGCCATGGTCGTCGTAGCTCTTGACCTCCTGCGACTCGGCCTCGTCGTCCTCGATCCTCTCGTAGACGTCGATCTCCCTGACATTAGCCTCTGGGTCCTCGTCGTGCGCATCTGGATCCTCGTAATCCGCATCTGGGTCCTCGTAGTCCGCATCTTGATCCTCGTAGTCCTCATCTGGGTAGCAGATCCTGCACCAGTGCTCGTCGTCGAAGTCGCCCTCGTGCTCGCACAGGCCGCACTCGTACTCGTCGTCCTCTGCGTTGACCTCTTCGATCATCGCGCTCGCTGGCTTCTCCTCGACTGACCTTACGTTCTTGGCTGGTGGTTCTCCTCGAAGTCGTGATCTGCACTCTGCCCACTTGTGTCCTTTCTTTCGGCAATGTCTGCGCTCGCCTTCGAAGCTGATCTTCACATATCGACCTTTGCCTTTGCCTTTATCCCTACCTTTTCCCTTCAGCCTGCAATATTGTGCTTTATGTCCTGGTCGTCCGCAGATCGCGCAACCTTTTCCTTTTCCTGTGCCTTTCGCTCCTTTGCCACCGTTCTGCGCTGCGTCGACCTCCATAGGGACTGGTCCTGAAGGGTCTGCTGCGTTTGTGCATCTTCCGTCTTTGTTGAACGTCCTACCAAACTGCAAGTACTCTCTGATACTCTGCTGCGCGTCCTTGTATCTTCCGTTTGCGGGTCCTGTGGCCAATCTCACCATCGCCCTGATTGACTCTGGCGCGTGGCCTGCCAATACTGCAATATTCATCGAGTCGCTGACCTTTTCTGTGCTCTCCATCTCGTACTCCGTGATGCGCGTCTCCCACTCGGTCAGGTCGTTCGCGAACTCGGCACTCGTCGCTCTTTGGTCCCATCCTGGCTGTAGAACTCCCATCAGCAGTGCGGTGTGTCTGCCTCCGACGTCTGGCGCGTATGCTGCCTTGATCCGCTTCCAAGCGAGAATCCCATTGTGCTTCTCCGCGCCTCTGACCAACGTCAGTGCTTTGCCACGTAGTTTGTTGACCAGCAAGTAGTAGAGTTGCTTGGCCTTCTTCTGCTGCTCTGGGTTGAAGTTGGCGAACTTCAAGTCTATCACGTCTCTCGATGCCGCGTCGAGGCTGTCTTCCAAATCCGCCATGCCGCACACACTCTCAAAGATGAAAGCCAACTCCTGCCATGATTCATCTTTTCCGTTGAAGATCGGGCACTTGTTCAGCACTCTGGGATCGATGTGCTGCTCGTTCCCGCCGTCGAGTCTTCCGCCTGCTTGGGCGGGGTCTGCGCGTCCTGCGCCTCCTGCTCGCTGCTCTGCCGCGAGCCGTGCTTGCCTTTCTTCTCCGAGCTGCTGGCGCACTTCCTGAAGTGCCTGGGCCAGCTGCTCGAGCGTCGCCATGAATCGCAACTTAGCTCCGCGTAACCATGTTATGATCTACATTGGAATCTGAGATGATGCATTTTGATCAATACCTCAGCCGAAGGCTACGGAACGGAAATCCTCCTTCACCTCTTCTAAACCGCTACAACATATATAAAACACCAACAGAAGGTGAGGGAGGGAGGGACGGGAAGGAGATGCAAACGAAACTCTGAACTCCTCTGACCCCTCCTCCCTTACCCTTCCTCCCCTCAGCTCCCTGCTCCCTCGTCCTCCTCCTCTTCCCTCCTGCTCCTTCTGCTCCTCCTCCAGGGCTCTCCCTCCGCGCCCTCATTCTCCGAATGCCCTCCAACATGTCTCACGGGGCCCGAATGTCTGCCGCCCCCCTTCCAACACATCCGCAGACACCATCCGCAGACACCAAAAACGTCGGCCGACAGTTTTGTAAGCCAAGGTCGAAGATGCCAGATCCTCCAGGAGCACCCGAACACTTTCCAACATAAAGACAAGTCGCATAATAAGGATGTGCGGTAAGGACGCAAGGGCCTTGGAAGGCCACGTTGGCGTTATCGAGCTGGGCTGACCAGCGAAAGTCGCCAGGGATGGGCCGAAGGGGCAAGGATGCAAGGGTAGCCTTGGCAAGTTGATCATCCTGACTATGCGCATTGACGGTGCTTGATCACATCAGGAACCTTTCCCCATCCGCACGCGCCCAGAGTCATCGAACACCTTTGGGTCCGATGACGGGGGCCCCGAGTACCGCCCCTTTGGACGCCCGAAGTGGGTACGAAAAAATGGGTGCGATGCCCAACGAAACATGTTGTCCAAAACCGACAGCAGCCGTTGTCGGGCAGGTGGCCGTCTGTCTCGAACGGACAACGCCCGCGGCGACACTGGCAGCGACCCCTGGTTCCAAGCGGACAGGAACTGCTGTCGGCCGTCGTGCCCATCCTGACCGCACCGTGCCCCAGCCCCGCCGCGGCCGCCTCTCTGGCGCTGGCGGAGCCCAGTTGCTCGGCCTGAGGCAGCCGCGCCGCGCAAAAGCGGCCGCTCCCTCCTCCACCCATCCTCTTTCGGGAGCGGAGCCTCGAGGCGTCATCTCTATCACAAAGGGGCCCACGGAGACATCAAATAAATAGACACATATCCCAAGATTCCCCATATTTTTCAGTATCTCATGGATTCTCGTCTCCCCCCCCCACTTCCCGTGCTTTCCGATACTTTAATGGAAATCTACGTTTGTTTGCGTCTGTGCCGGACCTTCTCCTGACATCACCTCACCCCCGCCCCCGTCCTCGGGAGCAGGAGGAGGAACCCCCTCCACTATGGAATCCTCGGCCTGCGCTCTCATCGACTTTCCTCTTTCATCCCCTCCCCTCCTCTCCCCTCCTCCATTCCAGCATCATCACGTCGCACGTCCTGTCCCGCCCATCTCTGCCCATTCCCTCCCCTCTAGTCCCCCCCGTCGCTCGCCCTCACAAAGTAGACCTGACCCTGCCCCTGCCCGCTGACCTGCATCTCTTACTCTGCCTCTCGCTGCCCTCCTCTGCATATTCCCCCCGTTTCTTGCCTCTACTGCTGCTGCTTCTTCACCACCTCCTCCCCCTTTCCTCCCATGGCCCTGCCCCCTCCCTGCTTCCTTCCTCTCCTCCCCGGGCTCTCCACGCCTCCCCTCCCCCCTCCACTCCTCTCCTCAACGGCTGGCCTGCCAGATGCACCCGGCGCCTCCCAAGGGCCTCCCCCGACGTTCCGATGCAGCCCCAAAGCTCTCAAATCCTCCAATGCCCCTCAGCCGAGGAGGAAAAGGAGGAGGAAGAAGAGGAGAATGAGGAGAGGGAGAGGGAGGAAGGAACGACGGCGGAGGAAGGAGGAGGCAGAGCGTAACGATGAGTCCTGTCTGCTTGAAAAACGCTCCGAATCCGCAATCCGCATTGCACGGCATTGGCGCAATATCGCCTCACGTGTCGTCGCCACTCTAGTCATTCCTGTACAGATTCTCCCAGAATTTGACCTCCAGCCCTGCGCCTGGTACCAGCGTTTCTATATGTTTCATCATGGAGTTCCAGCTCTGCGCACATGGTGATCGTTGCGCGGAGTGAGCGTGAAGCGCTGCATCCCGCACAAGATCCCATGGCTCCCAGCGGCCTCTTTTCTCAAAAGGACTGGCTGATGCTCGAACACAGGAAAATAGAAGTGCCTCTGGGCCCAGCGCTTGCGCACGTCTGCATTGGACGCGCGAGAAGACATCAAGAGTTTGGTGCCGCATATGTGAACGCAGCAGCGAGTTGTATCCAAGTTTCCTTTTCATCTTGCGTTGAGGCATGCTGCGCTGATGCTGTCTAGTAGTGTTGGGACCACCGCTGCGCTGAAAAGCTATATGTGTCCGTTTTCGGCTTGACGTGTGGCTCGACAGGGAATGAATGGGAAGAAGAGGAAATTCATTTTCGAGACGTACCTACCCCCTTTTCCGTGCTGAGCGAATATTTGTATGAACGCTCCATGCAAGAGAACATATCGGCAGACATGCATGATCTGCGCTGCCCTCACCTCCACCGTGCCTTCTGGGAGCCTACGAAAGTGGCCACAGTTGAACACTTTGCAGACCCCGAGGGAGAAGCGAGGTCTCACATGGATCTGCGATGTCCTCACCTCCGCCAGGTCTCCCACAAGCCCATGATAGCGGCGACAGTTGCGCAATTGGCAGCTCCCCAGGGAGCCGCGGGGTCTCAAATGCATCTGCGCTGCCCTCACCATTGCCGTGCCTCCCCAGAGCCCACGAAAGTGGCGAGAGTTGCGCAGGCGGCAGCCCACCAGGGAGCCGCGAGGTCCGCGCTGGATCTGCGTGGCCCGCCAGTTTGCTGGACCTGCCAGGAGCCCACGAAAGTGGCGACAATTGCGCAGTCTGCAGCCCCCCAGGAAGCCGCGAAGTCCCAAATGGATACGCGTGGCTCCTTGCTCCGGTGGACTTCCCCCAGGGAGAGCGCAGGAGGAGGGGGGAGGACGAGAGGAATGGAGACCTGTGTGCTCTATTCAAAACGAGAGCCCAACACGGAAGGGCTGGGAGAAGAAATGCCACGCATATGCGACTGCTGCTGCTCCTCCTCCTCCCCCTTTCCCGCACCATCGCAATCATCGCAGTTGTCGTCCGTTGGTTCCTCCCACAACCTACTTATCACCCAATGGTGGCCGGCTAGAACCACGCACACGCTACGCGCGCTTAGGTTCTAGCCGACTGCGCAGCTGTTATCAGTAGACCTCGAGCTAATCCATGAACTCCAAGATACCCAGGGAAGGGTTCTCCAGGCAAGGGCCGCCCTTGACGCGTGGAGGTGCTTGGCCTTCTGGGGGATAACTTCGGGTTCGGTAGACACTCGCGGATCCGTGCGAAGATCGACGTGCGACGCGTCGGAAAGCTCCGAGTGTTTCCCAGACTGCGCAAGCGCCGTGATCGCCATGGTGGCCGAGGAGGGCCCCATAGGCTCCGGGTCGCCAGGCCGTCGCCGCCGCCCCCGCGGGCGCCGCCGCGCAGCCGCCAGCGACGTCGCGATGATCGTCGTGGGTCGTGGTGGTGGTGGTCGTCTGTGGACGCGGTCGGACGATTGCACGTTCTGGGGCGTGTTTTGCTTTTCCGAGGCCTCCGGGAGCCGCCAGACTCTGCAGATCTGTGGGGCCTCCAGCGCCTCCAGAGGCCTCCTTGGGCTCTCCTGAAGCTCCCACAGGCCTCCACGAGAGCGCTAGAGGACAGCCTAGGAGGGCTCGCAGGAGCGCCAACGGAGCTCCCAGAGCGGTCCTAGAACCCAACAGTTTGACACACATTTAACACAACGCCGTCCTTGACGAGGAAGCGGTTTGTGTTAACTGCGTATTGACTTTGGAGCCGTCTTGGGGCCATCTTATCTCGGAACTCTCTTGGGGTGTCTCGGGCGCGTCTAGGTCATCTTGGGGTTCTCTTGGACCGTCTTAGGGCCCTCTTGCGGACCTCTTACGCCGTCTTGGGGCGGTCGTGAGGGCCTCTTGAGACGTCGTGGAGCGCCGGAAGCTCGAAAAGTCGAGGCCTTCGGACACATACAACAGCCTAAGGACAATCGTTAGTTTTTGCCTCCAGCGGTCATCTGGGAGCGCTCATCAAGATCTCTTGGCCGTCTGGGGGACAACTTGGACGGAAAGCTCGAACTATCGCTTCGGGCTCCTGCGCTCAGGCTCCTGGGACTGTCTTGGGGCGTCTTGGGCGCGTCTGAGTCTGAGGCCGCTTGGGGACCCCTTGGCCCGTCTTTGGGCACTCTTGGGGTCCTCTTGGCCCTTCTCGCTGCGTCTTGGGGGCCTCTTGGGACGTCGTGGAGCACCGGATGTGGGAAAAGTCGAGAATCCCCAAAACATGGGAAAACCAATGGCAAATCAATGATTTCTGCCTCTTGGGGCCTTTTGGGGAGCGCTCGTCGAGTCTTCTTGGACCGTCTGGGGGCATCTTGGGACGGAAGGCTAGAATTGTCCTTGCGGGTTCCTGCTCTCTTGGGCCTCTCTCGGAGCCGTCTTGAAGCTCTCTTGGGCCGTCTTGGGCCCTTCGTGGGACCATCTTGGCCCGTCTTCTTGGGGCCCTTTTGGGCCGTTTTGGGGCGGTCTTGGTGGCCTCTTGGAGTGTCATGGAGCGCCAGAAACTTGAAAAGTCGAGAACCCCGAACACATGTATTAATCCATGACAAATCAATGGTATTTGCCTCTCGGGGCTCTATGGGGAGCGCTCGTCGAATCTTCTTGGGCCGTCTGGCGCCTTCTTGGGACAGAAGGCTAGAGTTCTTTCGGGCTCCTGCTTTTGGGCCCTTCTTGGGATGTCTTGGGGACCTCTTGGGTCGTCTTGGGCCGTCTTTGGCCCCTCTTGGGCCGTCCGTGGGCCCTCTTGGGGGCTTCTTGGCCCGTTTCGGAGTGGTCTTGGGCGCCTGTTGGGACGCCGTGGAACGCCTGAAGCTCGAAAGACGAGAACCCCGAAAACATTTGAAACACCTTTGGCAAATCAATGTTTTTTTGCACCTTGGGTATATGGGGCCGTCCGGAAGCCACGCGGGATATCTGGAAGCCTTCTGGAGTCTCTTTGACCCCAATTAGGGCCGCCTATGCGGCTCTCGGGCCGCGGGGGAGGGTCCCTGGGGAGCCCCGCGCCCCCATGGCGACCAGGGGCAGCTGGGAGAAAACCCCCCGAACCTGTACCTGGGGGGTGTGAGCGGACGTGGTCCCAACCGGGAAATCGGTTTCGATGTCGGTTCGTGTCATGCGTGCGGGCGAGGCGAAGCTGCGCGAACTCCTGCACTGGGAAGGACCATCTATTGCCAATAGGGCCGCCCCCCGAGCGCTGGGCGTGGCCCCCGGGTTGTCCCGGCGGTTGTCCCGATGATTGTGGTTGCCCCGATAATGTCCCGCTAGTTGTCCCGCTGGTTGTCCCAATAATTGTCCCGATGATTGTGCCGATGATTATCCCAATGGTTGTCACGATGGTTGTCCCGATGGTTGTTGGATAGATAGATAGATAGATAGATAGATAGATAGATAGATAGATAGATAGACAAATAGATAAGTAGTTCGATAGATAGATACCGTTATCATCCCTCCTTCGTCCAAAGCACCTGGCCAGAGCTCAAGCACCCTCAACCCTGAGACGGTCCCTGACGCGGCGACACACACTCTATTTTCCAGGCCCTGAAGGCGTCTTCATTCAGAGAGCGGCGAGGGGCGGCAGCACGAGTGCGATCCCCGAGGTGCGATCCCCTCAAGGTCGCAGGATCCTGCGCAATCCTCAACCGCTGCAGGCGGTCTAACAGATCAGACTAAGATCAAAAGGGCGGGCTTGGGCGGGAGATCTTGAGCATGGGCGGTTATGGAACAGACGGCCAGGCGTAAGAAGGGAAGCGGGGGACATAAAGACAGTTTACAAACATACATTATCATCCCTCCTTCGTCCAAAGCACCTGGCCAGAGCTCAAGCACCCTCAACCCTGAGACGGTCCCCGACGCGGCGACACACACACACTCTATTTTCCAGGCCCTGAAGGTGTCTTCATTCAGAGAGCGGCGAGGGGCGGCAGCACGAGTGCGATCCCCGAGGTGCGATCCCCTCAAGGTCGCAGGATCCTGCACAATCCTACTCTCCTACTCTGGTAAAATCGTTAGCCCCCTTCTTTCGTGGGGCGGGTGGGAAGGTCCCAAAAAGTTATCGCTTAGGCCTTCTACGAACAAGTTTAAAGTCGTGCACTGCTGCGCTGGTCCCCTGGGGGCCGCCCCCGAGAGACAAGTGGACGCAATCGCCCCGGTGGCTTCCGGGGTCCACGCGCGCCAGGTATTTCAGGAGTCCGGCAGAGACGACGAGGTGGGAGCAGGCTGGCGACCTCAGGAGCTTCAGAAATTGCTTGTGCGGCGCACTCCAGAACTCAAGTCCTAGCTCACTTTGCTGGGGAGTCAGACTGGCGAGTTTTTGTGTAGCGCTGCACAGACGAGAATGACGCCCAACGTCCTCGGCGCCGGCAGCTCTCGAGCGTGCCGCCGTGCGCCACAAACTCTCCAGCAGCTGCGTGCCGCATGTTGTGCGGCGTGCCGAGGTGGCTCAGACCGAGCCCCATCATACTAATCATCCACTGCCGTCGGTACTCCGAGACACTCAAAGGAAAGACCACGCCCCCAGAGTCGCAGCCCTCGGTGAACCCTCGAAGCAGCGCCGTAGTCGTAGGCGATCCCACGTTCAGGCCTTGGTTGGAACCCGTCTTCACTTCTTCTCCTCGGCGGCGATCTCCGAACACCACTGCCAGATCTTCACCTTCAAAAGCCAGATTCTCCACTCTCAGCGAAGCCCAGTCTTGTTCACGGCAGAAAGTGTCGAACGTGAAGAAGGCGACGCAAGCTGACGCCACCTTTCCTCTCTCCAGCAGGTCGGAGACCAGGAGACCCACCACCTCGCGACAGAAACTCCCGCCCTCTTGTGACATCCTGAACGTCTGCCAGGCCGACAGGGCTCGCGATGAAAGGGGCAAGTCGCGTCTGTGCCCAGGGAAGATGTGAACGAAACCAAACAACAAATGGCCGCCATGAGTGTGTGACAACCTCTTAGAGTAGCACAAATATGACATGTACGCAGCAGGTGCTCGATCTCTTTCTTCATGCGTCTCGAACGGTACTTCGTGCTGGCGCGCATCCTTCAGCAACATGTACACCCACTTCGCATATATCCTGTTAGTGCTGTCGGTGACTTTGTGCACCAGCAACTTGTTCACCAGCAGCTCGAGATCATGGAAGGGGCAGTCACTGCGGCGATCCCAGGCCCGTGAGCCCCTCTTGCGCAGCGGCACGAACGAGGACGCAAGCTTGGGCAGCTCGAAATTTCGTTCCTCACCTTCCAGCTCCACACTTGGGGGGTCCGCCTTGCGCCCGGCATCCACCTGCAGCGCCGTCGTGAGCATTGCAATCCAGACTGCCAGTGGTGGCCTGTTCGCTGGCCGTGCCCTGGAAGCCTCTGGAGTCGTGCCTTCACCGTCCGCGGCAGTCCGCGCGCCTGGGCCCCCCCCTTCTTGATCGTGTCCAGGTCTGGCCCAAGCGCTGCTCCCCGAGAAGAAGCCGTCCGCCACGTTCCGCTTGGAGCTGACCCAGCGGAACTTTGGGCGAATCCCCAGCACCAACTGGATGATTCCACTCACTCTTGCCTGCCGCAACAGTGGCCAGGGCGACGAGCGCCCCTTGCTCAGGCAGCCCATCGTCACCAGGCTGTCGGTGACCACGACGACTTTCTGGTGCCAGTTTCTCCGACAACGCGCTAGACGCCGCAGCACCATCACCACCGTCCTGCACTCCAGCCCGTTCTGGTGCTCCTCGCGATCCCAAGCCCCCGAGACCGCCAGGTGCCAGCGCTCCACGTGCGCCGCTGAGTCGGGCACGTCCTCGGCCAGCGCCAGCCCTCTCGCTCCCAGCAGCAGGGGCCAGGTCTGGCCATCAACGGCGCCCTGGGCGCCACCAGCCTCGCATACTCCTCGCGCAGCTCGTCGGGGTAAGGGCGCGCCACCTTTGTCCAGCGCCATCCCACCTTGTCCGCATACTCCGGAATGCCTTTCGGCACGCCTCCGCTCGGAGACCGATGAGGCCGCCCAATGCGCGAACAGCAGCTCGCGCGTCCATGGCATCGCCGACCGAGCGCCGTCAACTCCGCAACGTTGGTGAGCACCCTGGTCGGCTTCCTCCACTCTGTCCCGAACGTGCAGAAGTCCAGGTAGATCAGGCGCACGCCCTCCGACTCCAGCACGTCCTTCAGCGGCGGGAACACCCAGCACAACGACGAGGCGGGGTTCTCCATGCTGAAGCCCACGTCCCGCTTGATGCACTCCAGCATCACCTCCACCGCTATCATCACCAAGTATGCGCCGTTGTCCGCCTGCTCCCGCTCGCCCTCGCTGAGGCCCGAGAGGCCCCAGATCTCCGTCGCGCTCCGCAGCTTGGGCACGCGCGCCCGGGGCCGCGTGGCGCAGGGCGGGGCCGGGTGCACGAGCCAGTAGATGCCCCTGGTCAGGTCGACGAAGAGCCTTCCCAGGTTCGACGAGTCCCCTAGGTCGTAACGGGCCCCCTGCTCGATCTCCCTGGGCTCCACCCAGCTCAGGATGGCTCGCCCGATCGCCGCCGACAAGCGAGCCGAACCAGCGAACAGCTCGCAGAAGCCAGCGGCCCCTTCTCGAGCATCGCGCGCATGCTTCTCCATCGCCTGATGCTGCCAGGTCGGGGTGACGTAGTCGAGCTCGTCCTCCTCCACTGCCGAGTAGGCCTCGTGAAGCTGCGTCGACCACCCTTGCTCGTCGCCCGCCTCGCAGAGGGCCCTCATCTCGTGCACTTCCGAGCGGCTCGCCACGATGCCGAAACCGAGGTGGCTCGCGTCCGTCATGAAGATCCACTCGTGCCACTCGTACCCCAGGAAGGTCCCGTAATAGACCGACAAGGAGACCATGGCAAAGAACTCGTCGAGAACCTCGTCCCACAAAGGGGCCTCTTGCTCGCCTCGGTGCTCCTGGATCCACCTGTAGACGTGGCGATGCACATTCATGGCCCCTCTCGCGCAGGTGAAGATCCACGCCCAGAGACCCATCAGCGACTCGACCGCCGCGGGGACGGCCCGATCCTGCTTCAGCAGCGCTTCCGTAGCCAGCACCGCCACGCGGATCTTCTCCTCCACCACCTGCAAGACCTTGCTGTCCGCATCCAGGGTGACGCCCAGCGAGCGCTCGAGGCGCCGCCCGACGTCCTCCTTGTGAGCCGACAGCCCGACCGCCTCCAGGGCCCGTCGGGCCCTCGCTCCGTCCTCCTTCACCTTGAGCTCCTCCACCGCGGTGCCCTTTGGCTCGAGACGGAACCCTGCGTAGTCGTCGATGAAGATCCAGTGCGAGAGCGACTCGCGATAAAACTGGGGAGGGGGAGCGCCATGCTGCACCCTTCCTGCCGCGCCCAGCCCGCCCTCGCCCTCCATCGCGTCCTGCACCGCCCACGCGAAGCCCATGGGCAGCACCCGCAAGCAAACTCGAACTCCACCTCCGAGTTGCTCGACGAGGTCCCGCCGCCCTCGCCTCTGCAGGTGCGCCCGCAACTCCTACCCAGACACGCCCTCGAAACCGAAGTAGCCCCGCAGCCCCTCCGGCAAGAGCAGCTTGTAGAAGTCCGGCACATCCCCGACGAAGCTGGTCACCTCCAGGTCTCCACACACGCTCGAACTCAAGTCGACCCCGCACAGGGCCGCGGCCGAGCCCATGGCGACCCAGGGCGAACTCCTGAACCTCATGTTGGACCTCCTCATGTCCCAATCAGCCTCGAGCTACGCTGCCCCGTCTTCTCGTCGATCTTCTTCAGGACAGTGAACACCTTCACCTCCGCCACCACCTCGTCGCACATCCCAAGCATACCCGACTCGGCCAACCTCTCCAGCAGATCCAGCTTCACCTGCTTCTGCTTCAGGCTGGGGTCGCTGCACGGCTTGATCCTGTCGTAAGCCGCCCAGTCTACCTCGTGGTCGCCGAGCACCATCGTCTTGATCGGCTCCCTCAGGTACGGGGGACTCGACGACGACATGGTCTCGATCGGGATCGGCACCGACCCCGGCGGCGGGAGGGGCACCTCGTTGACCTTCATAGGACACATGTCGCCACGCTACGGCCCCGCGGCCGCTCCCTCCTACTCCTTCGCCTGATGCCATCCGACGGCCCGCGACGCCAGCTGCTTCAAGACTGGCGCTCCGTCGGCGAGACTTCTCCACGATGCTCGGGCCCGCCAGCGACTCCAGAGGTCTCGCACCACCTCCCTCTGAGCGGCCGAGGCCCCCCTCCACGCCGAACGAGCCCCTCTCAGAGCCTCGCCCCTCGCCCCGTCCAGCACCCCGCGGTGCATGTGCGAGATGGCGTTCACCGACCTGTTGACCCTCCTGATCGTCAGGCCAGTCTGCGCACTGGAGCTCTCCTCCCACCACCACCACCAAACCACCACCACCACCATCAAACCACCACCACCACCACCACCACAACAAACCACCCCATCACCACCACCACAGCCACCACCACCGCCACCAACACCACCACCACCACCACAACCCACCACCACCACCACCACCGTCGTCCTCGTCGACGCTCCCCGCCGCCTCCGCCCGCCGCCGCAGGCGCCGGCGCCGGCGCCGGCCCAGAAAAAAAAATTGTCGTCCCCGCCGCCGCCGGCAGCCGCCGCCGACGCAGGCGCCGGCCTGAGGAGACGGAGAGAGGAGAAGTAAGGGGGGAAGGGGGGAAGGGGTGGGGAGAGGGTTCGAGCCCCCCCCCCTCCGCCCCCCCCCCCTCCGTCACTGCAAAAGGGGGAGGAAGGGGTTCGAACCCCCCCCTCCATCCAGGGGGGGGGGGTCCGGGGGGGTCCGGTTCCAACCGCCCCCCCTTCCAAGCGACCACAGAACGCGCTCTTTCATAGATGTCGGTAGATGTTGTCCCGATGGTTGTCCCGATGGTTGCACCGATGGTTGTCCCGATGGTTGTCCCGATGGTTGCACCGATGGTTGTCCCGATGGTTGTCCCGATGGTTGTCCCGATGGTTGTCCCGATGGTTGTCCCAATGGTCGTCCCGATGGTCGTCCCGATGGTTGTCCCGATGGTTGTCCCGATGGTTGTCCCGATGGTTGTCCCGATGGTTGTCCCGATGATTTTCCTAATAATTGTCCTGATGGTTCATAGCGCGCTTCGCGCGCGCTTAGGTTCTAGCTGGTTGAGTGCCGACCGCATTGAGACAACAAGGTGGTCATGAATAAATGAGGTGAACCTGCTCTGTTTCCTCCTGCCTCTTCCTCATTCCTCCTCCTCCTCCGCTCTCATCGACCGCTCGACCGGTGATCTGTCGTCAAGCTTCTTGGGGACCTCTTGACTCTCCTGGTGGTCTCCTGGGGCGAAGATCGCGGGTTCTCGGTTCACGTTTCCGATAGTGGCCTTCGGCCCATCCCGCCACCGTGCCTGGGTTGTGGGTTAGAGAGGCTTCTTGGAATTCGTTTGGAATTCGTGGGAAACTTCCCGGGGGCCTCTTGAAGGCAATTTTGGAAGCCTCTTGAAAGCCGTGTGTGGTGCTCGCAGGGAGTCTTTTTGGGCCCCTTTGGGGCCTCGTGGGGCCTCTAGGGGGCCTCTTGGGCTCTGTTGGGGGCCTCTTGGGGCCTCCTGGAGGCCTCTTGGGGCGGAAAGCTGGAATTGTCGGTTCGTGTTCCCTCTCTTGGGCCCCTCTTGGGGTCGTCTTGGGACCCTCTTGGGCGATCTTGGGCGCCTCTTGGACCGTCTTGGGGCACTCTTGGGCCGTCTTGAGACTCTCTTGCGCCGTCGTGCCGCCCTCTTTGGGTGCCTCTTGGGCCGTCGTGAGCTGATTTCTGGGGCCTCGTGGGCTGTCTTGAACCGTCGAAAGCACGAAACAGCGAGAACGTGAACAACCTTCAAACCCTAGACAAACCTACTTGATTCGCCTCCTGAGTGCCTCGTGGGAGTCCTTTTGAGGACATCTTGGTCGTCTGGAAGCCCTCTTGGGCTGTCTTCAAGCCATGTTGGACTAATTTTGAAACGCTCTTGTGCGGTCTTGGCCTCTCTTGGAACGCTCTTGGGCCATCTTGGCGCCCTCTTGGACGTCCCTCGGCCCCCTTTGGTGTTTTTTTGCGCCCCCCTCCTCGCCCGAAACGGCCGGATGACAAATCAATGCGCGATATATATATATACACACGTATATAGTATATAATGTGTCCAAGGATAGAGCGAGAGGGAACGATACAGAGATAGAGAGGAATACGACAACAAGAGACGCATGACCAAGACACACACACACACTAGCACACAAACCATGCAACGGGGGAGGACGACGGACAACGGCATGGCAAGGCAAAACATAGATACGAGAAATAATAACAACACATATGGGCAGGACACGGAACAAGAGGGGAGGGGTGAAGGGCAAGGATACGGTTAGAGTACACAAGCGGCGGGACATGACTTCTCAGGGCAAGGAAAGGGGGAGGGGAAGGGATCCGTCGCTTCCTCCTCCTGTGCGGAAGGTGTCGACGGGGAGAGATGGACGGAGGGAGCAAGAGGACGGGAGGAAGAGCTGATTCGGAGTGCTATACTGATCACAGCGCTCCTGGGCCACGTCGCAGCTGGCGCCCAATCGCTTGGCCTGCGGCCACCGCGCCGCTGCTGTATTCGCCGTTCCCTCGCTCATCGCGCAGACCACGCAGCGCGCAACTACAAAGGCCTGAAACGTTTGACAATCCAAAGAACGGTGGGGATGAAACGCACAGGACTGTTAAGGAAAGAACCGCTGAGGGACAAGCAAAAGCTCGACTTCTGCACACTCCCGCCCACACCAACAAATGTCCGCTCCCAGCCAGGCCGTGCACCAAGCAAACTTCGCGCCGCATAGCGCTGCACGCTCCACGTCAAGGACTCTCTGGCGCCGCGCCTGCGCGCGATTCGGGTGTACGCCGTCTGCCATGGCTCGGGTCCTGGGGAACCTCCCGCTCTGGTGGACACCTGTCGCCTGACCCAACAAAACCCTCACATGCCCCCCCCCTCGATTTTCTTCCGCCTGGGCGCCTCAGAACTCTGAAGTTCACTTCTTCCGTTCTCAGCTCAACTGTGTTCGCGGGGCCCGAAAGCTACGAATCCATATTTGCACTCAAACCCAAACTTGAGGGCGCTTCTCTCACATCGCAGCGTCGCGGTCATGCCTTCCTGTCAGCGTGCGCTGAGCTCGTGCTTGTCACTGCCACCCCGCATCTTACGCACGTCGCTCACAGTGCGCACGAGCTCACCAAAGCCATTGCCGATGAGAGTGGAGGGATGAGGGGATGTAGGGGGGAGGCGGGAGGGAAGGGAATTTGGTAGGGCAGGGGTAGCGCAGTACGGAGGCCCTCGCGTAGAGCAGGGAGGGGGGCAGGATGAGGGAGGGGGGAGGGTGGGTGAGGGAGGGGAGAGGGGGAGAAAATGGAGGAAGCGGGCCGATAACGAGGGGAAGACACGGCAGGCCAGGGTCTCGCCGCGGCTGGGGGGCCTTTCGGGCGCCGGCGGGGCCCATTGGATTGACCTGCAGCCGCCGCGCCAATGGCTTGGCCTGCATCCCCCCTTGGCTGTAGCCTCCTCCTCCTCTTTCTCCTCCATCCGGCTCTTTCCTCATCCTCCATCCTCCTCCATCCTTCACCCTTCGGCTTGGATGAGCCTGCAGCCAGGGAGGTGGGCAGAGCGTTCGCCCCTTGGCTTGCCAAGTTTGAGTTTGTTTGTTCTGTGCCATGTTTGGGGTCCATCCAAAAGACCAACCTGATTTGAGGGTCGGGCCAGTCTTCGGGATCTCCAGAAGAGACCCGAGGCCCAAGGTGCCCACGTTATCTCCTCGAGGGAACCCGTGGCCAACTGGTGGGCAAACTATAGTTTTGTACTTTCGGATCTGTTGGCGTTCTTCGGGATCGCAAGCAACGTCGGTCTCAACTACTTTTTGAGCGCATCCGAGATATGGCAACGCCCACACAACATTCACCGCTATTGCCACCTAGCGCCCGCTCAGAGCAAAGAAATTTCGGAATCTTCGCTTTCTCCGAGAGGCTCGGAGACCAAGTCATCAGAACTTCCGAATCGTGTCAGACGCAAGAGTGTCAGAGCCCAGCCTGTATAACTGCATCAGGGATAAGACGGCGCTTGTGGCGGAGGTTCGGACGAGAGGAAAAAACAGCACTCCACTCCTGTTAGCACATGGCCATTGCGGCCGATTTTTTGGCACGCAAGTGGGCAGGAGACCCTTCCAATTTTCTCCGAATTCGAAGACATTGGCTCAAAGCCCAACATGGGGCTAAAGACAACCCATAGGCCTTGTCACTGCTGCTTGGATGAAACGGGTTATTTCGGCTCTGCTTGAAGAAACACCTTGTATAGATAGAAGGTCCGAGAAGGATTTCCAATGGCTGCCGCCGATTGGCCTCGAGAAGCTAGCCGAATTTTACACACTTGTAGAGGGGAAGGTGTGTTGGCCGTTGCAAGCACTGGTGACGCTGGTAGGCCTCCAAATCAAAGACGCAAGTGCCGACAGAACGATATATCTGCTTGCGTCTATTCTTTGATTTTGGGGCGTGTGCGAACCGACGCTGACTCGCTCGCGAATGAGCTGATCCGTGGGTCACGGCTCTACCAGGCATTTCAGCATTGCAAGTCGCGTTCCTCAGCTTGTTCAGAGACGCGCAGGCGGCGCAATCATATTTTCCTGATTTCCAGATGGGCAACTTGCTACGGATGTCCCAGGTTTCTGTGAACATGTGTGATGGGACATTCTTTCAGACCGTGCTATAGAACTCGGGGTTCCTTCCTGCTTTCTGACCCTGGAGCTCCAGGTCCACATGGCGGCTCAGTAACCACAACCATCCTGTGGTGTTGGGTCCTCGTTTTGACCAGACATCGGCCCGCGTCTCCTCTTCTTTCCTCGTCCTCCTCCTCTCTCCACTTCCTCCTCCGTATCCCTCCTCCTCCTCATCATCCTCCTCCCCCCCTCATCCTCGTGTCTTCCCTGCTTCTGCTCTCTGCAATACTTTCCCTCAGCATCACACCCGTCGTCATCATCATCATCATCATCATCATCATCAACATCATCATCATCATCCTCATCATCATCATCAGCATCACCACCACCGCATCATCGTCCTCCTCCTCATCATCGTCAGCATCATCGTCTTCATCATCATCATCATCATCATCATCATCATCATCATCATCATCATCATCATCATCATCATCAACATCAACATCAACATCAACATCATCATCGTGACGCTAACCCTGACCAAGAGACCTTTTGTGTGTCTTTGGCCAGGCGGGTCCAGCAGGACAGGGCGGCACCCGGGCAGAGCTCGGCTTGACAAGAACGAAGGAGGAGGGACGAACGGGCGACACAGACACACCACAGAACCACAAACACACAACAACCACAACACAACACAACACAACTGAACGAGGAGGAGAGAGAGAGAGAGAGAAGACCCCTAGACACCCCAAACAGGATTCTGGCATTTGCCGCACTCTTAAACTGCAATGGTCTGTCGGAGACGGACTAAACGATTTGAGTCGATACGGCGTTTCAGAGCCCGGGCAAAACACGAACAGAAACGATGGGGATAAGGTTCAGCAACGAGGGGGATAAGGCTCAGCAGCGCGGGTCCAAAGTTTGCCCGAACTCGGATCAAATCCTGTCAAAACTATGTGGGGTTTGGACGAGTGCCTGCATACACCACCCCGACCGTGACAAAGCACAGGGAGCTGGATTGAAAAGCTAGGAGCCCGGGCTTGCACCCTGGTCCGTTTGCGCCAACGTGCCCCGAAGCCACAGTGATCCACGGTGCACGCCTGGCTCGTCGGGTGACGCGCCAGGCGCTCGAGCGGGGGGGCCTTCCACAACCAGCTGGGCCCATGGTTCTCGAGCGCCACAGGAGTGCCAAATCGGAGGCAGCCTCGAGCCACCCGAAGACAAAAACATGTCACCAACATAGTCACGATCCAGCAACACTCCCTGATTGATCCAGTCTTCGCTCGTTCCCCGCGCTCGCGAACCCCCAGGACCAAGGCAACTCTGCTACGGTCACCGTGCACATCCTCCATGCGCAGCCGAACCCAATCTTGTTCACGTAGATATGCGTCCTCAGAAAGCATGACAGCTAAAGCCGAAAATGTCTGTCAATGTCGGATCAGCTGCAATATCACCGCGCCAATCGTCTTTGAAAAAACGGTCCGCCTTCT
Organism: Prorocentrum cordatum; assembly: GCA_963575745.1. Classification (NCBI taxonomy): domain Eukaryota; class Dinophyceae; order Prorocentrales; family Prorocentraceae; genus Prorocentrum; species Prorocentrum cordatum. The sequence goes on along the minus strand of CAUYUJ010005469.1, from coordinate 207,379 downwards.
ATCGAGAGTCCGAGCCTTTGCCGTGTCAGGAGGTCCCTCGCCGTCTCTGGCATATGCTGCTTGTGAAGCCAGAGACAAGGTGCCCTCCTTTGGCCAAAGACCCACCACGAATATTGCAAAAGTCAATGAGATAGTCGGCCATGGCTCTGTTGCGCTTCTCAAGGGTCGCGAAGGGAACGCGTTCGTACCTCATCTGGATCAGGAAGTCCCTGGCGGCGGCGAGGTAGATGTCATGCGTCTTGTCGCCGACAGCATGCACGTGCAGCCTGTTGACGCCCCCCGCAACTCGTCCCGAGGCGGGGCGGTCCAGAGCTCCAGCCCGTGCGCGGCCGCCTCGGCTCCGGAGGGGGCGAAGCGGCTTCGGCGCAGCCGCTGCCCCGAAAGCGGAACAATATCAGCGTTCCTCATCATAGCATCGCCTCCCCTTGGTGGAAGTGCTTCGCCAGGAAGCGTCGCAACGCCGTGGGGCCCCCCCTCCAACGATGCGCGGCCTCCGTTGCGTCGGCGACCCCCGCGTCGAGCTGGCGGCTGGGGCCGTCGGCGACTTTGAGCTCGCTCGGCGCATGGCGCCAGGCTGGACGAATGCGAGTAGCCAGAACAATTGCCGCTACCCGTCGACAAGGCTGCAGCGGCTGATATGCACTCGACCTTTCTCATGAACAAAAAACAACCCAGCAACTCAGCGTGGCGAGGGTGTTTGCGAAGAACAAGATGCGCGTGTCCCAGTTGTCTCGGGGCCTCGCGGCGCGCCTCGAGGCGGGCAGCGCGGCCCTGGCCCCCAGGATGTTGTCGCGCTCCTCCTGCGCCCACTTGCTGGCAAACACTAGATGCCACCTCGCAATCACCGTCCACTTCTCGCTGAGCATCGGCGCAGGCGCTGCGGAGCCTGGCGGGCCCGGCGCCGCGTCGCCCATGGGCGGCGTCGTCTCCCATCGATGGGGGGCCTGGGGCCAGCGGGCGCAGCGCCTCACGTTGCTGCCTGCGCAGCTCCCGCGGGTAGGCACAAGCGAGCGCCGTTCACAGCGCGCCCTCGCTATCCCTGCCGCGCAGCTCCTGATGCGGATACCTGTGGTTGCACCGCTTGCCAAGGGCCTTCAGCTCCTGAGTGTTTGTCAAGAAGATGGTAGGCTTCCTCCAGTCCACCCCGAAGCGGCAGTAATCCAACAAGAACTTATCGAGGCCCATGCTCTGCGCGAGCTCCACCATGGGCGGGAACTGCCGCATCATCGAGGAGGCGGGGTTCTCGAAACTGAGCAAGACCTTCTGCTTGATGCACTGCCTGGCAATCCCCAGGGCGACGAGGCACAGGCAGTTTCCCATCTCGACGAATCGCCCCGCGCGGCCTTGAAGCCCAGGAAGCCCCCAGGGATGCCGTCGATTGCGCACCTTTGGCTGACGGGCTCGGCTGAAGAGCACGGGGGGGCCCAGTGGATGCACCAATCGCACCCGCCCGTATCCGCCCGACCAGGATGGCGACCCGAGTTGGATTCGAGAGGTCGAACATTGATCCGAAGATGACGTCCCAGCTCTCGCCCCACGAAGGGTGCATCTCCCAGATGACCGACTCGAGGGCGCAAGATCCTGCAAATAGCGACAAGAAGCCTGGGCGCCGCGAACTCCGCTGACGTGCAACTTTTGAGGCCAGCGAAGCATCGGCATCTCGATGTCTTCGTGCGTCCACATCGATCTCGGCTGATCCCACGTCGTAGGTCCCTTCGAGCTTGACGTGCCACCCTCGCCGCTTTGCCCAGCGAGCCTCGGCCCTCGCCTCCGCGGGGGCGGCGGCGGCAGCGATCGCGCCATGCCCTGCGCCCGAGGCGTCCGTCCTGTAGGCCCAGCTGTTCAACTTCGCGGTGAGGTCGACGGTGGGCATCGGGGGTCGCGCCGCAAGGATGGTCAACTCGGCCCGTGCGCTGGCCCTGAGCTCGCTCACCCCCGCGTCGCCGGCCTCGTTGATAAACTGGTAAGAGCTCGCCAGAATAGCCAAGCCCACTCGCGATGGAAACAATATCCAAGCCCAGTTTCCACTTATGCACTGCATCTCGCTGGAGGTGGCCTTGCCCCGTCGGGGAAGCGTCTTCGTCGCAGCCTCTCGTTCGGCCGGAGAGGCCGAGACACCCTGGCCCAGAACGTCCTCGCGCGCTCGGAACCCAACCTTGACGATAGCTGACGTCCACCTCACCAGGGTCTGGCGGGCCTCGAACTCGGTCGGGACTGCGCGCGCGCTGCCCAGCTGCCCTACCGCGAAGTCGTCGGTGAAGAGCCAGAAGAGCGTGGTGGAGCTGTCGAACTGAGGCGTAGGAGCCCCATCCACGAGCTGGCCTCCCAGCTCGGCATCGTCGACGCCATCGTGGGCCACGTCCTGCAATGTGGTGCGCGCCAAAAACACATACCAACCCCAACCCATCGGGAGCGCCTTTAGGGCCGCATATATCGGAGTGCTGTCTACCTCCGAAGCCCACGAACGCCCCTCCTTCAGGCCCAAGTCCTGGAGCTCCTGGGGCAGTGCACCCTCGAGGGCAAACCAAGGGTGGACCCAATCGGGCGTCTCGAAGGCGTTGAAGAAATCTGGCAGATCGTCTCGGCACGCCGTGAAGATTCGGCCACCCGCGATCGTTGCTTTGCTCGATGTTGGCCATGGACACGGGGCCCCCAAGCAGGATCCACGGAGGCGTCTTCAAGAGGAGGTTGCAGCGACGCAGATCCCAAACCAGCCTGGTCCCCCTGCGCTCGCCAATTCGTTTCTTGAGTACTGTGAGGACTGAAATCTTCTCGCGCATCGCACGCATCGTCGGCGCCCCCGAATCCCAGAGCCGAAACGCCAGGTCGAGGAGTGTCTTCTTGTCCATCAGTTCGGGCGACATGATGGCCGTGGTGTTGTCGCACTTCGCCCAGTCGGCCTTCTCGTCGTCCTCCATCACGCCCTTCGGGGTCGCGAGGAATTCCGCCGCCGCGGGGGGGGCGCCGACGCCAACTGGACCGGCTTCGCCCCTCGAGGCGGTGGACTGACCTCCGACGAGCAGCGCGGACACGCGCCCCCCGGCTGGAGCTCTCCTTCGTCGACCTCTGCGCCGCCGCCGCCCGCCTTCCAGTGGGCCGAGCGGGTCAGCTGCAGAAAAAACAACTTCCTCTGACTGTTCCTCCTCGACGGCAATCCAACGGCATTTCTCCGCCCAGATATGCTTCGCGAGGTCCCCCGACATCGCGGGAGCCGTCGCCCGCGAGACCTGGGCCCGCACATGGCGAGGCATAGGCATTAACGCGAGCTCCAACTTCCCCTGGCATAGCCCGCCGAGCGAGGGGGCGGCCTGATTCGCGCGCTCCAAGGAGGGCGCCTCGTTGGTCGCGTGCTTCGGCCTCTCCAGTCCGCGCGGCCACTCCAGAGGCGACGCGAGGAGCGGCAGGTTCGCCGCTGGGCCCCGAGAATTCCCGTCGGATAAGCGTCCGACCAGGGAGGAAGCGGAACTCGATGTCATGAGGTGGATGGCGCTGACAATCACAAAATTCACAAAGCCCAGCCGCCGCGAAGACCAGCCGGCTGAGCGCGCGGCGCCACGCTCGAGCGCGGGCCCCCCGACCTCGGGAGGCTGGTGAAGGAGCAGAGTGGGAGGCTGGTCGAGTCGCCACCCGCCCCCTCGCGGGGCCCGTCCTGGACCTTCGACAAGTACTTGTTGAACGGCGCCTTCTCCAGCCTGGGCCGCGCCTCCTCGTCGACCCCGGGCATCGTCAACTCGTTTTCGTCCAGCGCGCGCGCGTCGCACTGGTCGCAGAGCTCCCGCTGGACCTTGGACTTCCATTTTGAACCCTGTTGCCCGCGAGATTGTTCCCAGTCTGCCTGCCGATGTGTGCTCTGGAAAGCCAACTGCAGCCCGCGCATCCGGCGGCGCAGGATCTCGCAGGCAGCACTGTTGATGATATCCTCCTTCTGGTTCGTGATCATCTTGTCCAGGATCATCGCGGGCAGTAGGAACTCCTGGGCAGCGTGGCAAGTGTCGAGCTCCTTCTCTGAGATCCACGACCGCGCCGCCCCCTACGGACTCCTGCGCCGCCTTCCCGTTCTTGTAGAGCTGGGCCAAGCGAGGGGCCGCGATCCTCGCCTTCGCGCCGCCAAGGATCCAACCGTCGATGTCCCGATGCTTGTGCAAATGGTCCGGCAGCTCGCTCCGGGGGCCCCTCGTCTCTTGCTCGATGACCTGGATGAGCCCCAGAACTTTCGAGGCACCCCCGGAGCCAGCCGCGCTCGACAGCCTCGCGGGCCCAGCGTGCAGCAGCGCCCCAAGCAAATCGGTATCCCTGCTCCCCCTGGTCGCGACGTCGGTCCTCGCGATCCCCTCGCGCTCCTTGAGGCGGTCCAACAGCGAGGAGATCCCGCCGCTGAGCTCGCTGCTTCCCCGAGGAGAGCCAAGGGGCACAGCGCCCCCCGCGGACGAGCTGCTCGTCGCGGTCGCGGTCCGCGGGGAGTCGTAGCGAGGCACTTGCTTTAGCTGTGCGATCTCCCTGGCCAGATCCGGCTGCGACTGAACCGGCGACCCCAACGAATCCTGCATCTGGACCCCCCCCCCGACCACCGTGACCGCGCGGCCGAACTCCTTCTCTGACTGGTCCGAGTCCGAGTCTCCGCCGACGATCGACCGCCGAGCTTGCCTGCGCGACCTCCAGACGCGCCCGATGCTCCCGATTACGAAGAGCCCGCAAGCGATCAGGGGCATGAACTCAAGGTCGAGCTCCGCAAAGCACTCGGCCACTTCGTCCCAGCGCTCGTTCACGTACTCGGTGACCTCGACCACTTCCTGCGCCGTGGAGTAGACTGCCCTCGACGCGGCCCAGATCTTCAAGCGCTTCCCGATGACGTAGCTGGCCCAAGAAGCGCCACCCCAGTATCCCAAGGTACCCCACGAGACGAATGCCCCAACCAGGTTGACCGCCGTCGACAGGTAAGGGATAGTATCCTTACGTGTCTTTCCCTTGGCGGTGGTCGTAGTCGTCGCCATTGTCGCCTGATTGTTTCTCTTCCGCACCACCGACCTTGACTGCTTCTCGATCTGTATCAAATCTGACGTCGAGAACCCTGGCACATCAGAGTAGTCGATCTCGCTCTTGGGGTTCGGGTGGGTCTCCGTCCGATCTCGAACATTCGCAACTTGGGCTCGCTTCCGAGGGTCTGTTGCCGCCCAGCGGGGATCGTCGGCCTCCTGGGGGAACGCCCGCCCCACTAACCACTCCACGGCCACGGCCGCCAGCTGGGGCAGGCTTGCTTACATGGTAGACCCTGCGCCAATTCTGGAAAGGCATGCCAGACTCGTCCAACCGAGCACTCTCCAGGTCCGACTCGGAACAATGGTGCCCGTCGTGTTGCTCAGTCGGATCGTCGCTAAGCTTGGGGGGATCTGGCGCAACATTGACCTCGAAGTCTGAGTAGTACAACGAGGTTTCCTCTTCAGACGCGTTCCTGTCCGCAGCGCCGTTCTCGCCAAGTGCCGCGAACTCCTTCGCCGAGACAAGGCCGCCCAGCAGGCCCGCGGCCCACCGTGGGAGCGCCGTGGCCTCCTGTGATGTGGGAAAATATGGACCCCGCTGATATCGATCAACCCCTTGAACAACTTGAGCAAGGATATAGCATCAGACGGGGGAGGGGGGGGCAGGGGCCACGATGAAAACCAATCGACGATCATCTATTCGGCGGGCTTATTGAAGGACCAGGGCCCCGCCAGTAGGAGGTAACTATTTTTTTTTCCGCGGCGCCCGCCGCGCGACAGCGATGACTGCAGCTACGACTACCACGAGGAGGGGGGGGGGGGCAGGAGGAAGAGGAGGGGGAGGATGATAAGAAGGAGGTTTTAGGACAAGTCCCATTCACCCCCGAGAGGAAAGGGGGCAGATAAATAATGACAACCTTTCGATATTAGTGACGCTGCGGACCTAGGCCGGGCCGCTCTCCACGCCCCCTGCCGCGCGGTAGCCGCAGGACCACCCCCGCCCCACGGCGCAATGCATGCGCGGGGCCACTGAGCAAGTCCTCAACAAACTTTCGAATGTAAAACGCGCGTCGAGGCCCTGGGGAACACCAGGCCTCTGGTTGACCCTAAGTCAGCCACTGCATGTTCAAACGCGCAACTTGCAGAGTGGCTCCTAGCCATCTTTAGGCAGAACGGCATTCCCATTCTATTGGCGGTTCTGGGGTGGCAACCCCGAACATGGGTGGCCCCAAACGGGTCAAGTTATCCCTACCAGGCCTCCATAATGGCCCAAGAGGGTGTCAAGTCACGCCGAAGATCGTTCTGTGGCGTCCAGCATTACCTCGAGACAGCCAAACAGACCCCCAAGAAGCTTCTAGAGCCCGAATCGTTGTGAGAGTATCTAGATTCTTAACATATTCGTACTTTGGGCCTGCGCTCCGTGCAGCTTAATGGATGTTTGAAGGCCCCGTTCCACTAGGGCTTGTTCAGGGGATTGATGCTGGTGATGTTGATGCTGGTAAAGAGCTCCATGAACGGCCATGACCTCTACAATTCGCATACTTTGGCGCGCCAGAAAGAATGCGGACGCATAGCTACACGAGCCGCGCGGAAGTTGGAGGGGGAGCGCCCAAGATGTTTGACTCACGATGGCAATCAACAGCTGAGGAAGTCGCAGAAAGGCCAGCGCCCAAGCTTTTCCGAACTTGTCAAGTTCCAGACCAAGAACAATCTTTTAGCAGAAACCGTTCAACTCTGCCTGAGGATGGAAAGAACAAGCCCTCTTTTCTTCCATCCGTACTACTTTGTCCTATGTGTCATTTTCCACCGCAGCCAGCCGATAAGGGGCCCAATCCGGGGCCCTCCATCCTACGTGTAAAAAACCATCTGGAGTCGGCGAGAATTGTCCCAACATGGATATCATTTCGCCCATGTTGCAAACTCTGCGGCAGGAGCAGGGCGGGGCGCGCGCCCCGCGCCAAAGGCCGAAATGCTGCTCTCGCCTCGGCGCCTCCCTCATTATTCTAAAGAATTCAATGATCGCTGCTATTTCTGGCTCCAGATAGCTCGGGCCATTTTGGCTCAATCCATTTCAACCCAAGGTTGCGTCTTGCCGTTTCAGTGGCGGGGCGGGCTGGGTAGGCGGGCGCCCCTCCTCCCCCCCCACCCGCGCACGCACGCGCGCGCGCCCCTTGCCCTGGGGCTGGCGCTGGCTGGTCGCCATGGGCGGGGTATCTCCAAATCCAAGAATGTCTGGGGTTCGCTAGCTGGTCAGGTCTGCGTGGAGGCCTCGGGGGGCGAGCGCCGCCCACGCCTCCCCAGAAAAATGCTGCTTCGGCACGCTTGTCGCGTTAGGCAAGAGACTTGGGGCGCAGGTGCAAGGTCGCGGGGCGACGGGGAGCTGCAACGTGCAGGTGGCAGTCGGGCCAGTCCCCCTTGCCGCTCCTGGCCCCTCTCCCCCCCCGGCCCCCCCCTCGCCCTCTCTGCCACCCATTGCCCTTCCTCTCCTGCCCCGCCCCCCCTTCCTCATGAGCAATGATTCTTCGGGCCGCTTGGCGTCGGCCTTAGAAGGACTTCGTCTTCTTCTTTTGCATCATGCTATTATTCCCTCTGATCGTGTTGCTCTGTTGTGCTGTTGTGATTGCACCAACAATGAAAAACGGATCACCCGTTCACTGGCGATGGGACGAATAGGTTGCTTTGAATACATGCATGCCATGTTCGTTGTTGTCCGATTTCATGTATCGACGGCCCCGAATTAAAGACGCAATGATGGGCGGCTGTCTGCTGTGTTTATGCGTGCGCTTCTGTGTCACAGATGTCCTTTAATGTGCGTCGCGGCCGGGCAGTCGCGCGTGTCTTGTGCGTGCGTGCGTGCGCGTGCGCGCGTTTTCGTTGGCGCTTCCATGCGCGTCGGCCCTTGACGACGAGTTGGCCCTGGACCCGTCGATGCGTGAGAGCGCGACGGGGCCGCCGACGTGCAGTCTTTGAATGTAACTGAGTAGCATCACCCTGCGATGCGGCCCCGCGGGATTGGTCGTAACCAGCGGCGGCGGACGGACCGAGGCTGCCTGTTTTCGCGTTGCGCTGACTTGCAGTGCGCGCGCTGCATTGTGTTGCTTGACGCTGTTTACTTTGTCTGTGTGACGCTATCATGATTCGCCGCCGACGTGCCCTTGTTCGCGGTGGCGGACGAGCCGAGGATGCCTGCTCTTGCATTGCGCCTCGCTTATGTCACCAATATGTGGTCACCAGCTGGGCTTCGCTTGCGCAGATCTCAACGCTTCCCCGCGCGATCGCTTGGCTTTCTGCGTCACGCTTGCGCTGCGGAGACTCCGTGACCATCTGCATGTGCCCCGCCATTTGTCTGCGCATCCCAAACTGTCACGCGTCGCAGCCGTGATGCGGCTCCTTTGGTACTGTCGTGGTGCGCGAGTTACCTCTCCATGTTGCGTCCTGTCCACTACGTTTCTTACTATTTTATTGTCGGCCGTTGGGCCCCACCAGTATGCGCCCCCTCGTTTGCCGCGACCTCGCAATTTCTGGCCGCAGTGGTAAGCAGGCGTGGCGGGGTCGAATTCCCGATCGAGACGGCGGCGGCTCCGCGACAAATCGCGGCGCCTGGACAGGAAGCGCCGGCGCCATTCGAGGGGGCAGGTGCGCGACAGATGTAGGATTGAAGAAATGGGCGCGTCGCCGACGCCCCCAGCCAGCCCTAGTGTTGTAGCACGGGCGCTCAGCGACAGTCTGGCCTGCCAATTGAGCGCCTTGATAAGAGACGCCGATTGGGTCAAGGCCGCGGCCCTGGTAGGCAGCCCAACCGCGGCGCGTTCGCCTTTCGATGCGCCCTTTGACGTTCCGCCCCCGCCGTCGTTGCCCCCGTCTGCCAAGACAGCGCTGGGCGCGGGCCCCCCGCTAGACCCGCCGCCGGGCTAGTGGCTAGCATAGTCGCCGCCGCGCGTGCGTTTGCCTCCAACCGTTCCTGTTTCCCCTGGTCCTCCGTCGGGTTCGCCCCCCCCCTTCCGCCTGGTTGGGAGCAGCGTTGGGCGGCCAATGGCGCGCTTTACTACCGGAACCAAGCGACCGGCCAGACGCGCCCGGGCCACCCGAGCACTACGGGGCCGCAACATAGCGCGGCGGAGCCACCGACCTCGCCCTCCGAGCGGCCCGTAGCTGTGGAAGATGGCGTCTCGCGCGTCAAAGTACATATGGATGCCGTTCAAGCGTCGCCTCCGCCATGGGAGAAATTTGCCTCACCAGCCACTGGCGCAACTCTGTGGCTGAGCAAAAGTGCCGGGTTGCGTAGCGCACGAAGAACCGCCGGAGGCCGCCGCTCGGGTGGCCCAGGTGGCCGAACTTAGCCTGGAGCTTGACCGCGCGCGCATCGCCGGTCGCCCCGCGCCCGCTCCGCCTGCGCCAGGGGGCGCTGCAGCACCCGGGGTGGGCGCCAGCGCGGGTGGGCAGCTTCGCTCTTGCACCCCGCAGCCGAAATCTCCGTCCGTCCCCGCCAGCCCATTGGCGACAGCGCGGGTGCCGCTTGCGGATCCCGTCGAGACGGCCACGGCCAAAACCGCAGTGATGGCCCTCAGACGCTGCAGTAGCAAATCGGAGCTCAACGCTGCAGTGGTCGCGCGGCGCGACCGTGCGCGCCAGCTACAAGGCGACTCCGCAAATTGGCGCGCGCAGATGCGAGCAACTTCCGCGGCGAATTCCATGGCCGGGCGGATCTTGGCAAAATTGTTCGGAGAATGGGAGTTCAGATCGTTGCTGCTCCTGGTAGGAATCAACAAAATTATTGCCCCCCCCCCCCCCCCTCGGCGCGCTGTCTCCAATGGGGCACTGGGCAGCCGGGGCTCGACATAACGTGGGGACTTTCACCTGGTGTCGAGCTATCTTTGCAAATCGTTGGCAAGCGGCATGGCAAGGTCGTTGCAAAGGGGCGACTCGCCGCCTTTGGGTCGCACTTCGGGTAGGTTGCTCCTCTCTCTAGGCGAGCCAATCGACGTTGAGTGGGCGGCTGTACCATTTCCGCCACGAGCGCTGGGTGGCGCCAGAGGTATAGCATTCGAGCCGCGGGAGCTGCTCGATTGAACTTTCGTCGCGGCGCGGCGTCGGCAGGGGTCGCAGGCTCGGGGTGCCCTGTCGACCCCCTGCAGGAGCCGTTAAGGCTTCACCTTTCCCAGCGCCGTTGGCCGAGGGTCGCGCGGCTTTTAAACCCTATCCTTTCTTGATGCGACGCTTCTGGGGTCGGCGGCCTGGGGGCGTGAAGCGGCCTGAAAAGGGTCCGCGGCTGGCCGCGCCCCCTGCGTTGCCACGATTTGATGTGCTGGCTGCTGGTCATTATGTTTCTTTTCTAATCGCTGCTGCCCCCCCCCTTCCGCCACCGCCCCCCCCCCCCCTCGCTCTTGCCCCGCCCCCTCCCCGCCGTGTTCCTCGTGTTGTAATTGCACCGCGCTTGCATTACAGGGCCCGCGCGCGCTTGCTCGCGCAACTTCTTGTCGGCGACATGCACGCTTTCTCTCCGCGAGTACCTCGTATTTGCGCGTGTGTTGCGCGGTCAGGGGGCGAAGCATGAGCTTCGGGCTGGTTCCTGTTCGTTGTGCGCGCGGACAAACCCTGCCCCCCCCCTCGCAGCGCGTGCTCTCGTCGGCAAACAAACTATCGGCCACGCAACCAAGACAGGGGTTGACAAACTGCCCCCCCTAGGGAAACGGAGCTGCTGCACGCCCCTCCCCGAACAGAGCGGCGCGAAAGCAGACCGGCGGAAATCGTGACGCCGAGAGGGCCGGTCTGAGTGTCACGGACTCGGTGCGTTGCGGGCCCGTTGGTTGTCTCTTGGTAGGTTAGGGCACGCGGGGAGTGCTGAAAGTGGTGTATGAGCCATGTTCAGAGCTGGAAGCGCTGACGCCAGGGGCCGAATGAACATTGGCTGGAACTCCGTCGGCCGTAGCAACGTGGAGTTCGAGTTCTTCAGGGTCCATGGTCTCGCAAGGCGATGGAGGGCCAACTGTGAAGCTCCGAGCTGGTCCCGCGTCCACAGTCGAACGGATGCTGGGGTCGGGCGGCCGGGTGAGGTCGGGATTGATTGTGGTTGCCTTGTTTGTTTGATGAGCACTCGCCTGAATTCATAGCGAGTGCTCGCGCTCTCCTGCCCCCGCCTTCCAGTCTTGCCGCTCGGCGTTTTCCAAACGCGCCGCGCGGCGGCGCCCCGGGGCGCGAGCGCGGCCGCCCGTCGCGGCGCCCCGCCAAGTCGCCGAAGAGCACGGCGACCTGCAGATGGCTGCAGCCGCCCCCCGCCCTCTGCTGCGCCGCAAGGAGCGCCGCCCTGAACGCGGGGGCGGGGCTAGGCGCGGGCTCGGGCTGGCTCGCAAGGGCGGCGCGAACGCAAACCCACGGCGCCCCTCCTCCGCGAAAGGAAGGATCTCCGCTCACCGCGGGAAATGTTGACGCAGCCCTGCTCGACGGCGTCGAAGAACAGAATGCTGTTGGGCGGGGGTGGTGGCCCAGATGGCTGCGGGCGGGGATGGTGAGAGGCCGAGCGCTCGCGCTAACACGCGAGGGCGAGATGCTAGTGTTCATGCTCTCCTTCCTCCCCCTTCCAGTCTTGCCGCTCGGCGTTTTTCAAACGCGCCGCGCGGCGGCGCCCTGGGGCGCGAGCGCGGCCGCCCGTCGCGGCGCCCCGCCAAGTCGCCGAAGAGCACGGCGACCTGCAGATGGCCGCAGCCGCCCCCCGCCCTCTGCTGCGCCGCAAGGAGCGCCACCTTGAACGCAGGGGCGGGGCTAGGCGTGGGCTCGGGCTGGCTCGTAAGGGCGGCGCGAACGCAAACCCACGGCGCCCCTCCTCCGCGAAAGGAAGGATCTCCGCTCGCCGCGGGAAATGTCGATGCAGCCCTGCTCGACGGCGTTGAGGAACAGGATGCTGTTGGGCGGGGCTGGTGGCCCAGATGGCTGCGGACGGAAATTATGAAAGGCCGAACGCCGCCCCCCCCCCGGCGCCGCATGGAGTGCTGCCTTAAACGCAAGGGCGGGGCTAGGCGGGGCTTCGGCCTGGCTCGCAAGGACGGCGCGATCGCATGCCGCAGGGCGCCCCATCCGTGATTTCCAAGGGTACGACGTGAGAAGGGGTTGGGGTGGCCGCGGACTCACAGCAGGCGGCGCAGCAGCGCCTGGCCCTTGGCCAACTTTGACCTTTCCTGGCGACTTCGCTCCAACATCGCCACGCCGTCCTGGATGCAAATCCTCGCTCCGTGCTGATGCCTCCAGCGGCCGCGGACGCAAGTCTTGCTGAGACTTCCCAGGACCTGAACATGATGCACGCTGGCGCAAGCTGCAGGTCCTATCGCGATCGGGGTTCGCTCCGATCTTGCCTGCCAGGCGCTTGAGGGCGGTCTTGAAGCTTCCGCCTGGGCGGTTCTCAGGCGCGCGAGTCAGGGGGGTGACGGCCTCGAGCTGATGGATGGCGACATGCTCGGCAACTCCAGCTCTCTTGCCGCCCTTGGTAAAACCGAGGTTGATGCGCGCCGCTCCCTGCTCCAGGTCGACGTTGCACTGGCTGGTCTGCAACGTGGCCTTCATCGGTCGCATGAAGCCTTTAAAACTCGCCAGCAGACCCGCGGCCATGGCGGGGCTTCCTTCGGCAAGGGCATAACCTGCCATAGCCGGGACTTGCTGAGGGGGCAGAGGTCGGGCTCTTGAAGAGACTTCATGTCGATCATGTCTCGAATAGCCGGCAAGCGTCGTTCATCCCCCGCCTGAGTGGCGGTTCGAAGTCCCGAGGGCCTGAGAGAACATCGCCGCCGACGGGCTCGGCCCCGCCCTGCGCCCGGCGGTTCTCCGACAACTCTCCGAGCAACTCGCCGACTGTGGCGAAGGACTCGGGCAGCAACTCGCGGCGGGACTCGATCCGCTGGAAAATAAGTTGCGGGCCTCTGAATAACGCTTCAGCTTTCTGGGCTGGAGTTGAAGTGAACAAAGTGCGCGTGCTGCTGCTCGGCTGCGTTGCCTCTGCTGCCTCGCCTCTTGTCCCAAGAAAGCTACCGCCATCGGCTGGGGGCGCTGGCTGGGTCGATCCCCTGAATGGGTGAGTTGGCGAGGCCGGCAGGAACGCGCGCAGGCGCGTGAGCGACCGTCGCAGCAGCGAAGAGGTAAATCAGCTCTTGCAGGCCACGGCAACGCACACATATGAACCACAACAATAAACGAGTTTGCCTCGCAGGGCGGCACGCCCGCGAATCACAACCATGAATGAGTCTGCCTCCCAGGGCGGAGGGGGGCCTGAAGCGCCGCCGACAGGTGGCCAGCAGTGCCTGCATCTCGAGACCGTTGATGCGCCGCCCCTCGCCCTGGGGGAATGATGGACAAACGCGTCACTTCCACATCTGGGCCTCAATGGCGCGGCGCGGTCAGCCAGACGGGTTCTGCAACGCCCCAGATGCGACGCTGACGTCGCTGCCCTTGAACGCGGCCGAGCGGGCCAGACTCTCGCAGAGGGCCAAGTGAACCTCGCGGCGGCTGACGAACTCGGCGGGCCCCCCGAAGAGCTGCTCGATGCACGCGGACCCCTCGGGACCACAGCCTGCCGCCCCAGCATTCCACGGGCGACGGTGGCGCGGGAAGCGCGCCGACGGAGTGGGGGCCATGCTCGACCAGCATCGCCGCGACGGGGGCGGACAACGCGTCGCCGTGAAGCCCGCGGCGCCCGCCCTCGGCCTCCTTCTCGGACAGGTCGGCGGACTCGGGCACCGCCCACTTGCAGCGGTTGGCTGGAGAGCCCAGCCGCGCTGCCCTCTCTGAACTCGTCAGAGATCGCATGCGGCCCTTGGCCCTGGCCACTTTGGCCAGCTTGTACTGGCGCGGCGCGGAGCGGCACCGGCCCATCTCCCAGCGGGTCTCGCGTCGGGCGGCGTCGAAGCGAAGCCCGCTGGGGCGGCGGGCGGCCGCTCGCGGCGGATGGGCGCATGAAGGTCGCCCGAGCGCCGCGCTCTCCCCGCGGCCGACGCGCCCCTCGCTTGAGCCACTCCGCCCAGCCAGGCCGCTCGCCACGGAGCGCAGCCATGGTCGCCTCTGGCAGGATCACCCAATCGAAATATGTGGATGGAGCGCCGAGCGGCCAGCTGATCCAGCACAACCTCGGCCTCTTGACTCGCTCAGGCTCCCCGCGCAGAGCTCGATCGGAATCGACCGAAGATCTCGGCAAAGCACCCCCGATTGCCGTCGCTCAGGGAGCTGGCGTTCTCCGCCATGGAGAGCGCGAGCACGTTGGGGGCGGCTCGGCGGGACAGCTCGCAGACGCGGGGAATGTGCTTGACCGGCTGCGCGCGCTCCTCGGCCCAGCCCTTCGCCTGGGCGTCGACCCCCTCGAGACTCCAAGGTTGCTAAATAACGCGGGATCGACTAATCAGACCATTGGACGAATTAAAATACAACCCAGGATTTTTGAGCGGGTAGATTAATTTTTCTGCAAGCGCATCGTTCTTGGACCCCCTGAGCGAGGGGCGTCCCATATCATCCGCGCACGCGGGGTACGTGGCAGCGAAGGCTCGGGGGCATCGTGCTTCCTGTGCTCGCGCGTTTCGCGTGGGCGTGGCCAACGTGGCCAAGGGTGGCGCCAGGCGGACGTCCACGGTCAGCGTCGATCAGTTGCAGGCGCTGGCGAAACAACACATCGGCTTGATCGAGCGCTGCCAACTGCATGGGGACACGGATGAGTTCATGAAGAACAACATGCCCTTCCTCCTTCCGCTTGCAGAGCACGCCAAGCGCATCAAATTGAAGAGCCCCCACGACGTTGCGACGCAGCAGAAGCCGAACATGCGCCGGGACGAGTGCAGGCGTTTCTGCCAGGGGGTGTCGAATCCATTCAGCGGCGTGCGCTGCAAATTCTACCTTGCGAAGACAGGGGCGCAGATGAATCCGCGCGTGAAGTTGCCGGGTGACGCCATGGGTTTGAAGCGCGGAAGGGGGGGCCCAAGCACAGTGGGATCCAAAAACCAGCGCGCCGACAGCAGCTCCGACCTGGAGGTCTCGCCTGCCGCCGCGTCGTCCAGCGCCCCTGCGGCCGCCGCGTCGCCCGGCGCCGCCGCGTCTTCGAGCGGGGACTGCAGGCGCGATGTCATCAAGAACGCGTTCGGCATCAGCCCCTCTCCGAAGCCGAAAAAGCAAAAGGTTACCATCGGCCCCTTGATGGTGTAGTCGTCGCAGCACGTCGACATGTCGGAGGGCGAGTTCGATGAATCGCCTGCCGCGGCGGCCCCGAACGAGGATCGATCGGAGGGGGGGCGGGCAGGCCGGGAGGGGGAGGAGGATGTGGAAGGGGGGGGAGGAGGAACGGCATGATAGTTTTTTTTGCACATGACAACGCACCTGTGTTTGATCCCCTTCCGGTGGGACAATAGATTGTCGCGCCTTTCATTGCCGTGGGAGTTTGGGTGAACCCCTTCTGGAGGGGCAAAGAAGTGTGCGACCCGCCCCAGGATCCCCTGACGAAGTTTTTCGACTTCAGCTCCGATCCGACGCGCTTGGTGCTGAAGTTCGCGGACGGAGAGGAACGGGGGGGGCTGGCCAGAGGACGCGGCGGTTTCTTGAAAGCGGTGTTTCCCGACGGCAGGGTGGAGAAGACGGAGCAGCCCAACGCGCTGCTTGCAGCGAAGGCGGCGGCATCGAAGGCGAAGGCGACGGCGGCGAAGAGGGGCGCGCCGGCAGCAGCGGCGCTCAAAAAGCCCGCAGGGACGAAAAAAAAACAGCAGTCGCAAAACCGAAGCCGCTGATGGAGAAGGACGCGGGCGAGGAGGGGGGGGGGGAAGAGCAGCTGGAGCCCGACGTCCCCGTGGAAGCAGATGCTGCTGACGCTGGCCCCCCCCGCTGTCAGCGGCCCGAGGGCGCGGCGCGATGCGCTGCAAAAAGGGCCGCGCCGTCGGGTTGAGGCGGGAGCGCGGCCAGAATAACCAGTTCGCGAGCTTCGGCGGGAAGAGGTACAAAGACACCTTGGGCTGAATGCGGCTCTGCTCGTCAGCACCGTGACTGAGGGGGAGCAAATGCGGAGGCCGACCGCTTAATGGAATTGCGCATAGACGGCTACATCCAGAAATCATCATCACATCCATCATGGGCACATGCATCATCATCATCATCATCATCACATCCATCATCGTCACATCCATCAACATAACGGTCGTCTTGGTCGCCCCCTCCAGTTTTCTGGCAAGGGAAGTGAGAGGCGGCGCCCCCTCATCGCAGGGGCGTGCGCCCCTTCGCGAGGGCCCCCCCTTGAAGGCGCGACGGCGCGACATATTGCAACGCTATTGCGAGAAGGGGGGCCCTTCGAAGGTGCTTCAGCAGAGCCGCAGCGGCGCCCCCCTCCGCGAAGGGCCCCCCCCGTGGGAAGGGGGCCGCCGTGAGATGCATGTGAAACAGGCGGCGCAACATAATATAAGGCAATGTGTTCGGCACGGCGCCCCCCCCCCCCCCCCCTCAAGTCCACCCCTCTTCCGTTCGATATTATTTTCGCAACCCGCAACCGTTGAATAGAGCTGACGACCAGCAGCGCCTGGGGGGGCGCCCCCCGACCCGACGCGAGCTCGCAGCCATGCGGGCGCTCATCCTGTGCTTCTTAGCGCTCCAGGCAGCGCGGTTGCAGCGTGGGCAGTTGGGGCAAGATGGGGGGGTGGAGGTGTGGAAGGAGAGTCCCAATTCGGAAATGCAATTGTTCTTGACTCCCGGGCGTCCGCCATGGTGGCGCCTGGCGCCTGCGGCGGCGGATTGCCCCCGGGCGGCGACGGCGGCGGCGGCGGCGAGCGGCCTCGCAAGGATGCGAGCGAGGGGGAGGGGGAGGGCTGCAAATTGTGCAAGGCACCCCTCCACGAGGGGATTCGCAAACAGAGACCCCTGTCAGAGGGCGAGGATCGATTTTACATACCTACCAGCTTTTGCTAATAAGTTTCTAATGGGATCAAAAAGGGGCATCTTGACGCCCCAGGGGGGTCTGGGCGGATCCGGTCAAGGAACCGGACAAAAGGGTCAGCCCCAGGAGTCCTTAGGAATCCTTAGGAATTCTTAGGAATCCACTCCCAGAACATCATTCCCATGCCACATTTTGAATGCCTTGAACCAGCTGTAAGCCACTTCGTGTTCTTCGTGCTCCCAGAACACCATTCCCAAGCCACATTTTCAATGCCCGGAGCCAACTGTGGGCCACTTCGTGTTCTTCGCGTGCCCAGAACACCATTTCCATGCCACATTTTGAATGCCCAAGCTGATGCAGGCTGAGGCCGAGGCAGGCTGAGGCCGAGGCAGGCTGAGGCTGAGGCTGAGGCACGCCGAGGCAGGCTGAGGCTGAGGCAGAGGCAGGCTGAGGCTGAGGCTGACGTAGGCCGAGGCCAAGGCAGGCTGAGACTGGGGCTGACGCAGGCTGAGGCCGAGGCAGGCTGAGGCTGAGGCTGAGGCAGGCTGAGGCCGAGGCTGAGGCTGGGGCCGAGGCGGGCTGAGGCTGAGGCCGAGGCGGGCTGAGGCTGAGGCTGAGAGGCTGAGGCTGAGGCAGGCTGAGGCTGAGACAGGCTCAGGCTGAGGCTGAGGCAGGCTGAGACTGAGGCAGAAGCCAAGGCAGGCTCAGGCCGAGACAGGCTGAGGCTGAGACTGAGGCTGAGGCCGAGGATGAGGCCGAGGCAGGTCGAAGCTGAGACAAGGTGAAGCTGACTGGGGGGTGCGGTGTGGTGTGTGTGTGTGTGTGTGTGTGTGTGTGTGTGTGTGTGTGTGTGTGTGTGTGTGTGTGTGTGTGTGTGTGTGTGTGTGTGTGTGTGTGTGTGTGTGTGTGTGTGTGTGTGTGTGTGTGTGTGTGTGTGTGGGGGGGGGGGGGGGGGGGGGGCGGGGGGGGGGGGGGGGGGGGGGGGGAAAGGGGGAAAGGGGGGGGGGGGGGGGGGGCGAGGCAAGCTGAAGCCGAGGCAGGCTGAGGCCTGAGGCTGAGGCTTGAGGCTGAGGCAGGCTGAGGCTGAGAGGCTGAGGCAGGCTGAGGCTGGGACGCAGGCTGAGGAGGCAGGCTGAGGCAGGCTGAGGCTGAGGCTGAGGCCGAGGCAGGCTGAGGCTGAGGCTGAGGCAAGCCGAGGCAGGTTGAAGCTGAGGCTGAGGCCGATGTTGAGGCAGGCTGAGGCTGAGACAGGCTGAAGCTGAGGCTGAGGCAGGCCGAGGCTGAGGCCGAGGCAAGCTCAAGCCGAGACAGGCTGAGGCTGAGACAGGCTGAGGCTGAGGCTGAGGCCGAGGCAGGCCGAAGCTGAGACAAGGAGAGTGAATGGAAGGGGGGGGGGGGGGGAGGCTGAGGCCGAGGCAGGCAGGCTGAGGCTGAGGCTGAGGCCGAGGCAGGCTGAGGCTGGGGCCGAGGCAGGCTGAGGCTGAGGCTGAGGCTGAGGCCGAGGCAAGCTGAGGCTGAGGCTGAAACTGAAGCCGTTGCCACTGCGACTGTCATTGCGAATGCGACAGCGACTGCGAGAACAGTAGAATTCCACGACTGGCTTCTCGCCTGAATCTTAAGGGGACTGCTTCCATACATGCTTATACACATCGCTGTTCGGTTGCGTTGCAAACGACGATTTGCCCCCCCCCCCCCCCCCCCCCCCCCCCCCCCCTCACAGGAGGAGGGCCACTTTGGCGGCGTCGACTCTGACGAGGAGGGGGAGTTCGAAAAGGACGCGAAGGCATGGTGGCGCAAATGCACGCGGAACACCCGCAGGTTGTGGCTGAGGGAAGCGAATTGCCGCCGGCGCTGGCAATGCGGGCAGATATCATACTTCCGAATGCGCACCTCTCGCCCATGCCAAGAGCACCATGCCACCCGCGGGTTCCACGAGAGAGGAGATGAAGACCGCAACGGAAGGAGGTGGCGCGGCGGCAAAAGCGAAGTGGACAGAGCACGGCGGCTCAAGGGTGAAACGAATTCCAATGAGGGGGTGGGGATCTACAAGACCCCTCAGCATGGGGGATTGTTGTTCCCGAAGTTTGACGTTCTGATTATTTATCTCGTCCATGCTATTTCTGCGCCCTGAAGGCACTGGCAGCGCTAATGCGATTGCAGGGGGAACACGCTGCTCGACATGCTGACGGACCGTTGCCCCCGTTCCCTCCGCGCGGACAAGAAGGGGTCGATCCCCCCGATCCCCTGCGCGAGGGGTGAAGCGCGAGGAAAGCCCCCTCTCGCGAGGGGGCGGGGTGGGGGCCGCGGAGGGGCGAGCGGCTCAGCAGCGAGCAGCTGAGGAAGCGGCGGCGCGGGCAGCAAAAGCAGAGGAAGCAGCAGCTCAGCAGCGATCAGCTGAGGAAGCAGCAGCTCAGCAGCGGGCAGCAACAAAAGGCAAAGAGGACGAGGCGCACGGCGAGAAACCGGTGAAAAAGGCGAGCAGAGAGGACAAGGACAAGGACAAAGACAAGAGCAGGGGCTCGGGGTCGAAGCGGCAGAAGAAGAGCTAGCACAGTTGTTTCATCATCGTCCTTGCCGCCCCCCCCCCCGCTCCTGCTCGTCGCCAGCGCCTCCGTCGCCGCGATTCCTGCTGTTGCCGATCCTCATTGCCTCTCTCGCATTTTTCCAGCGCGCCCCCCCCAGCCCAGTCGCCCGTCTGCTCCAAGACCTTGCGCGTCAGACTCTTCCGGCGGGCGTCGCTCCATCCGTCCTTCTCCCCAGCGAAGAGCGGCAATGTGTCCGTGGGCCTGGACTTGCCGCCCTCGCCGCGGCGCCCCTCGCGTCGCGCCGCCGCGGCGCAACTGGCCCCGCCTGAAAAAGTGGGCGCGGGCGGAGCAGCTCCCCGACCTGCGCGACGGCGACGCCGTTGAAGGTGCCGGCCCGGGGCAGACCTCAAGCAAGTCAGCGGGCGGTCAGACGCAGCTCCGCCGCTGCCCCAGGTCCCCGGCACCTGCCTCGCCGCGCCAGCCGAAGTAAAAGCCTCCGGCGGATCGCCGGAGGCCCCGGGGGCATGGCCACTCCCCCCCGGAGGAAGGCGGCGGCCCTGACCCGGGGGCCGGGGCGCCCCCTCGCCCCGGCCCCAAGTTGCCCCCAGGGGCGTGGTCGCTATTGAAAGGCGTCGGCGACGTTGGCCACCGCCGCCTGCCTCTTCTTGGCCCAGTGGGCGGGTGTGCCGCGGGAGGGGGGCCCTGGCATGCCTTCCCTGCCCCTGCGCTCGCCCTTGCCCCTGCCCTTTCTCGAGCACTTCCAGGGAGGTGGCCCGCTCGGCGATCGAGGCCCGCGCCGGCTGCGGCCGCGCCCCTCGTCGTCGGCGGGCAAGCCCCCCCGCGCCCCTTCGCCGCGGGGGGGGCGGGGCGCGGGGCCAACAGAGTTGAGCGCGGCCTCGGATGGAATGCCCCTCGAAAACGTGACAAGGTCGCCTCCCGCCTCTGGCGGGGTCGAGGCTGGATCCACCTCGGCAGCGCTCCTGAGCGCCGCCGGACCGCGCCCCCTGGAGCCCGCGGCTTCTCGCGGCCCACGGGGGGACTTGCGCGGGGGCCTTCGCGGCGGAGACGTCGCCCTGGGCCGCGCCCCCCGCGGGCGTTTGCCGACGCGCGGCGGACTTGCGGCGCGCGGCGTCCATCTGCATCTTGGCGGACCTCTGGTCCATCCGCTCGCCCCGCCGAAACCCGCGGCGCTCGCTCTCGCCCATCGCCGACGCCCCGCCGTCCGCGACGGCGCTGAGATGCCTTGCTGCTCGCCAGTTGCCGCCGCCGCGGTACTGCTCCACCGCCTTGAACTGCTGCGAGAGCAACCGTTGCCCGCCAACCTCAAGGGCGGCGCCCACCGCGCCCGCCAGTGCGCGCATCTCCTGCTCCTTGCGCTGAGACAGCTTGCCCTGGCAGCTCGACGGGCAGGGGGTCGGCGGCCGGCCCCCCCCGCCAGCTCGGGGCCTTCGCCCTTGTCCATCGCGCCCTCTGCCGAGGCATAATGCGGATGCTACCCCCGAGCGGCGCGGCCGCTTTGCCGCCCGAGAGACGGTCGCGGAGCTTCTCGAGCCGCCGTCTCAGCGCTCGGCCACGCCCGAGCGGGGCCCCCTCGCGAGCGCCGGCCCCGCCACCCTGCAGGCCCCTCGCGGCCGCGGCCAGACGCGTGTCTCTCGACCAGCTGGCTCGGCCAGCCGCTTCTTCTTGTCCTTCCCCTGATTCTGCGACGTCGACGTTGCCTTGCGAGCCCGCGGGGTCGCCTGGTGAACCTCCGTCCGCGTCTCCTCTTGGACAGGATAGCCAAGGAAGGGCAGCCTGGCATGCCGCCGTCGCCTGGCCCGCAGCGCGGCCGCGTCGTGCATGCCCTCGCCGTAGCAGGGCGTCGTGTGATTTGTCTGCGACGGACTGAAGTGGGCCACGGGCGGCCAAACCTCATCTTCGAACTCGATGCTCAAGCGGGCCCTCTCCTTTTTGAGCTCGGCACCCATGGGCGCGCAGGCGAACGCCCGGTCGAAATCGCACCGACAGAAGTGCCCCCGAAGCCGTCCTGGTCCCAGGCGGCAGCCAAGACCTTGAGCGTAACCGGCCCGTCCAGTTCACGCTCGATGGTCGGCGCCTGGCCCTTGCGCGGGCCCTGCCTGTCAATGGCGGAGCACGCGCCATAGTGCCGTTCCGACGACGGGCGGGGAGGGCCAGTCCGCGACCCAACCTCCGGTGGGTTTCGCCCGTCGTCGGGATCCTCCCTTTCCGTGCTGCTGCCAGCCCGACCCTCGCGGATGGCCGAGCGCCGCGTCCCGCGCCGCCCGTTGGGCTTGGGCTTGGGCCTGGGGCGCGAGCGAGCCGCGGCTGGCGCGCTCCTCGCTCGGCTCTGCACGCGGCTAGCCCGAACCCGCTCGGCAAACGTGCCTGAGCCTGCAGGCCGCTGAAACTCACCCGCGCGAGCCTTCATCCGCGTCGGCCGAGATTTCGCCCATGCGGCCGGTTTCCGCATGGTGTGCATGAGTAGACCACCAGCGCCCTTGCCGCACTCCCAGCGGCGAGCGCTGACGGCCTGGGCGGCGGAGGAAGCCTCCCACCCCTAGCTCGCCCCCGCAGGGGGTGGGGAAGATGGCCCGCCCGAGCCCCCGCGGGAGGGCTGGGCCATGCACCTGGAATGAACCCAGATGGGTGCGGAAGGGGATGATGAGAAACCAAACGCTCGCACTAACACACGAGATTCCTTGAAAACACTTCGCATCTTTTCGCGTATCCCGAATGGCACGATGCACTTCCCCCGACGGCCCGTCAATTTCTAAGTTTTCGTGTCCGTCACAGTCGTGTTGCGTCGGTCTTTCATACAAATCCTTCAGCTGCGATATTCTTGTTTGTCTATCCATCCTCGCCCTTTTCCTCATCCCCCGTCTCCTCCTCTGAGACAGCGTCTTTCTTGCATTTGTAACTTTGCTTCGGTGTGTGCCCGTCGCCTCCCTGGCCGCTGTGTCGCTTCACTGGGCTCAACCAGTGGGAGCGGCGTTGTGCCCCGGGGTGTGGAGGGAGTCGCGCTATGACGGGCTTTCGGCCGCAATCAGCATAGCTAGAAAGGGTGCGTGACATTACCGCCTGTCCCTCGTCGGCGGTCGGGCCCAGACCTGCTCTCGCCAGGCAGCTCCGAGTCGCCGCGGCGGGAGGCCCAGCGCCGGCGCGAACACCCTGGACGCCGTTGACCTGCGCATTGCGAAAAAAACGCGCGCGTCGTTCGCATGCCACTTCGTCGACGCGCGAGCGGTCAAACATGTAGCTCTTGCCCCGGCGCCGCGCAGATTTCGCCTGAAAGTGGCGCTCCAATTTCGACGCAGCGCATATTTTTCACTCGCCAACTTAGGCGGGCCTGCGAGGGTGGGCAACTTGTCGCCCTCGCAGAACTCCGTGCGCATGTCGCTCAGAAAAGGTGTCTTGCGTGAGCGCGGCGCATGGTTCGTTCTCCGGGTCGCGCGAAAGCGACAGCGGCAGAAGGGCCGCGCGAGAGCAGGCGAAATGCTGACCTCGCACAAGCGACGCGCATGCTTCGTTTTCGCCGCGCTCATCGGAAGTTTTGCCGCTCCCACCCCTGCGCGGCCCGTCTACTTTCCCCTCGCCGAATCGTCGGAAGCGGGGCCGCGCGCGAGCGCCTTCCGTTTGCAAGATGAGACGCGTTCCAATCCCAATATATAGGAGCCCTCTGACTCGCTCGACCTGGCGAATTTGACTCCCAACTCCTCCTCCTCCTCCTCCTCCTCCTCCTCCTCCTCAACTTTCCCTTCCTCTTCCTCCGCGTGCTTCTCCTCAATATGTTCCTTCTGTACTCCGCCTCATTCTCCGCTTCCTCCGCCTGCTGCTGCTTCTGTTCCTCGTCTGTCCTGCTGCCGCCACTGCCGCTTGTCCCCCAAACCCCGTGCTCGGGCCTCCGACCTCATGTTTCTTTTTTTCTGACGCGGGTCTCCTGGACAATCCGCGAGACCGAGACCTCGCTGCGGATAGTGCTCGATGGCTCGAGGGCACGAAAACACCACTTGGACAAAGAAATCACCGAACGAGATCCATCATACTTGTCCCAATCATCCTGTGGTGTTGGGTCCTCGTTTTGAAGAAACAGCGCCCCGCGTTCCTCACCTCACCTCACCTCCCGCGCTCCCCCCCTCTTCCCTCATCCCCCTCCTTGCCACTGTCCTCCGCATGTCTCTGTCTCGGC
Source organism: Prorocentrum cordatum (assembly GCA_963575745.1). Lineage (NCBI taxonomy): Eukaryota > Dinophyceae > Prorocentrales > Prorocentraceae > Prorocentrum > Prorocentrum cordatum. The sequence continues at coordinate 183,814 of CAUYUJ010005469.1, read as the reverse complement.
ACGCCCAGCACAGCGCTCCGTGGCCCCATAGGGAGCTCCACCAGAGGCCCCAGTGGCAGGGTTCGCGTGGCACCACCGCACCGATCTCGGCACACCCTCACACGTTTCGTGGCCCCATAAGGAGCTCCACCGGAGGCGCAGTGGCAGGGTTCGCATGGCGCCACAGCGCCGATCTCGGCACACCCCTCACACGCGTCGTGGCCCCATAGGGAGCTCCACTGAAGGCCCCTGTGGCATGGTTCGCATGGCGCCACCGCGCCGATCTCGGCACATCCCTCACACGTTTCGAATACATAGGGAGCTTTTCCGACGGCCCCTGTGGCATGGTTCGCATGGCGCCACCGCACCACTGTCGGCACACGCCCCACACGTTTCGTGGCCCTGTAGGGAGCTCCACCGAAGGCCCCAGTGGCAGGGTTCGCATGGCGCCACCGCGCCAATGTTTGCACACCTCTCATACGTTTCGTGGCTCCATAGGGAACTCCACTGGGCGCCCCATTGGCAGGGTTCACATGGCGCCACCACATCCATTTAGGCACACCCTCACACGCGTCGTGGCCCCATAGGGAGCTCCACCGGAGGCCACAATGGCAGGGTTCGCATGGTGCCACCGCACCGATCTCGGAACACCCCTCACACGTTTCGTGGCCCCGTAGGGAGCTCTTCCGAAGGCCCCAGTGGCAGGGTTCGCATGGCGCCACCGCACCCATGTCGGTACACGCCCCATACGTCTCGTGGCCCTGTAGGGAGCTCCACCGAAGGCCCCAGTGGCAGGGTTCGCATTGCGCCACCGCACCACTGTCGGCACACTTCTCACGCTTCGTGGCCCCACAAGGACCTCCGCCGAAGGCCCCAGTGGCAGGGTTCGCATCGCGCCACCGCGCCCATTTCGGCACACCCCTCACGTGATACGCGGCCCCACAGGGAGCTCCACCGAAGGCGGGGCTCACAACTGCGGTACTCACAATGGCATATGGTTGGGTCCTTCGCCAAGATAATTTTGCTACGCCTAGATGCTGTCCGTGTTGTCCGTTGGCTCCCTCCAGGCCTGTCAGGCGTGACCAGCACCCCAGTGGGCTGCACGCCGCATATCACTGGGCTGCTCTTCGTCGCAGGACAGCTTGGGTCTTCGTCGTCGTCGCAGACCACTATGTCTTCCCCGCTGCATGGGCAGATGTCCTGTCAGCTGCAGGGGGGGACAGACACGATAACGAAAGAAAGCGGGAGAGAGAGATATAAAGAAAGAGAGAGAGAGAGAGAGAAAAAAAAAAAGAAGCGAGAGAAAGGGAGAAAGAGAGAGAGAGAGAGAACAAT
>CAUYUJ010005469.1:147500-177500 GCA_963575745.1 Prorocentrum cordatum | reverse complement strand
GGCAAATATGATGCGCTTCATTATATCAACCATGTCCTCACCAAAATAACATTGCGTCTTGCGGGGGGGTGCTTGGGGAGCGAAGTCCAATGCCATGTGCAGCGCCGCGTGCGCCTCGGGGGCGATGCGCCGCGTCCACTTATCACGCGTCGCTGCCTCGGTCGCCAGGGCATTCAGACAGGCCGAGAAGTCCCCAGTGGCTTCTTTCCCGCGAATCAAATCAGCACCAATAATTATTGGCTCACTGTCACGCTAAACGTTTTCATGCGCTACTGCGCTGCGCTGCAGTGCCAGCCCGAGCGGAGGCGTGCGTCATGGAACCACCGAGCCAGCTGCAAAGTCTGAACACCATCTGCCATCTGCAGCGCAAGCTTCACCCAGTCACTGCGAGGGGGCAATTTGTTCTTCAAGCCTCGGACATGCTTGAATGCCCGTGGCTCTGCGCCACGCCTCGTGGTCAACATGGGCCATGTAGAACCTCTCCGATCGATCGTTTCCGGCCCAAGTCCCCTCCAGAACGAGTTCCCTCAAGCGCGATGCGACTGCAATTTGGTGAACGCCTAGATCCACAACGCGCAGGGGGGCAACCCAGACCCTCCGCACATGGAAACCAGAAATACGGAGCAAGGGGGAAGGGCTGCCATAGGCCCGTTGCTCCCTCATGAAATTCCGATTCGCCATGGGGTTGTTGCGCAGACGGGGGCGAGATGAACAATGAGTGAACAGCGAACAGCAGACGGCCTGTGCGTTTATGAGCTTGCAGAGGTGGCAGCATTCATTGGCATTGCAATGCCTGGCCAACTTCAAATTCGCTAACAAGTATTTCCGATCTCCTCGCATCTCTGACCGCGCTCCCCGGCGTCCCCCTGCCGAGGGTTTGCCTGCTCGAGCTGTCCGCCCTGGCTCGTATGCTGCATTGAACCGTCTGCCTCGAGGGCCCACGGGGGGGGGCATTCACCGATCGCGAGCTATTCTAGGCGCCACGCGAGAACCTTCGGTCCAATGTCTTATCAGGAACTATCTTCGAATGCTGCGCCTCCGTGAAAACGATTCTAGAAAGGATCGTCTCATGGTTTTCCATCGTCCTGCCCCGCAGAGGCATGCTAATTTTTTCGTGGTAAAAACTCCTTCGTCGTCCCCGTCGATGCAGATGGGCACGCAGCTGGTCGGAGACGTTCGACTATCAAAAACAGGGTACTCTTGATGCCACGGAGTGGTCCTCGAGGATGGGTTCCAAACTATGTTCTCCCATTCCCCCCCCCGCCACGCCTCCTCCCTCGCCCCCCCCCCCCCCCCCTGATCCGCGAGGCGCGAGTGTTTAGAAGGGCCCGCCCTCGAGTGCTGCTGGAGAACTGCTAGTCGGCCAGGCCCCCCAACGAACGCGTGGTTGATAAGATCCACCTGCTTGTGCAAACTCGCGAACGTCTCACGAGGTGAAAGGGCGCGATGCGCTGTCATCAGCGCCACCAGTGGAAGCATCGACTTCAAACTCAAAAACCGGCGGGGGCAACTCGCGCCAAGGTCGTCCTGGCACCCATCTGTGCAGCGCTCGCTCAGCATGCCGATCTGGCGGGATCGTCGCGAGCTGCTGCTCGCGCAAAGGAACTCCAGCGCAACGATCTGCAAGGGGTAAGCACAATCGGGCAAAACGTTGAACTGATGGAACTCCTTCGCCGATGAGACTGAGAAGCTCCATCTCGAGTTCGTCGGGCGAGCCCTCAAAGGCCGCGGCTTCAATCGCATGGGAACTGGCCCGAAGAAAGTGCATGGGATAACCGCGCGCAGAAATCACCGAGCCTAGACGAGCTGATTCAATGATGATTCATGTGCTAGATATGTATATATATATATATATGAAATTTCTCTCGCCCTCACTCTCAACTCGCCCCTCTTGCGTTAGCATGCGGTGCCTTGTCCCGGGTGGCTGAGGGGCCTCGTCCAAATTATTTAATCGCTTCGCTCATTCCGCCGGTCCGAAATTGCCTCGCCGCTTGGAGGCCGCGTCGAGGCCTCTTGGGGGCCTCTGGGAGTTTGCGACGACCGCCGGGGAGCAACATTTTACATGCTGCTTGGGGGCGTTGGGAGGTAATTTTGACGCTTCTTTGAAGTCGCGTTGGGGCCCACTGGGGGCCTGTTGGGCTGCCTCTTAAGAGCCCATTGGGGCCTCTCGGGGGCTTCTTGGGGCCCCTGAAATTCGGGGCCACTCGGGGCACTTAGAGGATCTCGAGCTACGAAGGAGGGGGGGGGGGGGACCAGACTTCGAATGTCGAGACTGCTGAGGAAGAGGGGAGGGTGCACCGCGCGGCAAAAAGGCTGGCCAGCCCCAAAGGCCAGTCCTCGGAGCACATCATTGAAAGGGCAAGCGGCTAGCTACTCGCTGGGTGATCCAATCTGGAGCGCATGCGCACCCGAAGCAGCGCAAGACTTTCACGCCCATGATTCACCAGCTAGCTGCAAGAAGTCCACGCGAGATATCCCGCGGTGCCCCAAACAGGCAGCCGACAAGCACATTGAGGGAGAGAAAGAGAAGAAGAGGCGAGGGAAGGATGGAAGGAGGGAGCAGAGGGGGGGTAGAAAAGACAGGCAGATGAGAGGAGTGCAGAAGAGGCCCCAGAGGAGGAGGAGGGGGAGGAGGAGGAGGAGGAGGAGGAGGAGGAGCTGGAGGAGCTCGAGGACGACGAGGAAGCGGTGGTAGTTGTATGCTATCGTTCAAGCCTGACAGATGCATGAATGAAAATACAGATGCATGCAGTCGCGACACAATCGCGACACTGCCCTCGAGATCGAACTCATGACTCCCCCTTGCGACACGTGGCATGGAGGTCGGCAGCGGCGTCGACGCCATCCACCGCGTCGAGCTGCGCCTCCGCAGCCCTCATCTTGGTCTCGAGCTCCCCGTCGAAGACAGACGACGGCTTCTTGATGTTCTCGCCGGAGATCCTCCGTGCCTCCAGCAAGTCCTCGCTGAGTGAATCAGAATCACCCTTGATGAAATGGAACTTCTCGACCACGTCCGACAAGGGTGGTCGTTCGCCTTGCAGCAGCTCTTGGAAAGAAATAAGAGCAGACGTCACCTTGGGCTCGCTGGCCTTGATCGCATCAATCACTGACTGCTTGAAAGTATTCTGGCAGGTACCCAGCGCCTTGAGCACCCGGCCGATGGCCGACATGTCCGCCGACAATTTGTTGATCACCACCGTAATCAGAGAGCGCGGGGAAAGGCTGGCAGGCTTCCTGGCAGCCTTAGAGCCGACTTGGCCTTGGCCTTGGCTTTGGCCTGCGTCGGGCCCGAGTCATTCTCGATGTGGGGCTTCTCATCATCCCCCATGCCTCGTCCTGAGCTCCTCGCCAAATCTGCCGCCGTCCCAGCATTCATCTCATCGACGTGGCCCGTCAGAGTCGCGCTGGTCTGGCGGGCGAGCTCGCCCCTGTTGCCCTCGTTGTTGGCGAGTGGAACGTAATGGATGTTGAACCTCTTGTCCCGCTTGTGTTTGGCGTCATCGCTGCACCTCTGTTTGGCGTGCTTCAGCACGTCGTTGCAAAACTGCATCGTCTCCTCACTCGCGCGGGCATGGTATTTCGCATGCACTTAAAACTTGGTTGCCCATATTATGGTCTTCTCCCTGTAGGTCGACTTCGTCCTGGTGTGTCTCTCCTGCATGACCATGGCCGCGCAGCTCGCGTCCTGCGCATGCGCATGCAGGAAGGCGAACTTGCTGGAGTTCTTATTGGAGTCAGCCTCCCTCTTGGCCACGACCTCTGACGGGGCATTCGGTCGATTGAGCGCCCGCCCGATTGCAGAATGCAATTTCTCCCGCAAGGCCACGCCCGCGTCACCAGACGCGACCGCTGCCAAGATCTGCTGACCTGAGAGGCCCAGGAGGAGGGGGGGGAGGGAGCATGAGCGAAGTGGATGAGGGGGAAGAAGTGGAGGTGGAGGAGAAGGAAGAAGTGGAAGTGGGGGATGCGTGGTTGGTGCGGTTATTGCCCGCGCCCGACGTCGTCGGGCACGGTGCACGTCTTTCCCGCGATGCGGCATCACGCACGTCCGCCTCGACCGCCACCGCGTCAGCGCCCGGCGCGGCACGAGGCGTCTGAGTGGCTATGTCATTAGAGGACTCCACCACCATTGGGGAGATACTCGGCATCATCTTGGCCCGCCGCGGCGGCGCGACGCATGCTGACCCCGCAAACGGCGGGGCTGGCGAACGCACTGGTGCACGCGCTGACCCTGCCGACGACGGGGCTGGGCACGCCGCTGGCGCATATGCTGACCTGGCCCTGCAGGCGACGGGGCTGGCGAACGCGATGGAGCAGCGCCCTTAAGGTGACCGTATGTAAAACAAAAGAGGTGGACTGATAAGTCAGTTCACTCGTAACCCAACTCATCGGGCGCGGATGAGTTAACAATTAGCCGTCCACCCACTGTGGTTTAGCGCGGTGACCTTCCGCTCCTTGGGGGACCCAGCCTTCGCTGCAGCGGGCGACGCATAGACTGGAGCGAGAGTGCCAGCGGCATCCAACCTGAGCTCCTCGATCTTGGGCTCGACCAGAGGGCGGGCGATTGATGCTTGAACCTCCTGAAAGGAATCATGCAGTGGCATCTCGTCGTCCGTGGCGATCTCTGGCTCGCGCGAGGGGCGGGGGGGCGCAGGCTTTCGTTCTCTTGGCGGGCGGAGCGCCCATGGCGCGCATCTTCGCGTAGAGATCCACGCTGGGAGAGGCGAGCAGTCGATGCCAGCGACGCTGGAGGGGCCAAAACGGCTGCGTCTGTCCGACATGGCCGAAGACCACAACGTCAAAATCTGAGCGCATGGGCCGTTCAAAATACCGGGTAAATGCACGAAAAATACACGTTCGGATGTTGCACAATTCCTTGTGTTTTACAATGGATATCGCAAATGTGTACCACACAGTCGCCAAAATGCTCAAACAATACACGGTCCCGAAATTGAGCGTTTCTCTTCTTGATTGCAGGGGGTCCGCCGTCAAACTATAGAATTGGCAGTCAGGCAGCTCCACGTCCAAACGAAGCGACCCACGTGGAGAGACGCGCGCAGACTTTAAGGCCCAGGAGGCCGTGGAGGCGCGGCATTGCAGCAGTGCGAGGCCATTTCGAAAAGTCTTACGAGGTACATGTTTAGGAACAGATGTCCAGAGACCCCTTACGACTGCTACTACTATTACTACTACTGCTACTATTACTACTACTATTTACTACTAGTACTACTACTACTACTACTACTACTACAACTACTACTACTACTACTACTACTACTGCCACTACTACTATTACTACTACCACCACCACCACCACTAGTAGTACTACTACTACTACTACTACAACTACTACTGCTACTGCTACTGCTACTGCGACTGCTACTACTACTACTACTACTACTACTACTACTACTACTACTACTTACTACTTACTACTACTTACTACTACTTACTACTACTTACTACTACTTACTACTACTTACTACGACTTACGACTACTTACGACTACTTACTACTACGACTACTACTACTACTACTACTACTATCACGCCTACTACTCCTACTCCTCCTACTACTACTACTACTACTACTACTACTACTACTACTGCTACTTTTTCTACTGCTGCCACTACTACTATTACTGGGCATCGCAGGGCGCGGGCGCGCACGGCCGGCCTGCAGTGGAGAAGTTCACCGCGTAAACGGATCGGGGGCGGGGGCCGCGGCTGCGGCGGCACCTGCGGCAGCGCGGCAGCAGCTGAACGCCCCGCGAACGCATCGAACGCGGCGCCGCGGCCGCCGCCCTGCGACCGAATCGACAAGGAGCGAGGCGTCACGGCCCCCACCCTGCGACCGAACCGAAAAAGGTTGAGAGGAAGGAGGCGGGGGGGGGGGGGGGGCAACGCGAGGACGCGCAAGGGGGCGCAGGATAAGGAGGGGGGTGGGGGATAAGGAGGGAAGAGGAGCAGCGTTGCTAAGCTAGCACTCGCACCCCATCAAACAAGACTCGCCGCACGAGGCAGCGCCCAGGTCCGAGGGCCATGATCCACCACGAGCCCCCCCATTCGAAGCAGAAGCGAGATGTGCTGACATTGCTCGCAACACCATCTCCTGAAACTAGGCTGCTTGCATCAACTGGCACCGCGTGGCTTGAGATATCCCTTGTGTATCTATTTGATATGAGTTCCCTTGTGTGTCGATTGTCCTTATGTGTGCTTCCCTTGTGAATGCATTGCCATTGCTCATATTGGCACTATATGCATGTATCATGATGTATCCTTGTGTAGTATACATACTTATGTACCATATATACACCATGTGTATCATTATGCGTCGTATCAGTATGTATGTTTATCTACCATGTACGCACCATTATCCGTATGCGTCCTATCTTTGTGTTTCAGTACCATTACAGTTCCTAAGTGTATCCGATGTGTATGATTATGTGTCCTGTGTGTACCCTTATGTATAGCTTCCGGTCGTGATGTAAATTTTCGAATCTGCATATCCATGTTTAGCCACTGTGGCTCAATGCGGGTTTTAACTTGGCCCCCTCAAGTATGAGCTGACAGGGCTCCCAGTTTTATACAGGGAATCGACTTTCTACACCTCCCTCTGTGGTAGATGTTCTCACTTATCCTTTCCTTATGACTAGTTGGTGCACCTCCGCCCCTCATGTCCATCATGGGGCCATCATATGCACCGCCAGTGTCGATTTCAGGATGCGTCAACGTGCGGCAATTGAAAATCCAGCTCGGCTAGAAACGATCTATCAGGCAAAGCCTCGCACTGCCGCGAGGCCACGTGCAGCGCGCGCGCTGCGACAGCGCGCGCACTCGGAAGCGAAAGGTCACTGCGAAACGATCCGCGCGTCAGAGCCTGCAAAGCGCCCCCCCATCGCCTATCTCATTGTCAAGCTTAAGCGGGCTCCTGATGCGCGTAGATCCCCTCGTGAAAATTATGCGAGATTCGCCCAGTAGCAACTCCAAACCCCAAGGGGTGCACGGCGGAGTCCTTCAGGCCAGGCCCACCCGACGCGCGTTTCTCCCCGTCGCCCCCCACGACAAATGTTGTGGCAAAGGGGGGGGGGGGGGGGGGGTTCTCTAACGCGATCGCCTCCCGATCAAGCTCGTCAACTTTCTTCTCGAGCCGTTCGAGGCCTGGAGGTCAGGAAAGCGCCCGTCAACGTTTGGAGGGGGGCGGCGCGCGCCCGATGATGGGCGCGAGGGGGGGGGGGGGGGGGGGGGGGGGGGGGGGGGGGCGCGGGGGGGGGGGGGCAGACAGGGATTGGGCGAGGCGGGGGATAAGGGAAATCAGCATAATCGTTGGGCACCGCTCCATGTTTCCAGAACCCGGGACCAGGCAAGTTGCCCTTGAAGACGAGCCCCTTCCTCGTCGGTGCACCGCGCGCCCCCGCGTCAGCTTTTGTAGATCTGCCAGATGCGCATTCTCTGCGCAGGCACCATGCCCTAAAGGATTGAGCTCGCGGACTGCTCGATCACCAAATGGATGCCGAGGGCGGAGGCGAGCGCGGCCGAATAAGTCATGCGCGTGACGAGGGCGTTCGCTTGCTCAGTGCACGCTGACCCCGTCCCTTCTGGACGCTCAGCGCCCCTCTGCGTTGACCGCCTGGACGCCCGCGCCCGCGCCCCGCGCGGGGGCGCCATGAAAACCGAGCCCCCCGCCTCCATGGCCAGCAGGACGAGCAAACATAAAAGGAATCCGTGTGGCGCGCTAAAATCGTGCCGACTATCTTTTTTAATGTCAAGTGGACTTCCGTGATCTCCGAAATGGGCGATACCTCGGGGCGCAGCTTTTTTTACCAATGCATATTTCCATGAAGTCGCGGGTCTTAGGATGTAAATCAATAGGGCCCCTGGTCCGAGGCGCGCTGCCGCCGCGAGAAGAGGGGGCAAAACTTGGTGGGCGAGCATTCTGGGGGTCGCACGCCGACCCCGCAACAACATTGCATCTTGGCCCGAAACGGCACTGGTGCAAGCACGTGCGTTTCTACATGTTCCCCTGCATTGCCCGCGGGGGGGGGGGGGGGGGGGGGGGGGGGGGGGGGGGTCGAGGAGGAGGGGGGCGGGAGTTGAGTCTCCGCAGCTTGCGCCCCGCCGAATGATCGCCGCTGCGCGCAGCGGCGCTGGGGTCTGAGGTGCCGCGGGCCATCGACAGCAAACGCCGCGCTTGCAACGCAGCCCGCTTGAAACGGGGCCGCATGCATCGCGCTGTATGCTTCGGCGGTTGGGGGGGAGGGCAATGGGCGAGGAGGCGACTACTGAGGTATGAAGAGGATAAGAGGATGAGGAGTTCTGCACAGTCAAAGCCGGCAGTCAAGCTTGTAAAACGCAGCGGCCCATGCGTCCGCCGGCCACGTGGCAGACTCCGTCGCCTCCGCGAAGGCCTGCGCAGGGCCGCCGCGATGGTGGCGGGTGACTATGTTCTCGCCCCCAACAATTTAATAGTGCGGCGTTTTGGCGAGCGAAATATTGCATTGAACACGGTTTGCCTTCTCGTCGTCGCTGCTCAACGTCCAGGGTTAGCTTTTGGGATCCGACCGGCGCTTCAGCACTTCTCCGGGGAGGGCCTCGAGGTCCGGGCCCTTCTTGGCCTGCTGGGCCGGCTTCTCGTGCGCGCCCCCCTCGGACATCTGCGCGTCCGCTGGCTTCTCGGGCGCGGGCGTCTCCTCGGACATCTCGGCCTTCTTGGCCGGCGTCTCGGGCGCAGGATCCTTCTCGGACATATTGGCTTTCTTCGGGGATGGCTTCTCGGGCGCGTGCTCCTTCTCGGACATGTTCGCTTTCTCCTGGGCTGGCTCCTCGGGCGCGTGCTCCTTCTCGGACATCTTCGCCTTGCTCGCAGCTGGTTTCGACGGCGCCTTCGCCTTCCTCAACTCCGCGGCGCTCAGCCAGCTATCGGGGAGCTCATGCGCCTCTGGCCCATCGCAAGGGCGAACTGCAGCAACGGACTTGGCATGACTGATTTCCTAGGAGATGGCGGAGGAGGTTTCCTGCAGGATCTCCACGACGTCGGCCTGCTTGTCCACGACCTCTCGGAATGGAAAAAAGAGATGAGCAACGCCATGAGCTAAGATGCCGAGAGGGGGGGGGGGGGGGGCGAGGAAGGAAGAGCTTGATGAGGGGGGGCCGGCTTCCAGCCGAGGAAAGAGTTCCCCGGGCCGAAGCACATCGCCATCTGCGAGGAGAGTGCAGGAAAGGAGGAAGACGAGGCGGAGGGGGGGCAGAGGAGGTGGAGGAGGGGGGGGGAGGTGGGGGGAGAGGTGGGGGGAGACGCGGGCGATGAGAAGTTGGGTGTGTGTGTGCGTGTGTGTGTGTGTGTGTGGGTGTGTGTGTGTTTGGTGTGTGTGTGGTTGCGTGTGGTGTGTGTGTGTGTTGCGTGCTGCGTGCGTGCGTGTCGTGCGTGCGTGCGTGTGTGCGTGTGTGCGTGTGTGGCGTGTGTGCGGTGTGTGTGTGTGTGTGGTGCGTGTGTGTGGTTGTGTGTGGTGTGTGCGTGTGTGTTGTCTGTGTGCGTGTGCGTGTGCGTGTGCGTGTGCGTGTGCGTGTCGTGTGCGTGTGGCGTGTGCGTGTTGCGTGTGCGTGTGCGTGTGTCGTGTGCGTGTGCGTGTGCGTGTGCGTGTGCGTGTGCGTGTGCGTGGCGTGTGTGTGTGTGTGTGTGTGTGTGTGTGTGTTGTGTGTGTGTGGTGTGTGTTGGTGTGTGTGTGTGTGTGTTGTGTGTGTGTGTGTGTGCGTGTGCGTGTGTGCGTGCGTGCGTGTGTGTGGTGGTGTGTTGTGTGTGTGTGGTGTGCGTGCGTGCGTGTGCTTGGCCGTGCGTTGGGTTTGGGGGGTGTGGGGGTTTGGGTGGGAAAGGGAAAGGGGGGGGGGGGGGGGGGGGCGATGGAGACGAGGACTGCATTTGCCATGAACGCGGTCCGAAGTTTCGGGGCGAGAGGCCGAAGGCGCGAGGGAAGGGGGGCTCACGGGTAAGAGGGGGATAGGCTGACCGCGAGGAAAGAAGAGCTGGAAGGGGAGCTGGAAGGAGTGTCGAGGAAGAGACAATGGCGCGAGCCTTCGCGCGATGATCTGGGCGGGTGCACCTAACATTCTTGCAAGTCCGCCCTCCCGGAGCAGGGGCGGCGACATTGACGGGGGGAGGGGGCGGGGGGGGGGGGGGGGGGGGGGGGGGGGGGGGGCGGGGGATGGGGGGGGGGGGGGGGGTCGCGGGGTAGAGAAAGACGAGGCCTCGCCCAAGAAGTCTTCGCGCAGAAAAGTGCATCGGGAGATATTGCATTCCATCCTTTTGGAGGAGAGGTAGGGGGAGAAGGATGGGGGGGCGGGGCAAGAGAATGGATAACATGTAGGAGGAGGGCGCAGGACGAGGACCAGGATAAGGACGGGGATGGGGAGGTCCAGGGGGAGGGGGGGGATGAATGGTGCACAGAATTATCAAATGTAGTCCTGGGGATTCGCCTGTTCGATGGCACTGTCGCGCAGCTCGCGGTCGCCGAGGCCGGGAATGGTGTCGGACTCGCCGCGCCGCGCGTGGAAGATAATGTTCGGGGCCGCGGTGATCTCTTGGCCGGGCTCGAGCGGGGCGTCGCAGATGTGGCACTTCGCGACCAGGCCCTTCTGGGGCGCTCGCGTTTCGATCGCGACTCGCCCAGGGCAAGGGCATCCCCTGTCCTGGGTAGTGGCGATCGAAACGCGACGAAAACTGGGGCCGATGGGGGGGGGGGCGGAGCAAGACTGGCAGGAAAGAAGGGGGGGGGGCGATCGAACGGAGGGGGGGCTGAGATCACGAGGGGCGGTTGGCTGAGTAGGGATAAGGGGGATGGGGCGAGGGGGCGCTGCGAGGATGATGAACTTAGGTGTGTGTTTGTGCGTGTGTGTGTGTGTGTGTGTGTGTGTGTGTGTGTGTGTGTGTGCGTGTGTTTGTGCTTGTGTGTGTATTTGTGTTTGTGTGTGCGAGTGCGCGCGCGCGCGTGTGCGTGCGTGGGCGGGGCGGGGCGGGGCGGGGAACGGCGGTTTACTCGCCAAGTCCGCAGCGAGCACGTGGTCGCTCATGCAGGTGAGGGGCGGGCAGCCTTCGAAATCCTCATCCTCTTTCGCCTCGCAGTCCGAGGCGATCTCGATCGCCGAAACAATCTCGATGGCAGCTGGCTCGCTCGGCAAATCGGCCTCTGCTTCGTTGCTGCCGGCCGGGGTGGGCGATGGCTCGGAGTCGTCGTCGGGGTCGGGCGTCTCAGCCTGAGGGGAAGGCGGTTGCTCGTTGCCCCGAGGCGTTCGTCGCTGCACTGAGTTTCGGCAGGTCTGAAGAAGCAAGCGGCCCGAAACTTCGACAGACCAAGAACACCACAGGGTAATGAGCAGGAGGGATAGGAAGAAACACGAATGGGAATGGCTGATGGGATAAGTTCAGGCTCGGCAGCCTCGCGAGCCAGGACGTCGGAGTCCGAAGAGCCGATCTCGTTCGACTTGGCCTTCTTGGGATTGCCAGCCGGCTGCTTCTGGATGCGGGTCTCGGGATCGATCGACAACTGGAGCACATCGACCGATTGTGTTCGTTTCTCTTGTTTGCGCCAGCGGCCGTATATCGTCTTTCCTATCTTGGCTTGCGTTGTCACCCAGGCCTTGTACTCTGTTTTGGCATCGTTGCAAGCCTCGCCCGAAATGCGTTTCATGAAATGCCCGTCGACCATCATCGCGTAGCCCTTGAAGTTTAGAACGGCGGGATTGGGGTCATCGCCGACCGTGGTCTGAATCGCGCCCAGGTGGGGGGCGTTGCCTTTCGCGTCAGAACTGCCAGCGGAGCCACGACACAAATCTGCGATGTTGCTGTTCCATCTCGTGCAGTAGGGTCGTCAACATCTCATTCTTCGAGATGTTCTGGAGCATTGGAACCATGCAAGAGAGTCACGGAGAAGAGCCCGATATAGCGTGCAGGTGCCCCAGCTCAATGCGGGGGTCTGAAACGTCATGGGGAAGAGGTGTGAGGGGGGATGCGCTCCGAGAATCACTGGGGTCCTCAGAAACGGAGCAACAGGAACTCTTTCTCATAATCGAACGAGTTGGCTGGGGTCTTTAGAAACGAGCAACAGACTCTACTGAGCCGACCTGTGGAGTCGCCCACCCCGATGGTCCAGAGCCGAGGGTGGCCCCGCCTGCTGGCCAGAGAGAGCACGCGATTGGGCATGCGTATCCGCCGACCCCATGAGGCGTGTGCAGAATCCTTCTCAGCTGTATCCGAGGTTGTCTCCACACATCACACAGTCCCTAGCCACGCTGCTCTCGCAGCCTCTCGGCATCCACTCTGCAAATTCCTCGCACCCGGCTCTCCTCTCCGCGCCTCACCTCCCCTTTCCCTGGGAGCTCTGAACACAGCCAGCCTCCCGAGTCCTCTGGCCATTGGTTTTTTCGTAGGTTTGTGCCCCCCTCACTCAGCAGAATCCTCGCCGGGGCCCACCCGACTCTCCCCTGACACAGCCAGCCTCCTGAGTCCTCTGGGCATGGATTTTTTCGCAAGTTTCACGGCCCCCCCCTCAGAAAAATCCTCGCCGGGACCTCCCCGACCCCCCCTGACACAGCCAGCCTCCTGAGAGGTTCTGGGCATGAGTTTTTCGTAAGTGTCAAGACCCCCCCACTCAGCAAAATCCTCGCCGGACCCCCCCGACCCCCCCCGACCCCCCCTGACACAGCCAGCCTTCTGAGGCCTCCGGGCATGCATTTTTCGCAAGTTTCAAAGCCTCTCCCCCTGCAAAATCCTCGCTGGGACTCCCCTGGCACAGCGAGCAACCTGAGGCCTCTGGGCATCGGTTTTTCGCACGTTTCAAGGCCCCCCCCCTCAGCAAAATCGCCGCCGGAACCCCCCCGACCCCCCCAGACACGGCCAGCCTCCTGGCACTCTCTGGGCATGGGCTTTTCGTGGATCTGAAGGCCCCCCACTCAGCAAAATCCTCGCCGGGACCCCCCCGACCCCGCTGACGCTGCCAGCCACCTGAGGCCTCTGGGCACAAGGTTTTGCGCAGGTTTGAGCCACCCACCACTCAGCAAAATCATCGCCGGGAACCCCCCGACCCCCCCTGAGACAGCCAGCCTCCTGAGCACATCTGGGCATGGGTTCTTCGCACGTTTCAAGGCCCCCCCCCTCAGCAAAATCCTCGCCGGGACCCTCCCCGACCCCCCTCTGTGACAGCCAGCCTCCTGAGGGGCTCTGGGCATGAGTTTTTTGTAGATCTGAAGGCCCCCCCACTCAGCAAAATCCTCGCCGGGACCCCCCCGACACCCCCCGACACAGCCAGCAACCTGAGGCCTCTGGGCATCGGTTTTTCTTAAGTCTCACGGCCCCCCCCTTCAGCAAAGTCCCCGCCGGGCCCCCCCCCGCCCCCCCCTGACACAGCCAGCCTCCTCAGACTCTCTGGGCATGGGTTTTTCGGAAATCTGAAGGCCCCCCCACTCAGCAAAATCATCGCCAGGACCCCCCGTCACCCCTCCCGGCCCCCCCTGACACAGCCAGCCTTCCGAGGCCTCTGGGCATGGATTTTTCGTAGGTTTCAAGAATCCCCCTATCGGCAAAATCTTCGCCGGGACCCCCCCGACCCCCGCTGGCGCTGCTAGCCACCTGAAGCCTCTGGGCATAAGGTTTTGCGCATGTTTCAAGGCCCCCCCCTCGGCAAATTCCTCGCCGAGACCCTCCCGATCCCCCCTGGCGCAGCCAGCCTCCTGAGAAGCTCTGGGCATAGGTTTTGCGCAGATCTGAAGGCCCCCCCACTCCCCCCCCACTCAGCAAAATCCTCGCCGGGACTCCCCCGACCCCCCCTGACACAGCCAGCCTCTTGAGGCCTCTGGATTTTGTCGTAGGTTTCAAGAACCCCCTCCTCAGCAAATTCCTCGCCGGGACCTCTCCGACCCCACCTGAGACAGCCAGCCTCCTGAGATGCCCTGGGCATGGGTTTCTCGCCCCCCCCACTCAGCAGGCATGGATTTTTCGTAAATTTCAAGGCCCCCCCCCCTCAGCAAAATCCTCGCCGGGAGCCCCCTGACCCCCGCTGACAGTGCCAGCCACCAAAAGCCTCTGGGCATAAGAATTTGCGCATGTTTCAAGGCACCCCCACTAAGCAAAATCCTCGCTGGGACCCCCCCGACCCTCCCTGACACAGCCAGCCTCCTGAGGCTTCTGGGCATCGGTTTTTCGTAAGTCTGAACGCCCCCCTTCCCAGCACAATCCTCGCCGGGACCCCCCCGACCCCCTGACACAGCCAGCCTCCTGAGGCCTCTGGGCATGGGTTTTTCGTCGGTTTCAAACCTCCCCGACCCCCGCTGACACTGCCAGCCACCTGAGGCCTCTGGGCACAAGGTTATGCGTAGGTTTCAAGGCGCCCCCACTCAGCAAAATCCTCGCAGGGACCCCCCCGACCCCCCCTGACACAGCCACCCTCCTGAGGCCTCTGGGTATGGGTTTTTCGTAAGTCTGACGGCCCCCCCACCCAGCACAATCCTCGCCGGGACCCCCTCGACGACCCCGTCGACCCCCCTTGACACAGACAGCCTCCTGAGCCTCTGGGCGTGGGTTATTCGTAGGTTTCAAGGTCCCCCCACTCAGCAAAATCGTCGCCGGGACCTCCCCGCCCCCCCTGACACAGCCAGCCTCCTGAGGGGCTCAGGGGGCTCCGGGTTAAGTTTTTCGCACGTTTCAAGGCCCCCCCACTCAGCAAAATCCTCGCCGGGACCCCCCGACCCCCCCTGACACAGCCAGCCTCCTCGTAAGTTTCAAGGTCCCCTCCCTCAGCAACATCCTCGCCGGGACCCCCCCGACCCTCCCTGACACAGGCCAGCCTCCTGAGGGGCTCTGGGCATGGATTTTTCGTAGGTTTCAAGGCCCCCCCACTCAGCAAAAACATCGCCGGGACCCCCCCGACCCCCCCCCGAGCCCCCCTGACACAGCCAGCCTCTTAAGACCCTGACAGAGCCAGCCTCCTGAGGCCTCTGGGCATCGGGGTTCCGCAGGCGTCAAAGCCCCCCCCCCTCAGCAAAATCCTCGCGGCGACCTCCTGTAGCCTCCAGTGGGAACGTGCGCACGCAAATCTACTTCCATGTCGGCACACCCCCTGCACGCGTCGTGGCTTCGCAAAGAATGACTCTTGGAGAGCCCCTCAAAAAACTCCCAACCGCTACCGAAAGCGCTCGGAGACACCCACGAGGATAACTCCATGAGGGTCCGAAGTGGCGCCAGTATGCCTCTCAGTTGGCCCCCGATGGGCCAACGACCGCCACCGCTGTCGCCGTGCGCTCGGATTCCCCCGCGGAACTGACCGAGACTTTCTGACGGGGGCGGAGAACGGGCACCAACGAAACATCACGCGGTTTTTTCGTACCCTGATCCGCCACCGCGCCTCTGGCGACGAAGTTGGCTTCGCCACGCCTCCCCTGAACCTGAGAGGACCCCACCAGCTCGGCCCAAGGCAGCCCCAGAGACCTCGGGACAGCCCGAGGCTCCGCAAACCGGCCCCTCGGCGAACCCTCGAGTGAGATCCCGAAGACGCCACAAATAGCCCACGGAACGCCTCGTCACATACGCCACCCTTGCGCGAACAGACCCTGCTGTCATGCCAGCCTCTTCGGAAAACGTAGAAGTACATCTCTCCGCCGACCCCTTTGGGGATCATCGGCGTGTGCGATGCTTCCCCCTCTCGGGCCATCTACAACCCCACCTTCGGCCCACCTTCTCGCTGCGCAGAAGCAGGCCTGACTCTGCCGCGGCTTCCAAAAGCTATGAACAAGGGGTCTTCATCCTTATGGTCATCACCATCATCACCGTGATCATCACCTTCTCAGCCAGGGGGCCCAAAGAGTGCAACAAAAGGCCGCCAAAGAAGCCAACAAGATGGCCCCAAAATGCTCCGGGAAGGTCTCCGGGCGCCGTAGACGGCGTAAGAAAGGCCCAACGATAATGAATCAACCGGGAAACCGTCTACCCACTCTCCCCATGAGCCCCTTTGGGGTCGGCGGCAGAGGCGGCAGCCTTAAGATCCGGCCGCTCCCGCCCTGCGGTGTGGGCCGTGCGAGACCTCTCTGACACAGTGTTTGGCACAGTCTTTGGCCCCCTTCTCCAGTGCCTGGTCAAAAACCTCCTGAAAGTCCCTCCGAGGGGGCCCCACTCTGCCGCCGGCCCCCCGCCGGCCCCCCCTCCCTTCAAGGTCTCAAACGGCCCGGGGACGACCCAAGGGCGCCCCAAGCCGGTCCTAGAGTCCCGAGCAGTCCAAGAGAGCCTCCAGACGGCTCCAGATCGCTCCAAGACGCCAAAGATGGCCTCCAGACGGCCCAAGACGCCTCCAAGACGGCCCAAGAGGCCTCCAAGAGCACCCCCAAGAGAGCCCCAACATGCAAAAATCATTGATTTTTCAATGGTTTTTGAAGGATTTTCGCGTTCTCGCCATTTCGGCTTACCCACGCTCCAAGACGGCCCAAGAGGCCCCCAAGATCGCCCCAGGACGGCCCAACAAGCCCCCAAGAGGGCTCCAAGACGGCGCAAGAGGGCCCCAAGACGGCCCAAGAGGCACCTAGAACGGCCCAAGAGAGGCCCCAGGACGGCCCCAAGAGGGCGCTCAGAAGGGGAACCCGAATGAACATTTTGAGCTTTCGGTCCCAAGAGGCCCCCAGGGGGCTCTTAGAGGCCCCGAGGAGGCCCCCAAGAGGCTCCAAGAGAGCCCCCAAAGGCCCCAAGAGGCCCCCAAGAGGCTCACAAGAAGCCCCCAGGAGGCCCTCAAGAGGCCCTAAACTCCCCCGCAGAGGCCCCGAGAGCCCTCTCGAGAGACCCCAAGAAGCGTCCACGAGGACTCCGACCCAAAACCCAAGCACGGTGGCGGGATGGGCCGCGCCACGTCACGACTTTCGATGCTGCGCGATCTTCGGCAAACTCCCAGGGAGCGGCCGGTGATGCGCCGCCGGCGTCCTCGATTGTATATGTATAAGAATAGACGGAGAGAGATGAAAAACAAAAAACGATAAATGTATAAGTATGCGTATACGATGTACGCACAGACACACACACACACACACACACACACACACACACACACACACTTTACGTCGGCGGCCAGGCAGAGTGACTGCGCTGGCGGAAAGAGCGAGTGTAGGGCATACAGATGCGAATTAGGCCGCGATGCACGTGGGGAGGAGGCGGAAGGCCCGGCGCGGGCGGGAGGGAAACGGAGGCCAGGCCCGCACAGGGCGGGGCAGGGCCGCGGCGGGGCAGCGCCGGGGTCGGCGGGGCGGCGGCCGCGGGGGCAGCTGGGGGGAGGCGGCAGCCAGAGGCGGCCGCAACACGCTCCTTGCGCTGCGCAACACGCACACACGCACACACACACACGTTTTCGGCGCGAGCCTGCCTGGGACCGAGCTGGGGAACCGCTGGAGGAGGCCCTCTTCTCCTCCTCCTCCTCCTCCTCCTCCTCCTCCTCCTCCTCCTCCTCCTCCTCCTCCTCCTCCTCCTCCTCCGCCCAGAGAGAGGGGGGGGCAGTTGGGGGGGAGCACGCCCGTCGGCGTCCTGGGCGGCGGCGCCCCGCGCGGCCGCCGCGCATCCCAGTGCGCGCCCGCGGGCCGGGGGCCCCTGGAGAGAAGGGAGGGAGCAGGGAAGGCGGCGGGAGAAGGGGAGGGAGGAGGGAGGAGGGAGGAGGGAGGGAGGGAGGGAGGGAGGGAGGAGGGAGGAGGGAGGAGGCAAGAGGAGGGAGGGGGGAACAGGGAGGAGGGAGGAGGGAGGGGGGGGGGGGGGAAATCTAGGTGCTTTCGCGTGATATCTGACGTCCTACCCCTCCCTCCCATCCCTTACCATGGCGCTGATCTCATCCCTATTCGCACAATCGGATGTCGTAGCATGGCGTAACATTACATGGCATAGCATGGAGTTGAAGATTAGCGCGTCGCATGACATAGCATGGCGTGGCGACGCCCCAAAATGAGAGGGGGGCGTCTTCGGCCCAATGCACCAAGAAATCGGCATCGAATGTGTAATCACTTCCGATGGTTTCTTCGGGAGGCGATTATTATAGATTGGGGGGCCTTACTTGTTAGATGTGTTAGATCTCGGTAGCCCGAAAATGAGGCCAGCGCTACAGCAAGAGCATCGTTTTAAAAACAAAAACAAAAACTAAACAAACAAACAAACAAAAAATGCGGAAGCGCGGAAATGAGGACGCGTAGCCTGACATAGCATGGCGTGGCGACGCCTCAACGTGGGGGGTGTTCTGCGGCGCAAAAGATCAACGAAGCGACACAGAACGTGGCATCACTTCCGATGTTTTTTTCGGGGGGGCATGTTCTAGATTTGGGGGTCTATTTGGAAGGACCGAAAACCATGCCGCGGCATGGCGCTGGAAAGAATGACGCCAACGCTGCAGCGGGAGCACGATTCGGAACGAGCGGAAGGTCGGAAATGAGGCCAGCGCTGCAGCGGGAGCACGATTCGGAACGAGTGATAGCCCGAAAATGAGGCCAGCGCTGCAACGAGAGCAGCATTTTGAACAACAACAATAACAAAAAACAAAAAACGGAAGCGCGGAACTGAGGACGCGTAGCCTGGCATAGCATGGCGTGACGACGCCCCAGTGGCGGGGCGTTCTGCGACGGAAAAAATCAACGAATCGGCACCGAATGTGCAATCACTTCCGACGGTTTTTTCGGGGGGGCATGTTCTAGATTTTGGGGTCTATTTGGAAGGACCGAAAACCATGCCGTGGCATGGCGCTGGAAAGAATGACGCCAACGCTGCAGCGGGAGCACGATTCGGAACGAGCGGAAGGTCGGAAATGAGGCCAGCGCTGCAGCGGGAGCAGGATTCGGAACGAGCGGTAGCCCGAAAATGAGGCCAGCGCTTCAGCGAAAGCAGGATTTTCAATACAAACAAAAAACGAAAACCCGTTTCCTGGAAATCCTGTGTAAGAAGCCAGTACGCGGAGGGGGGCCGGCCACTTCCCAGCCGCCACCAGAGGAGAGAGGAGAGTGATATTCATATTGTTTACTTGTAGAGGGGCAGAAGCAGAGGTGGGCGTGGCAGAGGGAAAGTGTAGAGGGGGGGGGGAGGGGAAGGGGAAGGGGAGCAGGAGGAGGAGGATGGGCAGGAGGACGGGCAGAAGGAGGGGCAGGAGGAGGCGGAGGAGGAGACGGGCAGAAGGAGGAGCAGGAGGGGGCGGAGGAGGAGGCGGAGGAAGCGCAGGACGGGGCGCGCGCCCGAACGAGGAGGCCGGCCCAGGGAATCGCCACTGGGGCCGCGCCTGCCACGAGGAGAGGGGCAGCGGGCTCGCGGCAACCGTCGGAGAAGGCACGCGAGGCGGGCAGCAAGGTCGGTGGCCTTCTCTCCCTGCTCCCTCTCACCCCAACCACCTCCCCGACCCCTCCCTCGCCCGCCTCCTGTTTTCCTCCCCCTCACCATCCTGCCCCCTACCCATATTATCCTCTGCCTCCTCGTCCTCCTCCTCCTCCTCCTCCTCCTCCTCCTCCTCCTCCTCCTCCTCCCTCCTCCTCCTCCTCCTCCTCCTCCTCCTCATCATCATCATCATCATCATCATCATCATCATCATCATCATCATCATCATCATCATCATCATCCATCATCATCATCCTCATCATCCTCATCCTCATCATCATCCTCATCATCATCATCATCATCATCATCATCATCATCATCATCATCATCATCATCATCATCATCATCATCATCATCATCATCAGCATCATCATCACAGCAGCAGCATCATCATAATCATCATCATCATCAGCAGCAGCATCATCATCATCATCATCATCATCATCAGCAGCATCAGCAGCATCAGCATCAGCATCAGCATCAGCATCAGCATCAGCATCATCAGCATCATCATCATCATAATCATCATCATAATCGTCATCATCATCATCATCATCATCATCATCATCATAATCGGCATCATCATAAACAGCATCATCATCATTAGCATCATCATCATCAGCATCATCATCATCGTCATCATCTCATCATCATCATCATCATCATCATCATCATCATCATCATCATCATCATCGTCGTCGTCCTCGTCATCGTTATCGTCATCATCGTCAGCATCATCATTATATTATTACCCTTCAGTATCATCATCAGCGTCAGCATTAGCATAATCATCATCATTAGCATTAGCATCGTCATCATCAGCAGCAGAAGCATCATCATGCTCATCATCATCACTATCATCAGCAGCAGCAGCAATATCATCATGTTCAGCATCATCATCATCATCAGCAGCATCATCAGCATCATCATCATCCACAACAACATTCTCGTCATCATCATCCTCATCATCATCAGCATCAGCAGCACCATCAGTACCATCATCGCCAGTCATCATCAGCATCATCAGCATCATCATCACCATCAGCATCATCGTCATCAGCATCCTCACCATCATCATCAGCATGCCCATCCTCATCATCATCATCAGCAATAACAACAACAACAACATCAAGAACACCACCAACAACAACAGCAGCAGCAACAACGACAACAACACCAACTACAACAACAACAGCAACAACAACAGCAGCAGCAGCACCATAATCATCACCGACGCTGTCATCAGCATCATGATCATCATTATCATCATCATTAACATCAGGATCATCAGCATCAGCATCATCATCATCATCATCAGCCCTCCTCCATGGTCCCACTCCTCTAAAGGGCGGGAGGCCAAGCAAGGAGCCAAGCCGAATGGCACGGGCGGAAGCGCGTGAAGAGCCTTCCGAGACTCGGCCGCACTCGAAGGCCGTTTTGACCTCTAAGAGGCGCGGCCGAAGCTCGGACTTCTGTTTTGGGTGCTGGCGGAGAGGCGGAAGCCTCTTGAATAACGAGAAGGACGCGAAGGAGATGAAAGGACGAACGAGAAGGAGAAGGAGAGGGCAGTAGCGAAAAACACAAAGGGCGAACGAAGGGGAGGGAGATGAAAGGGCGAACGAGAGGGGAGAATGAGGGAGAGGGCAGCAGCAAAAAATACACAAAGGATCAGCAGAAGGAAACAGAAGGAAAGGGGACGAGGATGCCGACGACTTGAACGGGCGAGAGGAAAGCGAGAGAGGGCGATAGAGAGACGGAGGCGACGAATGCGAAAGGAAAACGATACTAACAATAGAAACGAGAAGGAAAATGAGAGCGAGTTTGGTATCATTAAGGGGATCGCTGATTATGATAATCCGCCAACCCTATCCGCATGTGTGGGTGGGAGTTCTCGGGTGGTCGCTCACGGGTGGTCCCAGGAGACACGTTTCCATTCGAAGCTCTCCTCCCCTGTCCCTGCGGTCACCTAGGGCTCTCTGAGGTCGCCAATTGGAGGTGAATCGACACACGTCGTATTCGAGTCGAAGAGAAGCCCTTCCCCTTTGTCCCCAGAGGAGGGCAGGAGAGCTCAGTATCGAATCGATGAGCCGGATCGGCGATCGAAACGAATCGGATCGGCAGAAAAATCGGCAGCCAAGTCGGAAGAAGTCGAATCGGCAGAACTCGACGGGCCAAAAGGGGCTCCCGCTGATCAGAATCCGGAGCCGCATCGGATGGGAACCGGAGACGGAGACCATCGGAATCCGAATCGACTCGGAGGCGTCGGAAAAGGAGCCCTGGGGCGAGGAGGGGCGCCGCCCACTCTCCGGAGGGACTCGGGGGGCCTCCTGGGGCCTGGGCCGCCCAAGGCCTGCGAGAGCCCGCTCGGGGCCAACCGCGGCCAGTGTCGACGCTCCTGGAGGCCACTGAGGAGGGGCCCGAGACAGGGCTCGACCACAACAGTGCTGTTCGCCTTCGCTCTGTTTTCGTTCTCCCTCGTCTTGTCCTCGTTCCGCCTTCGCTGCAAAACGAATGAAAAATCAAAACGGCCCACGAGATCGCCAAAACACCGTTTAGGTCGAGCCCAGGCCCAGGATGCGGAATCACATTGATTTCTGTAACGGTGAGGGCCTTGGATAAGGAATCCTTAGATAAGGAATCCAGGGTCTGGAGGGCGGAGGAACTCCAGTTGAGACTCCAGCCATGGATCTCACCGCCGTTCTCATCAGATGAGGAAATATACAGGGTCCGAAGCCTCCTGGGCACATTTGTTACGAACGCCCCCACCGTACGCTCGTGTAAGGAGCTCGATCTCAACTCCTAGAACTGGTATGTGCGTCCCCACAGCGCACCCTGACCCCCCAAACCCACCCCCGACCAAGGTTGCACTGCCGCGATCTTGAGTATGACAATGGGTTCCTGGGGCATGCCAACGGATTCGTACCTCCATTTTAATGTTCCCCTGACGATGGATTCCTGGGGTGTGCCACTGGATCCCTTGAGACTGGCAATGGGTTCCTTCGCACGGCAATGGAATCCTTGGGAGTGGCGATGGATTCCTGAGCAAATCCTACGCATGCCTGAATGTTCGTATGCGAGTCAAGTGGTGTCCAGTGGAGCCTAGTGAAGTCCAATTGAGCCCTAAGGAGTCCCATGGAGACGTACGGAGACCAATTGAATATAATGGAGTCCTCCAAAGGAGCGCTATAGGGAGACCCATAGAATCTTACAGTGGAGGCCAGTCCACAAGAAACCTTCCACAAGAAACCCAACCCTGAGACCCCAGGACGTCCGTCGATGTTTGGTGCGGGAACGTCGCGCCCTCCACCGCAGAACCATCGAAACCCAAGAAAACCGGGGCACCCTGGAGGCAAGCAGGGTGTTTCTTGGCATGGGTGTCTCCACTGTATGGAGAGCCACGGATCCCAATTGAGTCCAACATGAGCCCCACGAACTCCATCGGCCCCATGGACGAGCGCACGCACCAACCGCCTCCGAGGCGCGGCACGGCGCGCGTCCCTCGAGAGACAGGGCGGGACGGGCCGCGGCCTTCCGATGCTGCTGCCGCTACAGCAGGCGTGACCCACGGCGTCCGAGGGAGTCCCGCGAGGCCAGTGCTGCTCGAGTGGGGCCCACGGGGCCCGGCGGAATCAGGGCGGAGTCCGCTGGAGGAGCGTGGACGGCCCACCGAGGCCGGCCGGACTCCAGCGGAGCCCGGGATGGAAGTCGACGGAGTCCCATGGACTCCCCGAGCGGAGCCAGTGGAGCCCAAGGGAGTCCGATTGAGTTCAGCGGAGCCCAATGGAGCCCGCTGGACCGATGCTGTCCAATGAAGTCTTAATTACTGGGAGTCTGATGGAGTCCTGTGGAGTCGTGAGGAGTCCAATCGAGCAAATGGAGCCTGATGGGCATTCCAATGGATCCCAAATGCAGTCGTGTGGGAATTCCAGTGGAGTCCACTGGGGTTCAATGGAATCCTGTGCAGTCCAATGGAGTCCAATCAATCATGCCAACTATTCAAGGGCGTCCAAGACAGCCCACGCAGCATCCAAAACCTGCGCAAGAGAGCCCAATCAACCCTCAATAGGGCATGAGAGGCCCTCAAGACGGCCCCAAGAGGAGCCCTGGTGGGCAACAGAGGCCCGCAGGAGTGCCCCAGCAAGCCCCCGAGAGGTCACAACATGGCCTCGGGGCCCCTGGACGCACAACCTAAGCGCATTGGCAAGATGGGCCGAATCTCACGAGATGTCTCGCCCTCGCATTGAAGCCGCCACTGCCCTTTGCCTCCGTCCAACTTCCCTGGGCGGACGTTGACGGGGAAGGGAAGTTGCAGCGGGCCAGAGAGGGGTGCAGGAAAGCGGCCCTGCAGGGGCCGTGCAGGGCCCCTGAGCTGCCACCCGGCATTCCAAAGGTGTGTGAACATACGCTTTTCGTGCACCTCGCTGAACGTCACGCTTTGTGTGTGATCATCTGAAGGTCACGCTTTTCGTCACCTCGCTGAATGTCACGCTTTTCGTTCACCTCGTTCATTCCAGAGGTGCGTGATCATACGCTTTTCGTTCACCTCATTGTCGTCTGAACGGCTTCTACCTCTTGCGCCCAGGCCGTTCTCCCCTCCGGGGCGGCGGAGCTGGCCGTAAGGTGAGGCCCGTGCGACAAGAGCGAGGGAGAGCACGAGAGGACGACGAGTGATACAGGGGGGACGTGGACGAGAGGGAGAGGGTGCAGGAACAGGAGAGGGGGAGCGCGAGAGAGGGCAGAGTGGGACTGTGGAAGGGGAAAGAAGGGCAAGAAAAGCACGAAACGGGGAAGGCGAGAACGTGATGGGGAGGGGGGCCAAGGGCGCGAGGGTGAGGACGGGGAAGGACGTGCGGCGAAGGTATGGTCGCAGGTGTACGGAAAAGCCGGAGGAGACCAAGACAGAGTTCCGCAGCGCGACAGATAACGAAAAGCAAAATGGCCACTCAATATCAACTTAGAAGATAGCGAGAGAGGGTGATGGTGAAGAAGAAGAAAAAGAAGAGAAAAAAAACAGAAGAAGGGTAAGACGATGGACAAGCTTATGGAAAGGGAGAATGGAACGGGAGCGAGAAGGACGAACGGTAAGGAGAGGAAGCGGGCAAGGCAGAAGGGAAGCGAGACGTAGAAAGACAAGAAAACCGAAAAACAAGCCAACGATGGCACTAACAACCGAGAGAACGAGGACAGTAAGGGGAACGAGAAGAACAACGGGAGCACAAAGCAAATCTAACGAGAATGCCGATCAGACCGAGACGGCGAGCAAAATCTAAATTGACAAGACGGCCGAAGAAGCCCCCAAGATCGCCCCAAGACGGCCGACGAGGCTCCTAAGAGGGCCCCAAGACGGCCCATGAGGGCCCTGACACGGCCACAGGAACCCCCAAGACGGCCCAAGAGAACCCCAAGAGGGCCCCAAGAAAGCCCAAGAGGGGGAATCCAACATGAGATTCCGAGCCTTACCCCCAAAGATGGGCCCCAAGAGCCCCCCAGGGGCCCCCGAGGCACCCCCAAGAGGCCCTACGAGGCGCCCAAGGCGACCTCAAGAAGCCCCGAAGAGGCCCCCGAAATGCATCAACAAACTTCCCTAATGCGCCCAAGAGCCCTCCGAGAGACCCCCGAGAGGCATCCCAAGAGACCTCCGCGTTCATCCAAAAAGCTGCTAACCCACAGCCCAAGTACGGTGGCAGGTTGGGCCGAAGGCCAATAGATCCGCCACCCCCTGTTGATTAATCACAGGGGTACCTGGCGTGTTAGACCCTACTGGTTTGTCCCAACCCCCCTGCGTTGGGTACTCGTTTTGAATAGAGCACTGCGGTCGCACACCTCCTTCCTCCTGTCCTTCCCGCATCATTCCTCCTCTCCTATCGTTCCCTTTTGCGTGCCAGATTGACCCCTACCTCGCCATCACGACATTGCGATATGCGAAACCTCCGCCATTTTCGAAGGCTGCTGGGGGGGGGGCGCAGCGGAGTGACGTTTTACGCGGACCACCAAGAGACATCACCGTCCCTGGGGGGCTGCGATCTGCGAAAATGTCGCCAATTTCGAAAGCCGCTGGGGGCCCAGCGGGGTGAGCCACCACCCAGATGCAGAGTAAACCTCGCCGTCCCTGGGGGCTGCGATTTGCGAAACTGTCGCCACGTTCGAAAGCTGCTGGGGGGTCCAGCGGAATCAAACACCACCCGGAATCAGACTCGACCTCGCCATCCTTGGGGGGCCGCGAGTTGCGAAACCCTCGCCACTTTCGAAGGTTGTTGGGGGGTCCAGCGGATCGAAACACCACCCAAAGAGAGAGGTGATGACAGCAAACCACCCTAACCCGGAGTGGTGCTGGATAGCCAACTTCTTATCCAAGAAATCAACGCTGGGATCTGCCACGATGGCGATACCGAGGCGGCAAGCTGCCACCTGCATCGTAGCTCTTTGTGATGCGGTCCTGCCCGCCATGTAAGTGATCCAACCTGATTTCGTCGTCACCCGAGGCTGGGTGCGCCAGAAAGTCGTTGGAAACCCAAGACCGCGCGCGATCTGCACCCGCTCCTGCTGGAAGAGCGGGCAGTTTTGGAAGTAACGTCTCAGGCTGGCCATAGGAGCCCGGCAGGCAGCGCACGCCGCTGCTATCTCTGTGGGGGTCCGATATGCGAAATCGTCGACAATTTCGAAGGCTGCTGGGGGGTCTAGCGGAGCGAGGCGCCACCCAGATTCAGATTAGACCTCGCTATCCCTGGGGGGCCACGATCTGCGCAACTGTCGCAACTTTGGAGGGTTGCTGGGGGTCCACCGGAGCGGGGCATCATCCAGATTCACAGTAGACCTCGCCATCCATGGGGGGCTGCGATATGCGGACCTGTCGCCACGTTCGAAAGCTGCTGGGGTCCACCAGGATGAAGCAACACCCAGACTCAGATTAGACCTCGCCATCCCTAGGGGGCTGCGATCTGCGAAACTGTCGCCACGTTCGAGGGCTGCTGGGGGACCCAACGGAATGAAATCTTTCGAGGACCACCAGGAGACCTCGCCATCCCTGGGGTCCAGCCGGCTTCCGTTATATGGGGATTGTTTCGATTTCCGGGATCGTCAGGTAGGAAGCAGAGAAGCCGACGGCCGAGCTAGGCCTCGCTCGCTTCTTGCACTTACTGTAAGCAGGTTGAATCATTTGTTCGAGCGCCGCGGCGACATGGCGCAGGCAGCGATGCACTCTTAGCGTACTACCGACAAAAGCTACACTTGTCGGTCTCCTCCCGTCACTTTCGAGGTCGTCCTCTGCCCCTTCCCACCCTTCCTCTGCTGCTGCCGCGCTGGCGGTTCGGCCCGCCACGCGTCCTTCTCCTGCCCTTCATTCCCGCCCCCATCTCCTCCTCAAGCCTGGGCCCTCGCTCCTCGTCCTTCTGCTGTTGTCCTGTGAATCGTGCCACGTGCGCGCAGCCTCTGTAGCTTGCACAACATGTAACGGCGCATGCACTGCCATTGTCCTGGCAAGTTTGGACCAACTCCTCTTGTCACTTGACGGGAATGGGTTGGATGCGTCACAGGGTAGCTTGTGTTGGTGCTTTTGCCAAAAGAACTCTCCCCTGGGCCTCTGGTCTGTGCCGCCGACCTCCTGGAAAAGGTGGTTGCCGTGCCTCCCCGACGGCCGTCTCGCTAGGGGCATCCTCAAAAATCGCGACCTTGGGTTCCAGATGGCCCAAGATGGCCTCCAAGCCCAAGACGGCCCAAGACGCCCCCAAGAGGCGTCCAAGACGGCCCAAGAAGAGGGCCCGAAGAGATCAAAATCATTGAGTTGCCCTAGGTGTTTGAAAGATTCTGGCATTTGCCAAGAGCCCCCAAAGATCGCTCCGAGATCGCCCAAAAGGCCTCCAAGATGGTCCCAGAACGGTCCAAGAGGCCCCCAAGACGGCCCCAAGACGGCCCCAAGACGGCCCAAGAGGCCTCTAAGACCTCCATGACAGCCATAGAGCACCCCAAGAAGGCCCCAAGCCCGCCCAGAGAGGCCCCAAGAGGGCCCCAAGACGGTTTCCGACGGCGTCAGCCAAGCCAGGAGCCCACCAAGACGGCCCCAAGATGGCCCAAGACGGCCGAAGAGGTCCCCAAGAAGCCTCCAAGACGACCCCGAGAGGACCCCAACACGGCATCCAGAAAAGCCAAGATCATTGTTCCCATGTGTTAGAAGGGTTCTGGCATTTGCTGTTTGTCGGCCTTCCGACGGCCCGAGACGGCCAAAGAGCCCCCAAAGATCGCCCCAAGATCGCCCAAGAGGCCTCCAATATGGCCCTAGAACGTCCAAACAAGAGGCCCCCAAGACCGCCCCAACAGGGCGCCAAGACGGCCTAAGAGGCCTCCAAGACGCCCCATATGGCCTCCAAGACGGCACTGGAACACCCCAAGAGAGCGCTCCAAATCGGTCCAGAGAGGCCCCCAAGACGGTGTCATCCTCCTCCTCCTCATCCTCCTCCTCCCTCCTCCTCCTCCTCCTCCTCCTCCCCCTCCTCTTCCTCCTCCTCCTCCCTCCTCCTCCTCCTCCTCCTCCTCCTCCTCATCGTCATCATCGTCATCGTCATCATCATCCTCATCCTCATCAATCATCATCATCATCATCATCATCATCATCATCATCATCATCATCATCATCATCATCATCATCCTCATCCTCATCCTCATCCTCATCCTCATCCTCATCCTCATCCTCAGCATCAGCATCATCATCATCATCATCATCATCATCATCATCATCATCATCATCCTCCACCACCACCACCTCCTCGTCCTCCTCCTGATATTCCCCGCCATCCTCCCCCAGGTGTTTCCTGAAAAGTTTCCACAACGGTTACACCTGGCCCGATAGTTCGGCAAAGCTCTTGCCACAACGCTCGGACAGATTGGCGAGTCCAGAAGGCAGGGGGCGGCGGTGATTCGCCGTAGGCGTCTTCGCTCTGCCGGCTCCTGCGGTCTTGCCACAGGGGTGCCCAGCGTGTTGAACCCTACTGGCTTGGTTTTGCTTATGTTTCCCAACCGACCTGCGTTGGGTTCTCGTTCTGAATGGAGCACTGCGGTCGCACACCTTCTCCCGCCCCCTCTCCCCTTCTTTCCTGCCTCTCACCATGTTCCCTCTTGCATGCCAGTTTGCCTTCCACCTGGCCATACCTGGGGTTTGCGATATGCGAAACCGTCGCCACTTGCGAGGGGTGCTGGGGGGGACAGCGGAGAGAGGTCCCACGCGGACTCAAATCAGACCTCGCCATCTCTGGGGGGGCTGCGATTTGCGAAAGCGTCGCCACTTTCGAGGGTTGCTGGGAACTCCTGCGGAATGAAGTCCCACGCGGACTCAAATTAGACTTCGCCATCCCTGGGAGGCTGTGATATGCGAAACCGTTACCACTTTCGAGGACTGATGGGAGGCCCAGCGGGGCGACATCCTACGCGGACTCAAGTTAGACCTCGTTATCCCTGGGGGGCTGCGATGTGCGACACTGTCGCCACTTTCGAAGGCTGCTGGGGGCCCAGCGGGGAAACCGTCGCCGCTTTCGAGGTTTGCCGTGGGTCCAGCGGAGTGACGCCCTACGCAGATTCAAACTAGATCTTGCCGTCCCTCGGGGGCTGCGATTTGGGAAACTGTCGCCGCTTTCGAGGGCTGCTGGGGGGCCCAGCGGAGGGGACCCAAATTAGACTTCGCCATCCCTGGGGGGCTGCGATCTGCGAAACTGTGGCCACTTTCAAAGGCTGCTGGGGGGTCCCGCGGGGCGCTGTCGCGGGCCGCCAGCAGACATGGCGGCGCGCCTGCGAGGATCTATCTCCTGCACTGAGAAGTGAAGAAAAGAAGCAGGGAAGCTGGCGGGCGAGCCAGGCCTCGCTCGCTTCTTGCACTAACAATCAACAGGCCTAATCCTTGTGTCGAACGCCGCGGCGTCATGGCGCAGGCAGCGATGCATTCTTAGCGCCCTACCGCAAAAGCAACACTCTTCGGTCTTCTCTCGTCGCGTCGGCCCCTGCCCCCTGCCACCTTCCCTCTGCTGCTGCCGCGCTGACGCTTCGGCTCCCCTCGCGTCCTTCTCCTGCCCCTCGTTCCCGCCCCCATCTCCTCCTGAAGCCTGGGCCCTCGCTCCTCGCCCCTTCTGTTGCTGGCCTGTGAATCGTGCCACGTGCGCGCAGCCTCTGTAGCTTGCACAACATGTAACGGCGCATGCACTGCCATTGTACTGGCAAATTGGGGCCAACTTGTTGTCACTTGATGCGAATGGGTTGGGTGCGTCGCAGGGTCATTTGAACAAAAAACTCACCTGGGGCTTCAGCGCGTCTCGCCGGCCACCCGGAACTGCGCTGGCGAGGTGGTTCCAAAAGGTTCTTCCTGGTCCAGATGGCTCCAAGATAGCCCAAGATGGCCTCCAAGACGGCCAAGATGGCCTCCAAGTTTGCCCAAGATGGTCCAACATGGCCTCCAAGACGGTCAAAGCAAGTCCAAGATGCCTCCAAGTCCTCTAAAAACCTCTCTTAGACGGCGCAAGACGTCCCCAGAGGCCTCCAAGAGGCCTCCACGACGGCCCAAGAGGCCTCCAAGACGGTCCACGAGACCTCCCAGATGCCCTCCAGGAAGGCCCGAAGAGGCCAAAATCATTGATCCCCTATGTGTTTGAAGGTTTTTGGCATTCG
>CAUYUJ010005469.1:0-145000 GCA_963575745.1 Prorocentrum cordatum | reverse complement strand
GCATCAGCATCATCAGCATCAGCAACATCACCATCACCATCAGCATCAGCATGATCATCATCATCATCATCATCATCATCATCATCATCATCATCATCATCATCATCATCACCATCATCAGCATCAGCATCAGCATCAGCATCATCATCATCAGCAGCATATTCAGCATCATCAGCATCAGCAGCAGCATCATCATCACCATCATCATCATCAGCATCAGCATCATCATCAGCATCGTCATCATCGTCATCAGCATCATCAGCATCATCATCACCATCACCATCACCATCACCATCAGCATCAGCAGCATCATCAGCATCATCATCATCATCGTCATCATCATCATCGTCATCATCATCATCGTCATCATCATCATCGTCATCGTCATCAGCATCATCATCAGCATCATCGTCAGCATCATCAGCAGCATCATCATCTCTCTCGGAGGAGGGCCAGTTGAGACAACGGCGGTTCTCCGACCCAGCCGAGATCCACTCAAAATCGGCACCCGGGCCCCTCCCGGGGTCCATGCAAGACCCACTCTTTTCAGGTTCGCTGCGTCTCGTGGCTGGTCCTAGCTGTCGCCGTAATCAGCGGCTCATCGGGCTTGAGCCTTGATTGGCTCTGGACTCGCACTCTACCTGCAAGGAGGAAAGACTGGTCTGCTCTGTTAGGACGGGCTTCTCTGGAAGGCAGGTCTGCCTCCCCCCCAAAAAAACGGCTCCTCGAGGCAGGCCCAGCCGCAGGCGACGAGAGGCCGTCGCGAGGCGCAGGCAAGACGAAGACCGCCGGGGAGGGCCGCCGTCGTCTCGCCTGGCCCCCTCCTCCGACCTCTCGCCAAGATTAAGTCGGGCCTGTCCCCCTACAGGGGGATTTTCGACGAAAAATAAAAGATACCCCCAAAATAGTCCAAAAACAGTCTGGGGACTATTTTTGAGCATTGTTTGACCATTTCGGCATATTTTTGGAGTATCTCTTTTTTTCCGTCGAAAACCCCCCTGTATCGGGAGCGGCCAAGATGGGGATGTCCAAAAGGGGGGGGTGCAAATCATGACCGGCGGCATGTGCGCGGCACAGCGGGGGGGCCTGGGACGTAGTAGAATAAGAGGCGCCATGAAATCTGAGGAAAAATCATGGCCCGTGCCATTAAATCCACCCCCCCAATCATCAACCCCCTCTTTTCCGCTCACGACTGTAGGGGGACAGGCCCGACTGATCGCCAAGATCGGCCAGCATCGAGCCGGGAAATCGGATCGAGTCGGAATGTGCGCCCCGGCGGGCCGCCTCGGCGCGGGGTCGGCATCGGCTCGGGCCCGCCGCGCCAGGGGACGCGCCGCAGCGCAGCGCGGGCAGCGGACCGTCGCTCGGATCGTCGGTCGCTGTCGGACCAGATCGGTCGGAGCGCACAGGACCCAGCCCCCCTGTGCGTGCGCAGGAGGAGGAGGAGGAGGCGGAGGAAGAGGAGGAGGAGGTGGTAGGAGCAGGGAGACGAGGACGAGCAGGACGAGGACGAGGGCGAGGGCGAGGAGAAGGAAGCAGGCTTCCTCGCATCCCGCGGCGGGAGGGCCGACTCCCCCGCCGGCCATGGCGCCGGGCGTGCCCCTCCTCCTCAACCCGTCGAGGGCAGGGCCCCGCCCGCGCGGCCGCGGGGTCCTCCAGCTCACCCTTGGTGGAGTCCCAGACCCGCGCCGCCGCGGCAAGCACGTGGCCCTGATGTGGGACGCACGGCGACGTGCTGATACTATTATTTAGGAGGCAACTACTGGGAAATTCTCGTCGGAAAGATGAAAGAGGACTAAGCCCCATTTGGGAGCTCGGACTAAGCAGGATTAAGCTGGATTAAGTGGGATTAAATAGGATTAAGCCGGATTATGCCAGATTTCGGACCAGGGCAGAATCAGAATTTGACCTCCCAGGAGTTGCATCCGAATATCATGTCCTCCTTGGAGGCGCGCGCCCGACCCGAACATGTAGTGCACCCATCTTGTAGTCTGCCGTTTCCCAAGCGGTGTGGACAGCAAGCGCCCGCTACGACGCGTATGTTATGAGATTTCTCGGTGCGCTCGTCGCCCCTGGGGGGCGCGACGCACAATATAGTACAAGTATGCTGGGGTGGCGCCGACGATAGGGGGTGCATTCAGGCAGGAGGGCTCGACCTGAACAGTATCCTTCGTTTCCGCTGTTCGGCGGCGAACGCGGGGAGGAAGGGGGAAGGAGAAGGCCTCTTCAGAGGGCGGCGGGGCTACTCGGAAGCCTTCCAGCCTTCTGGGAGGTTGTCCGTGGCTTCGGGGAAGGCTGAGGAAACTTCTCAGAGGGCTGAGGGACATCCGAGCCTTTTGAGAAGGCCTCATTCTTCTCCTTCTCCTTCTCGCCCAAGTTCGCCGCCGCCTTGTGCCAGCTCCCACCCCTAACCCTCCTCTCTTCCTGTTGCCAGCGGCCCCACTCTCGACCCCCCGCGGCGGACGCGCTGCAGGGCGCGCACGCACGCTCCCGCGGCGAAACGAGCGTGGGGGAGGTGAGAGCCTCACTTCGCTCCACCTTCCTGAAAATCCAACTTCTCGGCCTCCCTTCTGCTTGGTCTTCGCTCCGCCCCCGCTGCAGAGCACGAAGCCGGGACGGGACCGGCCCGCCAGGCCGCCACGACACCGGCCAGGTCGAGCCCCGGCAGGACGAGGCGGGGCCCCGCGCCGCGGAGCAGCTGCTGGCACGCGCTCGGCCCCCCGGAGGGCCCTCCTGCCGGGCCGGCGGCGCCCACCAGGGGGCGGCGCGCGAGGGGGGGGGGGCCTCGGAGAGGGCGGCGGGCCTTCTAAGACTAGACCAGCGCGTTCCGCTGCTCGCAGCGTAGCTGCTCGCACACGGCCTGGATCTGCCACGCGGGGGGATCTGCGGTACGTCACATCGGGGCCGACATGTGTTTTTCAGACGCCTGCGAGCAGGCACTTTGCGAGCAATGAAACGCGCTCGGCGACAGGAGGCAGGGGGGCTTCCTCGAAGCCCGCCTGGCTTCGAGGGCACTTTCCTCGAGGGTCCCCGGGGCCCTCCTCGGAAACCGCCGGCCGTCTCGGAAGCCCCATCCTGCCTTCTCAGAAGGAGGCCGCCCCCCTCTCGCGCAAACCCCCTTGGCGCGGGCCGCCAGACTGTGCCCCCTGGCCGTCAGGAAGTGGATCGGCATGAACAACGAGTCATGGATGATCGACGAGCGCGTTCCACTACTCGCAAAGTAACTAGTCGCAAATGGCCTGGATCCCCCGCGGGGGAGCTCCGATAAATTACAGCAAAGCAGACAGGTGCTTTTCGGGCGTTTGCGAGTAGCCACTTTGCGAGTAATGGAACGCACTCGGCGGGATGAGGGGTCGGGCTTGTGAAAATCACGGCGTCAGACAGCTGGGACTGGCTGACAGGCAGACGGCGCCTGTAATCCAGCGAGATCCACGCGCTGGACGGAGGTCGCGTGAAGTCAATTGAACCCGACGTCCCGTGCCGGAAGCGAATATCAACTGACCAAGACGGTGGTCAGATGTTCGATAGCACCCCGTCCCCCCGTCACCCATGCACCAAGGGAGTCTGTCGCGCCAGGAGACGCGTCCAGGAACGGCAACGGGGAGCGAGAAAGCGAGGTCCGGTAGACGGACGCGCTATGATTGTCGTGGCTCCGCCGGTGCAACGCGTGGAGCGCTCGGCACTGCGCGCACAGACTCGCCCACATGGCACAGCCCTGCTCGGCACGGCACACACACACACACACACACCTCTTCCTCCTCCTCCTCCTCCTCCTCCTCCTCCTCCTCCTCCTCCTCCTCCTCCTCCTCCTCCTCCTCCTCCTCCTCCTCCTCCTCCTCCTCCTCCTCCTCCCCCCCTCCCCTTCCCCCTCCTCCTCGACACACACACACACACACACACACACACACGGCACGCCATGGCGTGCGCCACAGTGGCGCGCGCGCCGCACGGCACGCAGAGAGCGCGGCACGCCCACGGCGTGGCACGCGCGGCGGCACCGCACGGCACGGCGCAACCCGGAGGGCCCGACCAGAAGGCCGCGAGTGACCGCGCGGCGTGCACGACTGAAGAGGCCCCAGGACACACAAATAAATACACACAAATAAAAGGATCCCCCATATTTTCACATATTTTCTGGGTTTTTGTCTTCCCCCCCATTTCCCATATTTTCCCATATTTTCTTGGGAATCGACGATTACTTGTGTCTGTGTGTTTCTGTCCCCTCCTGAACAGCTCAGACCAGTTCGTGGCGCGCGCAAAAACAGCTCCCCCCTGGCGACTCACGGACTGCAGGAGGGCTCCAAGCAATACACCACCACCGGCCCAGGACAGGCCCGTCCTGGGCCCTGGACTGGTGTGCAGGCCCTCCCGGCCGAGGCCTGGAGGCCTATACACCGGTCCAGAGCCCAGGATGGACCTGGCCAGAGCTGGTGGTGGTGTATTGTTGGCGTCCCTCCGAGACTGCACCCTGACCCCCAGCAGCACCAAGCACCACCCACGAAGCCGAACCGCTCGGCCCACCGTCGCTCCACGCGCGCGGTCCCGCCCGTGCGCGGCCGGTGCAGACCACCGTCCTGAGCTGCTGGCAGGCCATGTCAATGGCCCCGACCTGTGCGGATGACTGCTCTCGCCGTCGCGGCTGCCCTGGTGGCGCAGTGCCAGTGCGTCGCCCTGCGGGGCGCGCAGACATGGATTGGCGCTCCATGGATTAGGCGCGCGGTCGCCAAATCCATGGATCGGGGGAGGTGCCCTCCCCGAAATGCGGCCGGTGCCGCCTCGATCGGCGGCGGAAATCCGCGGTTTCCCATGGAAACGGGACCCGTCGCCAATCCACGCCCCCTTCAACCCATGTTTGCGATGGCCTGCCCCCAGGGCGGTTCCAGTCCCGTAGCCCCCGCTCCGAGCGGTGGCCGGCCGTTCCTGTCGCTCGCTGGTTGCGTGTGCCGCGCAGGCCGCCCTCGGCCTGTGCCGGAAGAGGCCGGGGCCCAAAGGAGTCCCCACCGCTTCGCGCCATCTGGGGCCTCTGGGGACCTCTGGGCCTCGTGAGGGTGCTCTGGAAGCCAGCTGCACCGTGCCTCCCTGGGGAGGCTGGGGCCACCCTGGGCCAGGACCACATCCGGCAACGCCCCACATTCGGGGTCCGGGCGGAGGATACTGGTCTGTCCAGATCCGCCACGTGGTGCTGCCCTCCCCACGTTTGTCGAGGCGTTCCCCTCGATTTCCCCCCTGGTTTGTCCGCACTGCACAGGTCCCCTGACATGAAACCCGTATATAATTTAGGCGTGAGCCGCACGACCCGTCGGTCGTGGTCGAGTCCGCATACTGCGTCAGAAAGACGCAGTTCGTGAAGGCGGTCGGTTTCCTGCGGGCGAAAGTGGTTACGGTGGAAGCATTGGATAAGGAACCATTGGATAAAGAGTCCTGAGTCTGGAAGCCGGTTGACCTCCAATCTTGGATGGGCCGCGGGTATCAACGTCACCCTCATCAGATAAGGAACCCTCGAGGGTCTAGAGCCTCCAAGGGACACCCCTTAACCGACGCCCAAGCCGTGTGCGCCGCCAGGCGCTTGTACTTCCAGCGTTCGGGACGGCACTCCCCTCTTCCGTACGCTAGCACTCCGCATGCGCTAGGGGCCTCCGTGGCACAAGAACGTGATGGGTCCTTCCCCAGGGCGAGGGCACGGGCGGCGTGCAACGGGCCCCACGGGCCACCGCAGGGGTCCAGTCTGCGACGCACCCCCGGCAGTTCCACTTGCACGGCACGACCCGCAAGGCATGTGTACCCCATGGCGTGGATCGCAAGGCGTGCCGCACGCACGATCACCCTGCAAGGCACACTGTCTGGGCACCAAAATCTGCGATTGGACCCGTGGGAACGACCATTGCAGACAAATCGAGAACACTTACACATATCGCTGCCGAGGACTCTAGACTAGTGCATAGTCAATCTGCAAAAAAAAAGACTGGCACGACACAAGGACCCACATACGGCCACAACCACAGACAACAACGATAACACAACAACCATACCATATTTCAAATTCGCCGCCACAACGATCATGGACATGTGGGGACATTTCACTCATGCGACTACGACGAAAACCCTGGCGAGCAACCTCTGCGAAGTCGATGGGATTGACCGCATCTAGAAACTACGAGGCGCTAAGACTTGACAGCGAACACTTCGACAGTGGAGAAGATGTGCAACAAGTATCAGCATCTCGGGCTTCCCATGCCTGCACTCGCAGGGAGTCGACCGAAGAGCGAGCCCCAGCCGCGCTCGCAACCGGTACGCACCTGCCACCTAACTCCCCCGCGCTCATCGGTGGCTTGGATTCGCTTGAAACCCATGCACATGGATGCACGGATCCTTCTCATCCTCCTCGCTATCCTCCTCCGCGTCCTACTCCTCCTCCTCCTTCTCCTCCTCCTCCTCCTCCTCCTCCTCCTCCTCCCCCTCCTACTCCTCCTCCTCCTCCACCACCGCCTCACATCATCATTATCATCATCATCATCATCATCATCATCATCATCAACATCATCATCCTCATCATCATCAGCATCAGCAGCAGCAGCATCATCAGCATCAGCATCATCATGATCATCATCATCAGCAGCATCTTCATCATCAACATCAGCATCAGCATCATCAGCATCATCATCATCAGCATTGTCATCATCATCATCATCACCACCAGGATCCTCATCATCAGCATCATCATCATCGTCGTCGTCATCGTCATCATCATCATCATCCTTCTCCTCCTATTCGTCCTCGTCAAATGTCGGTCCCTCGGTGGGCTTTCTCTTGAATCCTGTGTGCCAGGATGTCCTCCTCCTCCTCCTCAACGTCTTCCTCTCCTCCACCTCCTCCTCCTCCTCCTCCTCCTCCTCCTCCTCCTCCTCCTCCTCCTCTTGCTGCTCCTTCTATTTCTCGTCTTCGTCCAAACGCACAAAACGTTCCACAGGTCAAGGTCGATCAGCGGCCCTACCTGAGTACGTCGTTGCGTCCGCCGCGTAAAGGCAAAAATAAACTGGAAGATTTGGGGGTGACAGTAAGTTGTGAGACACAGTATGAAAAGAGAGACAAGGGCACAAAAAGTGTCTACCTCCTACTCATCCTCCTCTTCCTCCTCCCCCTCCTCCTCCTCCTCCTCCTCCTCCTCCTCCTCCTCCTCCTCATGAAAATCAGCATCATCATCATCATCATCATCATCATCATCATCATCATCATCACCATCACCATCACCATCACCATCATCATCATCATCATCATCATCATCATCATCACCACCATCTTCATCACCATCAGCATCATCACCATCATCGCCATCATCACCATCAACATCATCATCAGCAGCATCAGCATCAGCAACATCATCATCATCATCATCATCATCAGCAGCAGCAGCAGCATCAGCATCCTCATCATCATCATCATCATCGTCGTCATCATCATCATCATCATCAGCGTTAGCATCAGCATCATCATCATCATCATCATCATCATCGTCGTCATCATCGTCATCATCATCAGCATCGTCATCATCATCATCAGCATTACAGTCATCGCCATCATCATCATGCAGCATCGCCACACCATCAACATCATGATAGTCATCACTAAACTCCTCCTGATCATCGACCTCATATTCCTATTTGTCCTCCTCCTAATCATCATCATCACCATCATCATCATCAGCATCATCATCATCATCATCATCATCAGCATCAGCATCAGCATCATCATCATCAGCATCATCATCAGCATCCCACCAATCACCATAATCATCATCAGCATCGTCCACATCATAATCGTAACAATCATCAGCATCCTCCTCGTCACCATCAGCATCAGCATCGTCAGCAGTATCGTCATCATCATCAGAATCATCATCAGCATCATCACCGTCATTAGCATCATCAGCATCGCCGTCATCATCATCAGCATCGCCATCATCACCAGCATCATCAGTATTATCATCATCACAATCAGCATGATCATCATCATCAGAATCATCATGGACATCATGGTCATCATCATCACCAGCATCACCAGCATCACCATCATCATAATCATCATAATCATCAGAATCATCATAATCATCAGCATCATCACCAGCATCGCCGTGATCAGTATCATCTTCAGCACCATCATTATCGTCATCATCGTCATCATCATCATCAGCATCGTCATCATCGTCATCAGCATCATCATCAGCATCGTCATCATCATCAGCATTACAATCATCGTCATCATCATGCAGCATCGTCATCATCGTCATCAGCATCAGCAGCAGCATCATCATCATCCAACAGCATGATCAGCATCATCATCAGTTTCATCATCAGAATCAACATCGTCATCATCATCATCATAACCATCACCATCACCATCACCATCATCATCAACATCACCATCACCATCACCATCAGCATCATCATAGCCATCACAATCACCATCACCATCGCCATCACCATCATCATCATCATCATCATCATCATCATCAGCAGCAGCAGCAGCAGCATCATCATCCTCATCATCATCATGTTTGTCCTCCTCCTCCTTCTCTTCATCCTCCTCCTCTTGCTCGCCCTTCCGACGGAAGGGGGCGCGAGATCGGCAAAACTGAGGAAACCAAAAGGCACCAATACCGCTACCCCCCAGATCACTCCGACCAGAGAAACCCGAGGCGAATCCAGCCCTGGAGACGAGGGCCTCTGAGGAGACCCAGACCAGCGACAGCAAGGCGATCTTAGCGGCTCACTTTCTGTAGAAGGCTCAGCCGGAATCGAAGAGCCATTACATAAAAAGATCGTCGAGGAACCTGTCTGCTTGAATCGCCGAGGAGCCCCCTTCAAGAGTGTTCCTCCTCATCCTCCTTTTCCTCCCCCTCCTCCTCCTCCTCCTCCTCCTCCTCCCCCTCCCCCCTCCTCCTCCTCCTCCTCTCCTCCTCCTCCTCCTCCTCCTCCTCCTCCTCCTCCTCCTCCTCCTCCTCCTCCTCCTCCTCCCCCTTATCCTCCTCCTCCTCCTCCCCCTTATCCTCCTCCTCCTCCTCTTGTAAGAAGCGAATGCGCCGTGGCCTGAGCTGCGGCCATCCCGGGGGAGGAGGGAGCCAGACCGCGGCCGCCGCACGGGCGGGAACGCGGCGCGCGCCGAGTGGCCCCCGCCGCTGCCCGCGCGCGCGGGGCAGGCCCGCGCGGGGGGCCCGGGGCGCCTCCGCAGCGGCGCTGGCAGAGGAGGCGCGGCAGACGGGGGTCGGTCAGGTCGGCAGGACAATCTGAGTGTGATCGCAGATGTTTTCGCCAGTGTACATGGATGGGCCACCCACCACTCTGCTTACGGTGGGCGTGGCCGGGGTCGGTCAGGTCGGCAGGACAATCTGAGTGTGATCGCAGATGTTTTCGCCAGTGCGGATGGATGGGCCACCCACCACTCTGCTTACGGTGGGCGTGGCCGGGGTCGGTCAGGTCGGCAGGACAATCTGAGTGTGATCGCAAATGTTTTCGCCAGTGCGGATGGATGGGCCACCCACCACTCTGCTTACGGTGGGCGTGGCCTCGGATGCTAAGCGTCGGTCGGGCTGGCAGGACATGCGCGCACCGTGAACAGGTCACCATCAGAAAGCAACTCGCGGATGCACTCGGTCGTGTGCCCATGGCGCCCAATAGCGCGCCCAACCGGGCGTCAGTCAGGTCGCCAGGACTCACGGATTTCTCGCCCGTGCGGCCCCGAGGGACAGCGCCGAGGACGCACGGAGGTGCAGATCGCTTTCGTGTGCACAGCGGGTTCGCTGTGTGCGCTGATGGTCAACAGAAGCCGACGTCCGCACCGTGGACGGATATCACCCTCAGAAAGCAACTCGCCGGGGCGTTCGGTCGTACGCCCGTGGCGCCCACTGTTGCGCGCAACCGGACGCAGAACAGACATCCAGCGTCTCCCTCACGTGGCGCTACTGGGCTACTCGGTATTCCGGGACGCTTTTGGGTACTCTTTGACGCCATTGAACGATCTTGGGCGCGACTCGCCACATGCAACTTCAGAAGAGCGGAGACTTCCGTGATTGGCTGTCTGAAGAACATGCTCGCGCCTGGAAGAAGAATAAGAAAAGACTAGAACAACCAAAAAACAATTATGCTAACGGAGTTCCCCACATAAAGATATTAACGGTTTCGTGGGACCCATGGGGTACGACAACATCAACACGAAGGAGAAGCTCATCGAACGAGTAAGTACGCACGAAAGGGCAGACGAAAGAAAGGAGGAGGGAGGACAGGTGCTCAGGAAACGAAGCCTCGTAAATAGTACGGTTTCTTGATACCCTCCTCGCTCTGGCGGGGCCCCGCTGGGTCCTTTCTTGATAACCATGTAAATAGTATGGGTTTCCGATACCCTCTTCGCTCAGGCGGGGCCTCCCTGGAGAGGTGGGAGGGGCACGAAACCATGTAAATAGTATTGGTTTCCGATACCCTCCTCGCTCAGGCGGGGCCTCCCTGGAGGGGTGGGAGGAGCACGAAACCTTGTAAACGGTATTGGTTTCCGATACCCTCCTCGCTCAGGCGGGGCCTCCCTTGAGGGGTGGAAGTGGCACGAAGCCATGTAAATAGCACGGGTTTCCGATACCCTCCTCGCTCAGGCGGGGCCTCCCTGGAGGGGAGGGAGGCGGGAAGCGGGAGGGAGAAGGAGAGGATGTTCTGGGAAAACAAGAACCCCACTCAGGATGTGGGGAAATCCGCCAGCCCCCTTGTGGGGCCACCAGGCTGCGAGGCACGTGATTCGCAGTTTCCTGTTCCAGTTGTAGCTTGTAGTTTCCAGTGTTACAGTTCTGCTTCTTGCTGGTTACTGTAACTAGTTGATTGACCGCGCGAGGGGGGGGGAGGCCCAAACAGAACTTCTTAGCACCCCCTGGGCGCGTTGTCTGAATTGCTGGGGGGGCTCGAAATCGACACCCCTCACGCAGATCCGCGGCGTCAGGGTCCAAAAACACAAAGGATTTTGCCACATTTCTGAAATTCGGTGCCACCCCTCACGCAGATCCGCGGGGTCAGGGTCCAAAAACACAATGGATTTGCCACATTTCTGAAATTCGGTGCCACCCCTC
Organism: Prorocentrum cordatum; assembly: GCA_963575745.1. Classification (NCBI taxonomy): domain Eukaryota; class Dinophyceae; order Prorocentrales; family Prorocentraceae; genus Prorocentrum; species Prorocentrum cordatum. Next base: position 133,899 of record CAUYUJ010005469.1, on the reverse strand, counting down.
ACGCAGATCCGCGGGGTCAGGGTCCAAAAACACAAGGGATTTGCCACATTTCTGAAATTCGGTGCCACCCCTCACGCAGATCCGCGGGGTCAGGGTCCAAAAACACAGGGGATTTGCCACATTTCTGAAATTCGGTGCCACCCCTCACGCAGATCCGCGGGGTCAGGGTCCAAAAACACAAAGGATTTGCCACATTTCTGAAATTCGGTGCCACCCCTCACGCAGATCCGCGGGGTCAGGGTCCAAAAACACAAGGGATTTGCCACATTTCTGAAATTCGGTGCCACCCCTCACGCAGATCCGCGGGGTCAGGGTCCAAAAACACAATGGATTTGCCACAGTTCTGAAATTCGGTGCCACCCCTCACGCAGATCCGCGGGGTCAGGGTCCAAAAACACAAGGGATTTGCTACATTTCTGAAATTCGGTGCCACCCCTCACGCACATCCATCACAAGGCGTGGTAACCCAGACTGCGAGTACTCCCTCGACCCTTTAATCCCAAGGTGTGGTAACCAAGCTCGTAAACCATACACGTCTTACCAATCGCCCTGTGTGGTAACCCCTCTTGAGATCAGTTGGTTTTGCCGATTGCGAATCGGCCTAGCATGAAGTTCCGATACTGCTGCACGAGAACGCCAAGGCCTCATGACTTAGCTCTTCCATGGCCCATTCTCCGAGAGAGGGGGCCGGCGGCCGGGGGCGAAGCCCTTACGGATAGTATGGGTTTCCGATACCCTCCTCGCTCAGGCGGGGCCTCCCTGGAGGGGTGGGAGGGGCACGAAACCATGTAAATAGTATGGGTTTCCGATACCCTCCTCGCTGAGGCGGGGCCTCCCTGGAGAGGTGGGAAGGGCACGAAACCATGTAAATACTATAGTTTTCCGACGCCCTCCTCGCTCAGGCGGGGCCTCCCTGGAGAGGAGGGAAGGGCACGAAACCATGTAAATAGCATGGTTTTCCGATACCCTCCTCGCTCAGGCGGGGCCTCCCTGGAGGGGTGGGAAGGGCACGAAACCATGAAAATAGTATGGTTTCCCGATACCCTCCTCGCTCAGGCGGGGCCTCCCTGGAGAGGTGGAAAGGCCCCGAAACCATGTAAATAGTGCGGTTTTCCGATACCCTTCTCGCTCAGGCGGGGCCTCCCTGGAGGGGTGGAAATTGTATTGATATAGGAGGCGGGAGGCGGGAGGGAGAAGGAGAGGATGTTCTGGGAAAACAAGAACCCCACTCAGGATGTGGGAAATAAACAGTTTGTTGGAGGGTGTCGCCGGGCCAAGGATTGTCAAGAAACGACTCGGGATGGAAAACCAGCTGCGGGGAGAGGGTCGGGAAGTCTCGGTGAGAAAGATAACGGTTATGGGCTGCCAAACCCGATTTACGTGGCCATTAAGCAAGATCAGCCAAAATCTCAGGATCAAGCCAGAACAAAACGAAATTATGCGGTATGGGGCCAATTTCTGACCGCGGATATACCAGGGCCAAATCTGAGTTCCAACTCCCAAGAGCTGAACCTTCAGATCAAGTTGACAAACCGTCGAACCAGCAGGCCTGGGATGCATCGAACCGCGTGACGAGACCAGATCGGGAACGAGTTGGATCGCCAGCGAATCGTCGTGGCTCGAATGGATAGATCGACGCGCCCAGTTACACCCAGCTTCAGCCGACGCCAATAAACAGAGTCGAACCGAACCGAATCGGAATCCCTGCCCCAGCCAGCAAGTCGAGTCGCATCGAACTGGATCGGAGGTAGCCCTGGCTGGCCAACTGGCAGCACGTCGATGAAATTTCTTCCTCCGTATGTGGGTGGCGCGCTGTCGCCGCCGGGACTCTCCTGGCCTGGACCAAACAGAAGATCGGCAGTGCACATGCACAAAAATGTACAGACATTGCCGCGCAACACGTTTGCAAGAAGTCATCCGCTGTCCGTGGACCACATCGTCACAACGACCGTCATTGTCAGCATCGCCACGCCCTACTCCTGCACGAAATGCAAGTACCATCCGATGGAAATCTTTCGCGACGCAACGACGGCGTTACAGACGACGGCGACAGAATGTCCCGAAAAGGAACATCATAGAGACTACGTGAGGATTACTCGAGCGTGAGGAACCCGACAACCTCCAAGCACACTGAACGCGCTTAGGAACTTCAGACATGCGCTCTGGCATCGAAGGAGGCATACTGTCAGGGAACCCCCTGCCATCTCAGCCCAAGCGGTCGCACTTGGAGGTTGCTGCTGGCGGTCCGGGACAAATGCTTGGGAGGCACTCGCGGGCAGCCCAGCAGGGGGTGCTTCGGAGGTGCACGTGGGCTGCCCAGGAACGGCGGTTGGGAGCACATGGGCCACGCCAGGCAATCAATAACCAATAACCACCGGCGAGGACGAGCGGCCACGCAGTCGAAACGCAGGCGAGCCGCGCCAGGCGAAAGCACACCAGACGGGAGGAAGAAAAGCAGGCCGCGGGGGGGGGGAATACTACCAGGGGACAGTGATTGGAACACCCTCAAAGCCCGCATGCCGTTTCGCAAACTCCCACCTGACCCCCCAACGCATCACTAACGCCCGACATGCAGCATGCTCAGCGATCTTCTTTGGGTGGGCAGCTGCTTGGAACCAGAACAGACCCCATGTAGGGGGGCGCGGGGGGGGGGCCAGGCGCGAAGAGCCGACGCCACGGGCAGGGCGCAGGCGGCCGCCTCGGGCGCCGACAGAGCGGAAGCAGCAGGACGGGGAAGGGCCAAGCCCAGCTGCCGAAGGCGAAGATGACCACAAACGGGCAAGCATCCGTTTCGACGGGGCCTCTCAGGTCATGGAAGGTGCAGTTACCAATGCCGCTGAGTTTCAATTTCAAGAGGTCCGCTCACATCCGATTCCATGGGATTCATGCATCCGTACCGGGTCTCTGGAGGGCCCACCGTTGTGGAATGCGCAGTGTATTTGTATGTTTGGGCCTGTACTTCAGAATTGGGAGCGTCTGGGAAAAGGCCTTGTCTTGTCGGCGGAGGCGGGAGGCGTCTGTGTTTTTCACTTTATATGGGCTGACAACGTCATTCTGGTGGCGGGCTCCCTCCCCATGTTGACCTCGATGATCGTCGAACTAAGCCAGCCCCTGTACCTTCGCGGTTTCCATTGGAAAGCATCCAGCCTCGAGTTCATGATTGTTGCCAGTGATGATACTGACCCCCTGGTTGGCCATCTTTTCTCTTGATCCTCGGGAAATTGCCCAAGCTCAGCCCTGGTGTACAAGCGCGTCTCGGTGCTGAAGATCCTGGGCGCCGTTATTGACAGAAATTTTACGGATCATGAGCATATTTGTCATCGAATGCGATGTGCTGTTGGCTTTCTGGAAGAACAAATCTTATTATCAGTCGCGTCTTATCTCTATTCATTCGAAGATTCGCCGCTTTGATTCGAGAGTTCGCAGCAAGTTCTTGCATTTGGAAGGGGCTTTTATTGATGCCAATGCGTTGCGGTATATCCACAAGGAGGCAGGGAAGATGCTGTCTCGCATGGTCTGGCGTAACAAGCGAGCAGATGAGAGCTGGAGTATGTTCCTATCACGTCTATCCTATCGTGGTCGCCAGGCTTTGTTTCGTGAACGTAAGGCTAGCCTTGTGCAGTTGTTTGTGTGTAAGCAGTGGATGTGGGCGAAGGATGTTGTGTCAACATGTTTTTCTTCATCTCCTGTTTCATCCCCGTCATCTGCTGCTGCTGCGTTATCTTCTATGCTATCTCAATGTGTCCTGGGAGCTTTGCCTATACCGCTGGAAGAAGAGGAGGACCAGAGCATCTCGGTTGTGGGTGGGTCGCCGTCGTTTGTTGATGTGACCGTTGATCACAAGAGAAATCGCAGGCAGGAGATTCGTGAGATGAAGAGGCAGGCTAAACGTGCCCGTGGGAATTTGTCTCAAAATAGTGCTTGTGTGCGTGATGCCTTTGAGCCGTCCCGTACTGTGCCACCGCCTGAGAAGAGACGGAGACTGCGTTGGTCCCCGAGCCAGTGGCCTCATGGGTGTCTAGCATTGCTCAGTCTCGCCTGCTGATGTTGCACGCTTCGGGTTCGTGGACACGGACTCGTGACACCCTTATCCATCTTGCTGGGACCAAGGAGGCTCGGGCGTATACCCGCTTGAGGGGCCAGAGTACAAATCTGAAGGGGCTCACGCCGTGGCATCTTATCTTCGAGATGGTGCGGAGCGAGCTCTGGCAGTCTAACACGGCGTCAGCCACAGACGACAGAGGAAGAGGGAGGAAGAATATTGCGAGCGAAAGGCAATCCTCACATCGAGCACCCAGCCACACACCATGTTGGGAACAACCTCCGTCGAAAGAACCACGGATACAGTCGATCATAACTGTATTGAACTTGATAAGCTTCTGAAAGTCGTCGTCATGCCAGAGACCACAGTTACCAGTACGAGAATTCCAAGTCATTTCATCAGCCTCAGTATTTCCTTCGCGACCAGACTCAGGAGGACGGATAAGACATGAGACGGAGGTCACATAACATGTTCTGCATGTCCGTTCCCCGTGTAACCCAGGTACACTCTTCCAGGAAGATTCATCCAAGTATACTTTAGCAAGTCTCTGAGCTAACTTATGATCTGATTTAGCCTTCTGCTCCTCCGTCATATTCACCTCCTCCTCCTCCTTCTCCTTAGAATTCCATGGGTGGGGTCTTTGAGTACACACAATTGTACTTGTTCCTCCCTCTATTCTCTTGGCTTTGTCGTCACATTTCTGACTGAATTGGACTTTGATAGTGACTGATGGCTCCGTGAGCCTCACATCCAGGCGTATGCGTCGTGCTTGGGTCTGCCATCTGAGATGGGTCCGATCAGCATCACCATTATCTAACATTCTTTGATTTCAACATGTTGTTTCTTTGATGGAAATATCGTAACACGGTCGGTTGTCGCATCATCGATGTGTCTCTGAGGTTTCGACATACTTCTGTTTGCATTGACTGCCATGTTGTGCGTGTGTGTCGGGCATACACGCATGTTGGTATAAGAGATTTCAAAATTCGTTTTCAGAATCCAGAATTTTGTTGCCTGCTATTAATCATGTTTGATAGTGGAGTGCTCAGGGCTATAGGTGCAAAATTTCGATCAGAACATGTCCTATAAAATTCGAAAATACATTTCACGAGCTTTTCAGCTGAAATTTGGAAGCGCTAATTTCCGTTATCTGGGTGCTGATTTGCGTATTCAGAGCTCTACGAAGGTCCCGCGGTAACCTGGTTGACGGTTTACTGCCGGCCAGCAATTCTGGCGCGCCGGGGGCTAGTTCACAAAAAATCTCGACAGGAGGTTTGCTTTTTTTTGACCTAATTGAAATGATTGTCTGGAAAAGTTGAATGGTCGTTCGAGTTCTAGTACTTTTTCTCCCGCTCGCGATTTTGATTTCAGGTCGATCGGGTACATCCTGGCGCCGGCGGTGAACCGTCAACCTGGTCTTGTGCGTCTTTTGCGAAGGCCGGTTCGAGCTCCCATGGGAGCAGGCCTAAACACAAAGAACCTAAACAGCGAAGCTGTACAGGAAGACAGCGAAGTTGCAAAGGTTAAAGCAGAGGTGCATCAAACAGCGAGGCTGTACAGATATGCACAAGACTGCCAATACACTAGAATATAACACCAAAACAGTGAGACGCAGCAACCACTGGTTGATACAGCGACCACACGAGAAGCAGTGAGAGACCATACAGCAACCACTGGTTTATACAGCGATTACCGTCTCAACACCACTGAGAATGCACAAGGGATTAAAGGTCAGAATGCAGGTAAGAAATGCAAACTGAATTATGAACACACACACACACACAAACAGACAAAGTGAATTATGAACAGGCAACATACGGAGTGGATAAGCATATTACAAAATGGATATGCAATGAACTGATAAGTTGGAAGCTCACTGAACCCATGACATTAAACGTGCAATGAACGCATGAAAAGGAAATTCAACTCAGGAAACTTGCCTTCCAACATCTGTTGAAGCACGCCCAGAAACTTGCATTCAAACATCTGCGAAAGATACTCGCATTCCAACATCTGCTGAAGAAACGCCTGTCCCAACTGAACCGAGAACTCGGCGCGTATCTTGCAACGTCCATTGGCTGAAATCCTCCTTCCAGAAACTTGCATGAACATGTTCGCCCAGAGTTCTAGGCCCACCTTGCACCACAATGAGGTCTTGCAGGATGCCCTCAACAACGGTATCGCGCGTTGCCCTTTGCCTGGTGAAACCGTGAATTTCTAATATTTTCAATCTGGTACACATATAGAACACCACCAAAAAGAATGTCGTGATTGAGGCTATACCCGTAACCGAGCTTCCGGCACTGAGTCTTAGAGGCAACTGGAGTGCCGAACTTTCTGCCCAGACATCTGGCGAGACGAAACACGTTTTGCGACGTGAAGCTCATGCGAAGCATGTCATCTATCAAGTAACTTCGCCCGTGCACTCCAACCTCAACTACGAACTGATCAAACTGCTCCATTTTATCTGGCACCCTAACCTCAGATCGCTTCACTCGCGCGCAAGTTGTTGCACTACCAGCTGAAGAGACTCGCATTCCAACCTCCGCATCTTGTTCTGCTGAAGAAACTTGCAATCCAACATATGCTGAAGAAACTTGCATTCCAACGTCTGTTGAAGCACTCCCAGAAACGTGCATTCCAACATCTGCTGACGAAACAGGCATGCCAACATCTTGTTCTGCTGAAGAAACTTGCAATCCAACATCTGCTGAAGAAACTTGCATTCCAAAGCCTGTTGAAGCACTCCGAGAAACGTGCATTTCAACCTCTGCTGAAGAAACATGCATGCCAACATCTTGTTCTGCTGAAGAAACTTGCTATCTCACATTTGCTGAAGAAACTTGCATTCCAACGCCTGTTGAAGCACTCCCAGAAACGTGCCTTCCAACATCTGCTGAAGAAACATGCATGCCAACACCTGCTGAAGAAACTTGCGTTCCCACGTCTGCTGAAGAAACTTGCATCGCAACATCTGCTGAAGCACTCCCAGAAACTTGCATTCCAACATCTGTTGAAGAAACCTGCGTGCCAACATCTGCAGTAGGAACGTGCATTCCAACAGCTGCCGAAGAAACTGGCGCCCCAACATTTTGCCGAGGGGGAGACTTTGCCAAGCTTGCAAAGGGATCTTCCGTCCTGGAACCACTCATGTCATGTTCCTCCTTTCCACGAATGGCATCAAACAGATAAATCGTACTCCCTGCAGATTAGCCCGAATGCGCGAGACCACATGAAGCAAATGCCGCCTCCTCCTCCTCCTCCTCCATATCGTCAAAAACAGCAGCTGAGCTACCCTCGGAAGTAGAATCGAGATATCGAAAATATCGGGGAGCATATATCTTCTGCACACAAACGCCCTGCCGCAACTCTGATCCATATTTAATACACCTCGGAGCCACAACTCTGAATTCCAATGCGCCAAACAATGAGATCACGCGCGGCGTCTCTCTGGCTCGCTCCAATTCGGCGACTCTCTTTTGGAGCGTCCTCACTGTTGAGCAAAGCCAATTGACAACTTCTGAAGAAACGACCATATGAGAACAAAGAGATACACGAATTCAAACCTGTAGCAATTCAGACTGAAAAAGCAATGTGCACTCAGGCAGTGAATGAACGTGTACGGTAATCAGGCAAAACCGACACTGAGGCACCGTGTACAGTAAGAGGAACAAAAGGACACCTCTCTGCACTATGCAGCTCGAAACGAGGGGGACCCCAGCGGTGAGGCCAAGCTAAGCAGGAGGTAAGCTCTGCTCAACCTGGTCACCGCCGGGAACCTCGTAGAGCTCTTTTCACGCGTGAGAGAGCTCAGAGTCGGAAGAGAGAGCTTCTGGAGGCATTTCTCGAAAAATTGAACATTCATTTTTTTCATGTCGACATGAAGTTAGTTCCGCCAAGTGTTTTGATAGTAAATGTGCGCCTACAGAGCTCATAGTAAGACGCAGAGGCCCTCATAGTCGTTTACAGGTAGGAAAAATCTCGTTTCTCAAAATGAACTGTCAACTGGGAACCGGCGGTAAACCGTCAACCAGGTTACCGCCGGACCCTCGTAGAGCTCTGGATAGACCAAGTCGGTTCCAAGATAACAGCAGAAAAACGCTTCTGAATACCAGCTTGAAAAATAAAGACATCTTGTTTTCGGTCGTAGACAATCTTGGTTCCCCCTAGTCTTTTGATCGAAATAATGCAGCTAGGGCCCTGAGGATTGCACCATCGAAACCGCCATGATTCACTGCATAGAATAAAAATTCGAATTTGCAAAACAAATTTCAAAATCTCTCGCCATCTTCGAAAAACCGACACTAGGTCACCACATTGTCCGCCCGGGCCGGGTTGACCAACTAGCTGCACCCCGCGCCCGAATTCCTCTATCTCATCGATGCCGAAGAGCTCTACTGGGCGCCGGCGGTAAACCGTCAACCTTTCTTACCGCCGGGGGACTCGTAGAGCTTCCTGACAATATATGATGTCGAAAAAAATGGCACAGAACGAATAGTTTTTCAGCCCAAGCGATTTCACACCTCTCGATGCAACAGCCCAACGCCCCCGATGCTTCTGGATTGTCTTCTGTACGAGCTCTGTAGCTCTCCTACAGCCCGAGTTACGTGCGTAAATCGATAGCACCTCTCAAGATGACTCGAACAAAACAAACAGTTTGACAAACCCAGCTCGAGTATCAGACCGAGTTCAGACCTCTCAATGCGACAGGCGGACGCGTCTGATGTCTCCGAGTCGATTCCTGTGATTACCAGCCCTGCAGCCCACCTGCAGCCCGAGTTAAGTGCAGAAAACCAAGAGCACCTCTCAGGATGACTCGAACAATACGAATAGTTTTGCGGACCTAGTTCGGGCAGCAGACCGAGTTCCGAGCTCTGGGTTCGACAGGCGAACGCGCCTGATGTCTTCAAATCGATTTCTGTGATCATCTGCACTGTGGCCACCCTACCGCCCGAGTTGAGTGCAGAAAACCGACAGCACCTCTCAAGATGACTCGAACAATACGAATAGTTTCGCGATTCTAGATCGGGCAGCAGACCGAGTTCCGAGCTCTGGATTCAACAGACAAACGCGACTGATGATTCTCAATCCGTTTCTGTAAGTATCAGCTCTGAAGCTGTTCTACAGCTCGAGTTTAGTTCAGAAAAACGAGAGCGCCTGTCAAGATGACTCGAATAATACGAATAGGTTTGCGGACCTAGCTCGGCTAGCAGACCGAGTTCAGACCTCTAGATGCAACAGGCAAACGCGCCTGATCATTCTGAATCGATAAGGTGTGCTTACCAGCCCTGTAGCTGCCCTACAGCTCGAGTTAAGTCAAATGTACCAAGAGAGCGTGTCAAGATGACTCGAAACGGCCGATCCCGCCCGTGTGCTTTTTGGCAGTAAAAGGTACCCGACCGAGCTGAGATCAAGATGGCGAGCGGGAATAAGATCAAATATCATGGGAAAAAATACTAGAGCTCAAACGAATTGAGGAATTTCGAGAACAAAATTTTCAACCGACCAAAAGTCAGCAAAAGGTCCGTCGAGATTTTTCTTGCCAACTAGCTTTCCAGGGCCCCGGAATTACTCTTAAACTCCCAGCAAGAACTGGGCACCGGCGGTAAACCGTCAACCTTTCTTTTTGCGTCGGGGGACTCGTAGAGCTTCCTGACAATATATAATGTCGAAAGAAATTGCAGAGAACGAGTAGTTTTTCAGCCCAAGCGATTTCAGACCTCTCGATGCAACACCGATGATTCTGAATCGTCTTCTTTATGGGCTCTGTAGCTCTCCTACAGCCCGAGTTACGTGCGTAAATCGACAGCAACCCTGAAGATGACTCGAAGAATACGAATAGTTTGGCAAACCTAGATCGAGTATCAGACCAAGTTCAGGCCTCTGAATGCAACAGGCGGACGCGTCTGATGTCTCCGGATCGATTCCTGTGATTACCAGCCCTGCAGCCCCCATACAGCCCGAGTTAAGTGCAGAAAACCGACAGCATCTCAGGATGACTCGAACAATGCAAATAGTTTCGCGGACCTAGTTCGGGCAACAGACAGAGTTCAGAGCTCTGTATTCGACAGGCGGACGCGCCTGATGTCTTTAAATCGATTCCTGTGACTACCAGCACTGTAGTCCCCACAACCCGAGTTAAGTACAGAAAACCGACAGCACCTCTCAAGATGACTCGAATAATACGAAGAGTTTCGCGATTCTGGAGCGGGCAGCAGACCGAGTTCGGAGCTCTGGATTCAACAGACAAACGCGACTGATGATTCAGAATCGGTTTCTGTAAGTATCAGCTCTGTAGCTGTCATATAGCTCAAACCGAGTGCCTGTCAAGATGACTCGAATAATACGAATAGGTTTGCGGACCTAGCTCGGCTAGCAGACCGAGTTCAGACCTCTGGATGCAACAGACGAACGCGCCTGATCATTCTGAATCGATGAGGTGTGCTTACCAGCTCTGTAGCTGTCCTGTATCTCGAGTTAAGTCCAATATAGCGACAGCGCGTATCAAGATGACTCGAAACGGCCGATCCCGCCTGGACGCTTTTTGGCAGTAAAAGGTACCCGATCGAGCTGAGATGAAGATGGCGAGCGGGAATAAGATCGAATATCACGGGAAAAAATACTAGAGCTCAAAAAAAACGCATCTAGAGAGCTCGTATTACGACAGAGAGGCCCTCATATTCGTCTACAGGTGCGAAAAAACTGCTTTCTCAAAATCAATGGTCAAATATCTTTCAAATATTTGGAAAAGCACCCAAAAGTTACCACTTTGTCCGTTCTGGTCGGGTCGACCAACTGGGCGCCGGCGGTAAACCGTCAACCTTAGTTACCGCCGGGAGACTCGTAGAGCTTCCTAGCTCGACTTAAATTGAGAAAACCGAAAGCACCTTCCGACTGATAGTCAATATTTTCTTACCTCTGAATGCGACAGGCGGACGCGTCTGATCTCTGCGAATCGACTCCTGTCATTACCAGCCCTGCACTATAGCCCGAGTTAAGAGCAGAAAACCGACAGCATCTCTCAGGATGACTCGAACAATACAGCAGTTTTGCAGACCTAATTCGGACAGCAGACCGAGTTCCGCGCTCTGGATTCGACAGGCGGACGCGCCTGATGTCTTCAAATCGATTCATGTGACCGCCAGCACTGAAGCCCCCCTAAGCGCGAGTTGAGTGAAGAAAACTGAGAGAACTTCTCACGATGACTCGACCAGTACGAATAGTTTCGCGATTCTAGATCGGGCAGCAGAATGTTCAGAGCTCTGGATTCGACAGACAAACGCAGCTGCTCATTCTCAATCGGTTTCACTAACCATCAACTCTGTAGCTGTTCTACAACTCGAGTGAAGTGCAGAAAATCAAGAGTTCCTATCAAGATGACTCGAATCATACGAATAGGTCTGCGGACCTAGCTCAGCTAACAGACCGAGTTCAGACCTCTGGATTGAACAGGCGAACGCGCCTAATCATTCCACATCGATTAGCTGCGCTTCCCAGCTCTGTAGCTGCCCCAAAAATCGAGTTATGTTCAGAAAACCGTCAGCGCGTATCTAGATGACTCAAAACGGCCGATCCCGCCACAGTGCTTTTCGATATTAATTTTCACCCGATCGAGCTGAGATCAAGATGGCGAGCGTGAATAAGATCGAATATCACGGGAAAAAATACTAGAGCTCCAACAAATTGTTGAATTTCGAGAACAAAATTTTCAACTGACCAAAAGTCACCAAAAGTTCCGTCGAGATTTTCCTTGCCAACTAACTCTCCAGCGCGCCGAAATTACTCTTAGCTTCCAGCAATAACTTGCTAAGGGAAGCTCTACGAGTTACTAGCTCCACCCCGCGCCGGAACTGGGCGCCGGCGGTAAACCGTCAACCTTGGTTACCGCCGGGAGACTCGTAGAGCTTCCTAACTCGACTTAAGTTGAGAAAATAAACAGCACTTACCAACAATCTGACTTATAGTGAATAGTTTTTGACCTCTGAATGTGACAGACGGGCGCGTCTGATGTCTGCGAATCGACTCCTATCATTACCAGCCCTGCAGCCCTCCTACAGCCCGAGTTAAGTGCAGAAAACCGACAGCACCTCTCAGGAAGACTCGAACAATAGGAATAGTTTCGCGGACCTAGTTCGGGCAACAGACAGAGTTCAGAGCTCTGTATTCGACAGGCGGACGCGCCTGATGTCTTTAAATCGATTCCAGTGATTACCAGCCATGCAGCCCCCCCTACAGCCCGAGTTAAGTCCAGATAACCGACAGCATCTCGGAAGCGACTCGAACAATACGAATAGTTTCGCGATTCTAGATCGGGCAGCAGACCGAGTTCAGAGCTCTGGATTCGACAGACAAACGCAACTGATGATTCTGAATTCGTGCCTGTAAATATCAGCTCTGTAGCTGTCCTACAGCTCGAGTTAAGTGCAGGAAACCGAGAGTTTCTCTTAGAATGACTCGAATAATACGAAGAGGTTTGCGGACCTAGCTCGGCTAGCAGACCGAGTTCAGATCTCTGGGTTCAACAGGCGAACGCGCCTGATCATTCTACATGCATTAGCTGTGTTTACCAGCTCTGTAGCTGCCCTAGAGCTCGAGTTATGTTCAGAAAACCGTCAGCACATATCAAGATGACTCAAAACGGCCGATCCCGCCAGAGTGCTTTTCGATAGTAATATTCACCCGATCGAGCTAAGATCAATATGGCGAGCGGAGATAAGATCAAATATCACGGGAAAAAATACTAGAGCTCTAACGAATGGTCAAAGTTCGAGAACAAAATTTTCAACCGACGAAAAGTTACCAAAAAATCCGTCGAGATTGTTCTTGCCAACTAGCTCTCCAGCGCGCCGGAACTGGGCGCCGGCGGTAAACCGTCAACCTTTCTTACCGCCGGGGGACTCGTAGAGCTTCCTGACAGTATATAGTGTGAAAAAAATCCAAAGAACGACTAGTGTTTCAGCCCAAGCGATTTCAGACCTCTCAAGGTGACTCTAACCAAAAAACGAAACAGTTTCGCAACCCAGTTCGAGTATCGAACCGAGTTCAGACCTCTGAATGCGACAGGCGGGCGCGTCTGATGTCTGCGAATCCACTCATGTGATCCCCAGCCCTGCAGCTCCCCTACAGCCCGAGTTAAGTGCAGAAAACCGACCGTATCGAATAATAGAATAGTTTCGCGGACCTAGTTCGAGCAGCAGACCGAGTTCCGAGCTCTGGAATCGACCAACAGACGCGCCTGATGTGTGCAAATCGATATCTGTGACCCGCAGCACTGTAGCCCTCCCCAGCACGAGTTGAGTGCAGAAAATTGAGAGCACTTCTCAAGATGATTCGGACAATACGAATAGTTTCGCGAACCTAGCTCGGGCAGCAGGCCGAGTTCAGAGCTCTCGGTTCAATATACGAACGCGACTGATGATTCCCCACCGATGTCTGTGACAATGAGCCCTGTAGCTGCCCTACAGCTCGAGTTAAGTACAGAAAACCGAGAGCGTCTGCCAAGACGACTCGAATAATACGAATAGGTTTGCGGACATAGCTCGGCTAGCAGACCGAATTCAGACCTCTCGATTCGACAGGCGAACGCGCCTGATAATTCTGAATGCGATAGGTGTGCTTACCAGCTCTGTAGCTGTCCTACAGCTCGAGTTAAGTACAGAAAACCGAGAGCGTCTGTCAAGACGACTCGAATAATACGAATAGGTTTGCGGATCTAGCTCGGCTAGCAGACCGAGTTCAGACCTCTGGATTCGACGGGCGAACGCGCCTGATAATTCTGAATGCGATAGGTGCGCTTACCAGCTCTGTAGCTGCCCTACAGCTCGAGTTAAGAACAAAATACCGACAATGCGTATCAAGATGACTCGAAACGGCCGTTCCCGCCGGGACGCTTTTTGGCCTTCAAAGTTACCCGATCGAGCTGAGATCAAGATGGCGAGCGAGAATAAGATCGAATATCACGGGAGAAAATACTAGAGCTCTAACGAATGGTCAAATTTCGAGAACAAAATTTTCAACCGACCAAAAGTCACCAAAAGGTCCGTCGAGATTTTTCTTGCCAACTAGCTCTCCAGCGCTCCGGAACTGGCGCCGGCGGTGAACCGTCAACCTGGTCACCGCCGAGAACCTCGTAGAGCTCCTTTCACGCGTAAGAGTGCTCAGAGTGGAAAGAGAGAGCTTCTGGAAGCATTTCTCGAAACGGGAAAAATTGATTTTTTTTCTGTCAACATGAAGATGGTTGCGCCAAGTGTTTTGATAGTAAAAGTGCTCCTAGAGAGCTCATATCAAGAGAGAGAGACCCTCATGGTCGTTTACAGGTGCGAAAAATCTGATTTTTCAAAATGAATTGTCAAATATCTTTCAAAAAATTGCAAAACCACCCAAACTGGGCGCCGGCGGTAAACCGTCAACCTTACTTACCGCCGGGGGACTCGTAGAGCTTCCTGACAATATATAATGTGGAATAGAATTTCAGAAAACGACAAGTTTTTCAGCCCAAGCAATTATAGACCTCTCAAGATGACTCTAACAAAACAAACGAACAGTTTTCCAATCGAGCTCGAGTATGAAACCGAGTTCAGACCTCTGAATGCGACAGGCGGACGCGTCTGATGTCTGCGGATCGATTCCTGTGATTACCAGCTCTGCAGCCCCCCATACAGCCTGAGTTAAGTGCATAAAATCGAGAGTACCTCTCAGGATGACTCGATTAATACAGCAGTTTCGCGGATCTCGTTCCAGCAGACCGAGTTCCGAGCTCTCGGTTCGACGAACGGACGCGCCTGATGTCTCGGAATCGATTCCTGTGACCAGCAGCACTGTAGCCCTCCCCCAGCACGATTGAAGTACAGAAAACCGAGAGCACTTTTCAAGATGACTCAAACAATACCAATAGGTTCGCGAACCTAGCTCGGGGAGCATGCCGAGTTCAGAGTTCTTGATTCAACAGACGAACACGCCTGACAATTCTCAATCGATTTCTGTGATCATTAGCTCTGTGGCTGCACCACAGATCGAGTTAAGTACGAAAAATCGAGAGCGTCTGCTACAATGACTCGAATAATATGAATAGGTTTGCGACCCTAGCTCGGCTAGCAGACCGAGTTCAGACCTCTGGATTCAACAGGCGAACGCGCCTGATCATTCTGAATGCATTAGCTGTGCTGACCAGCTTTGTAGTTGTCCTGAAGCTCGAGTTATCTTGAGAAAACCGACAGCGCGTATCAAGATGACTCGAAACGGTCGTTCCCGCCTGCCTGCTTTTTGGCCTTCAAAGTTACCCGATCGAGCTGAGATCAAGATGACGAGCGGGAATAAGATCGAATATCATGGGAAAAAATACTAGAGCTCTAACGAATGTTCAAATTTTTAGAACAAATTTTTCAATCGACCAAAAGTCAGCAAAAGGTCCGTCGAGATTTTTCTTGCCAACTGGGCGCCGGCGGTAAACCGTCAACCTTTGTTACCGCCGGGGGACTCGTAGAGCTTCCTGACAGTATATAATGTGGAAAAAAATCCAGAGAACGACAATTTTTTCAGCCCAAGCGATTTCACACCTCTCAAGTTGACTCTAACAAGAACGAACAGTTTGGTAACCGAGTTCGAGTATGAAACCGAGTTCAGACTTTTGAATGCGAGAGGCGGACGCGTCTGATGTTTGCGAATCGACTCATCTGATTACCAGCCCTGCAGCCCCCCGACAGCCCGAGAAGTGCAGAAAAACGACAGCAACATGACTCGAATAATACAATAGTTTCACGAACCTAGTTCGAGCAGCAGACTGAGTTCCGAGCTCTGGGTTCGACAGACGGGCGTGCCTGATGTCTCCAGATCGATTCCTGTGACCACCAGCACTGTAACCCGCCCCCAGCACAGTACAGTGAAGAAAACCGAGAGCACTTCTCAAGATGACTCGAACAATACGAATAGTTTCGCGACCCTAGCTCGGCCAGCAGACCGAGTTCAGAGCTCTCGATTCAACAGACCAACGCGCGTGATGATTTCCAAGCGATCTCTGTGACTATGAGCTCGCTAGCTGCCCTACAGCTCGAATTAAGTATGGAAAACCGAGAGCGTCTGTCAAGACGACTCGAATAATACGAATAGGTTTGCGGGCCTAGCTCAGCTAGCAGACCGAGTCCAGACCTCTGGGTTCAATAGGCGAACGCGCCTGATGATTCTGAATGCGATAGGCGTGCTTACCAGCTCTGTAGCTTGCCCTAGAGCTCCAGTTAAGTACAAAATACCGACAGCACGAATCCGGATGACTCGAAACGGCCGATCCCGCCAGTGTGCTTTTTGATAGTAATTTTCACCCGATCGAGCTGAGATCCAGATGGCGAGCGGGAATAAGATCGAATATCACGGGAAAAAATACTAGAGCTCTAACGAATGGTCAAATTTCGAGAACATAATTTTCAACCGAGCAAAAGTTGTGAAAAGTTCAGTTCTTTTTTTTCGAGCCAACTAGCTCTCCAGCGCTCCGGAATTACTCTTAAGCTTCCAGCAACTGGGCGCCGGCGGTAAACCGCCAACCTTTCTTACCGCCGGGGGACTCGTAGAGCTTCCTGACAATATATAATGTGGAAAAGAATTTCAGAGAACGACTAGTTTTTCAGCCCAAGCGATTATAGACCTCTCAAGATGACTCTAACAAAACAAACGAACAGTTTTCCAATCGAGCTCGAGTATGAAACCGAGTTCAGACCTCTGAATGCGACAGGCGGACGCGTCTGATGTCTGCGGATCGATTCCTGTGATTACCAGCTCTGCAGCCCCCCATACAGCCTGAGTTAAGTGCAGAAAACCGAGAGTACCTCTCAGGATGACTCGAATAATACAACAGTTTCGCGGATCTCGTTCGAGCAGCAGACCGAGTTCCGAGCTCTCGGTTCGACGAACGACGCGCCTCATGTCTCGAAATCGATTCCTGTGACCAGCAGCACTGTAGCCCTCCCTAGCACGATTTAAGTACAGAAAACCGAGAGCACTTCTCAAGATGACTCGAACAATACCAATAGGTTCGCGAACCTAGCTCGGGGAGCAGGCCGAGTTCAGAGCTCTTGATTCAACAAACGAACGCGCCTGATAATTCTCAATCGATTTCTGTGATTATCAGCTCTGTGGCTGCCCTACAGATCGATTTAAGTACGAAAAACCGAGAGCGTCTGCTACAATGACTCGAATACTACGAATAGGTTTGCGACCCTAGCTCGGCTAGCAGACCGAGTTCAGACCTCTGGATTCAACAGGCGAACGCGCCTGATCATTCTGAATATATTAGCTGTGCTGATCAGCTCTGTAGTTGTCCTGAAGCTCGAGTTGTCTTGAGAAAACCGACAGCGCGTATCAAGATGACTCGAAACGGTCGTTCCCGCCTGCCTGCTTTTTGGCCTTCAAAGTTACCCGATCGAGCTGAGATCAAGATAGCGAGCGGGAATAAGATCGAATATCATGGGAAAAAATACTAGAGCTCTAACGAATGGTCAAATTTCGAGAACAAAATTTTCAACCGACCAAAAGTCACCAAAAGGTCCGTCGAGATTTTTCTTGCCAACTGGGCGCCGGCGGTAAACCGTCAACCTTGGTTACCGCCGGGGAACTCGTAGAGCTTCCAAGCTCGACTTAAGTTGAGAAAACCGACAGCACCTACCAACATTCTGACTCATAATGAATATTTTTGTCCTCTGAATGCGACAAGCGGACGTGTCTGGTGTCTGCGAATCGACTCCTGTCATTACCAGCCCCGCAGCCCCCCTACAGCCCGAGGTCAGCGCAGAAAAGCGACAGCATCTCTCAGGATGACTCGAACAATACAATAGTTTCGCGAACCTAGATCGGGCAGCAGACCGAGTTCCGAGCTCTGGATTCGACAGGCGGACGCGCACGATCTCGAAAAAACGATTCATATCAACCAGCACTGTAGCCCCCTCTCAGCGCAAGTTGAGTGAAGAAAACCGAGAGCACTTCTCAAGATGACTCGACCAATACGAATAATTTCGCGATTCTAGATCGAGCAGAAGACCAAGTTCAGAGCTCTGGATTCGACAGACAAACGCAACTAACGATTCTGAATCAGTTTCTGTAAATATCAGCTCTGTCGCTGTCTTACAGCTCGAGTTAAGTACAGAAATCCGTGTGTTTCTGTCAAGACGACTCGAATAATACGAACAGGTTTGCGACCTAGCTCGGCTCACAGACCGAGTTCAATCCTCTGGGTTCAAAAGGCGAACGCGCCTGATCATTCTGCATGCATTAGCTGTGCTCACCAGCTCTGTAGCTGCCCTAGAGCTCGAGTTGTTCATAAAACCGTCAGCGCATATCAAGATGACTCGAAACGGCCGAACAGGTTTGCGGACCTAGCTCGACTCAGAGACAGAGTTCAGACCTCGGGGTTCAACAGGCGAACGCGCCTGATCATTCTGCATGCATTAGCTGTGCTTACCAGCTCTGTAGCTGCCCTAGAGCTCGAGTTATGTTCATAAAACCGTCAGCGCATATCAAGATGACTCGAAACGGCCGATCCCGCCAGAGTGCTTTTTGGCCTTCAAAGTTACCCGATCGAGCTGAGATCAAGATGGCGAGCGGGAATAAGATCGAATATCACGGGAAAAAATACTAGAGCTCTAACGAATGGTCAAATTTCGAGAACAAAATTTTCAACCGACCAAAAGTCACCAAAAGGTCCGTCGAGATTTTTCTTGCCAACTAGCTCTCCAGCGCTCCGGAACTGGCGCCGGCGGTGAACCGTCAACCTGGTCACCGCCGGGAACCTCGTAGAGCTCCTTTCACGCGTGAGAGTGCTCAGAGTCGACAGAGAGAGCTTCTGAAGCATTTCTCGAAAAAGGGAAAAAATATTTTTGTGTCGACATAAAGTTGGTTCCTCCAAGTGTTTTGATAGTAAAAGTGCGCCTACAGAGCTCATACTAAGACAGAGAGGCCCTCATAGTCGTTTACAGGTGCGAAAAATCTGCTTTCTCAAAATCAATTGTCAAATATCTTTCAAATATTCCCAAAACCACCGAAAAGTTATCACTTTGTCCTTTCTCGCCGGGTCGGCCAACTAGCTCCACCTCGCGCCGGAACTGGGCGCCGGCGGTAAACCGTCAACCTTGGTTACCGCCGGGGAACTCGTAGAGCTTCCAAGCTCGACTTAAGTTGAGAAAACCGACAGCACCTACCAACATTCTCACTCATAGTGAATGTTTTTTGACCTCTGAATGCGACAAGCGGACGCGTCTGATGTCTGCGAATCGACTCCTGTCATTACCAGCCCCGCAGCACCCCTACAGCGCGAGGTCAGTGCAGAAAACCGACAGCATCTCTCAGGATGACTCGAACAATACAATAGTTTCGCGAACCTAGTTCAGGCAGCAGACCGAGTTCCGAGCTCTGGATTCGACAGGCCGACGCGCGTGATCTCTTTAAAGCGATTCATATGACAACCAACACTGTAGCCCCCTCTCAGCGCAAGTTGAGTAAAGAAAACCGAGAGCACTTCTCAAGATGACTCGACCAATACAATTTCGCGCTTCTAGATCGGGCAGACGACCGAGTTCAGAGCTCTGGATTCGACAGACAAACGCAACTGACGATTCTGAATCAGTTTCTGTAAATATCAGCTCTGTAGCTGTCTTACAGCTCGAGTTAAGTACAGAAAACCGAGAGTTTCTGTCAAGATGACTCGAATAATACGAATAGGTTTGCGGACCTAGCTCGGCTCACAGACCGAGTTCGGACCTCTGGATTCAACAGGCAAACGCGCATAATCATTCTGCATCGATTGACTGTGCTTACCAGCTCTGTAGATGTCCTAAAGCTCGATTTATGTTGAGAAAACCGTCAACGCGTATCAAGATGACTCGAAACGGCCAATCCCGCCGCAGTACTTTTTGGCAGTAAGAGCTACAGGAGCTGAGATCAAGATGGTGAGCGGAGATAAGATCGAATATCACAAAAAAGAATACTAGAGTTCTAACGAATGGTTGAGTTTCGAGAACAAATGTTCAAACGACCAAAAGTGCCCAAATGTCCGTCGAGATTTTTCTTGCTAACTAGCTCTCCAGCGCCCAGAATTACTCTTAAGCTTCTAGCAGTAACTTACTAAGCAGCGCCCTGGAATTACTGGACGCCGGCGGTAAACCGTCAACCTTGGTTACCGCCGGGGAACTCGTAGAGCTTCCTAGCTCGACTTAGTTGAGAAAACCGACAGCAGCTACCAACATTCCGACTCATAGTGAATATTTTTTGACCTCTGAATACGACAGGCGGACGCGTCTCATGTCTGCGAATCGACTGCTGTTATTACCATCCCTGCAGCCCCCTTACAGCCCGAGTTAAGTGCAGAAAACCGACAGCACCTCTCAGGATGACTCGAACAATACAATAGTTTTGCGGACCTAGTTCGGGCAGCAAACCGAGTTCCGAGCTCTGGATTCGACAGGCGGACGCGCCTGATCTCTGCGAATCGACTCCTGTACAACAAGCACTGTAGCCACCCCCCCTCAGCGCGAGTTGAGTGCAGAAAACCGAGAGCACTTCTCAAGATGACTCGACCAATACGAATAATTTCGCGATTCTAGATCGGGCACCAGATCGAGTTCAGAGCTCTGGATTCGACAGACAAACGCAACTGATGATTCTGAATCCGTTTCTGTAAATATTAGCTCTGTAGCTGTCCTACAGCCCGAGTTGAGTACAGAAAACTAAGAGTTCCTGTCAAGATGACTCGAATAATACGAATAGGTTTGCAGACTTAGCTCGGCTAACGGACCGAGTTCAGACCTCTGGATTCAACAGGCGAATGCGCCTGATCATTCTACATCGATTAGCTGTGCTGACCAGCTCTGTAGCTGTCCTGAACCTCGAGTTATGTTCAGAAAACCGTCAGCACATATCAAGATGACTCGAAACGGCCGATCCCGCCAGAGTGCTTTTCGATAGTAATATTCACCCGATCGAGCTGAGATCAAGATGGCGAGCGGGAATAAGATCAAATATCACGGGAAAAGATACTAGAGCTCTAACGAATTGTTGAATTTCGAGAACAAAATTTTCAATCGACCAAAAGTCACCAAAAGTTCCGTCGAGATTTTTCTTGCCAACTAGCTCTCCAGCGCGCCGGAATAGGAGCCGGCGGTAAACCGTCAACCAGGTTACCGCCGGGACCCTCGTAGAGCTCTGATTAAACCAAGTCGATTCCGAGATAATAGCAGAAAAACGCTTCTTAATGCCAGCTTCAAAAATGAAGAAATGTTGTTTTCGGTCGTACAGAATGTTGGTTCCCCGTAGTCTTTTGATCGAAATAATGCAGCTACGGCCCTAGGGATTGCACCATCGAAAGCGCCATGATTTACTGCATAGAATAAAAATTCAGATTTCCAAAACGAATTTCAAAATCTCTCGACATCTTCGAACTGGGCGCCGGCGGTAAACCGTCAACCTTTCTTACCGCCGGGGCACTCGTAGAGCTTCCTGACAGAATATAATGTGTAAAAAATTCCAGAGAACGACTAGTTTTTCAGCCCAAGCGATTTCAGACCTCTCAAGATGACTCTAACAAAAAACAAACAGTTTCGCAGACCAGTTCGAGTATCAGACCGAGTTCAGACCTCTCAGTGCGACAGGCGGACGCGTCTGATGTCTGCGAATCGACTCATGTGATTACCAGCCCTGCAGCCCCCCTACAGCCCGAGTTAAGTGCAGAAAACCGACAGCATCTCTCAGGATGACTCGAATAATACAATAGTTTCGCGGACCTGTTTCGAGCAGCAGACCAAGCTCTGAGCTCTCGAATCG
Organism: Prorocentrum cordatum; assembly: GCA_963575745.1. Lineage (NCBI taxonomy): Eukaryota > Dinophyceae > Prorocentrales > Prorocentraceae > Prorocentrum > Prorocentrum cordatum. Next base: position 112,061 of record CAUYUJ010005469.1, on the reverse strand, counting down.
ACCAACGAACGCGCCTGATGTGTGCAAATCGATTTCTATGACCCGCAGCAATGTAGCCCTCCCCCAGCACGAGTTGGGTGCAGAAAATTGAGAGCACTTTTCACGATGATTCGGACAATACGAATAGTTTCGCGAACCTAGCTCGGGCAGCAGGCCGAGTTCAGAGCTCTCGATACAACAGACAAACGCGCCCGATAATTCCCAATCGATTTCTGTGACTATAGGCTCTGTAGCTGCCCTACAGCTTGAGTTAAGTACAGAAAACCGAGAGCGGTTGTCAAGATGACTCGAATAATACGAACAGGTTTGCGGACCTATTCCCGGATAGCTCCTTGGAGAGCTGAGGGTTTCAGATAAGAAGCCGGCGGTGGGTGGTGAGGAGCACACGCCCACCTCCGCCGGTCCACGATCCCCGCAGGAACTTGCCGGAACCGGCAGCGGGTCCGGGAGCGTGGCTTCCTAGCGTTTCCCAATACGCGTGGCTCCAGGGTGCGCGAAGCGCTTCGGCAGAGCTTCGGAAGAGCTTCGGCAGTTCTTCCAGGCTCCTAGGCAGATCTTCCTTGCGCGCTTTGCAGGGCCCCACGCATCGTAAACGGCGCCCCTGCAAGCGTCTCCTGCGAGGTTTCCAGCGTCCCGCGCATCGTTTCAGGCGGCCTGGCAGAGGTCCCCGTGCGGCGTTCCGCGCTTGGCTTCGCTATCCGGGTTTTGGACGCTTACAAGTAGACCGAGTTCAGACCTCTGCAGTCGAGAGGCGAACGCGCCTGATGATTCTGAATGCGATGGATGTGCTTACCAGCTCAATAGCTGCCCTGCAGCTCGAATTAAGTAGAAAATACTTACCACGCGTATCAAGTTGACTCGAATAATACGAACAGATTTGCGGACCTAGCTCGGCTAGCAGACCGAGTTCAGACCTATGGATTCAACAGGCGAACGCGCCTGATGATTCTGAGTGCGATAGGTGTGCTTGCCAGCACTGTAGCTGCCCTACAGCTCGAGTTAAGTAGAAAATACCGACAACGCGTATCAAGTTCACTCGAATAATACGAATAGGTTTGCGGACCTAGCTCGGCTCGCAGACCGAGTTCAGACCTATGGATTGGACAGGCGAACGCGCCTGATGATTCTGAGTGCGATAGGTGTGCTTACCAGCACTGTAGCTGCCCTACAGCTCGAGTCAAGTAGAAAATACCGACAACGCGTATCAAGATGACTCGAAACGGCCGATCCCGCCAGTGTGCTTTTTGGCAGTAAAAGGTACCCGATCGAGCTAAGATCAAGATGGCGAGCGGGAATAAGATCGAATATCACGGGAAAAAATACTAGAGCTCAAACGAATAATTGAATGTCGAGAACAAATTTTTCAACCGACTAAAAGTTGTGAAAACATCAGTTCTTTTTTTTCGAGCCAACTGGGCGCCGGCGGTAAACCGTCAACCTTGGTTACCGCCGGGGGACTCGTAGAGCTTCCTAACTCGACTTAAGTTGAGAAAACAGACAGCACTTACCAATAATCTGACTTATAGTGAATAGTTTTTGACCTCTGAATGCGACAGACGGACGCGTCTGATGTCTGCGAATCGACTCCTGTCATTACCAGCCCTGTAGCCCCATTACAGCCCGAGTTAAGTGCAGAAAACCGATAGCACCTCTTAGGATGAACCGAACAATAGGAATAGTTTCGCGGACCTAGTTCGGACATCAGACAGAGTTCAGAGCTCTGTATTCGACAGACGGACGCGCCTGATGTCTTCAAATCGATTCCAGTGGTTACCAGCCATGCAGCCCCCCTACCGCCCGAGTAAATATCAGATAACCGACAGCATCTCGTAAGCGACTCGAACGATACGAACAGTTTTGCGATTCTCGAATAATACGGATAAGTTTGCGGACTTAGCTCGGCTAGCAGACCGAGTTCAGACCTCTGGGTTCAACAGGCGAACGCGCCTGATCATTCTGCATGCATTAGCTGTGCTAACCAGCTCTGTAGCTGCCCTACAGCTCGAGTTATCTTCAGAAAACCGTCAGCGCATATCGAGATGACTCAAAAAGGCCGATCCCGCCACAGTGCTTTTCGATAGTAATATTCACCCGATCGAGCTGAGATCAAGATGGCGAGCGAGGATAAGATCGAATATCACAGGAAAAAATACTAGAGCTCTAACGAATTGTCAAATTTCGAGAACAAAATTTTCAACCGAGCAAAAGTCGTCAAAAGTTCCGTCGAGATTTTTCTTGCCAACTAGCTCTCCAGCGCTCCGGAATTACTCTAGAGCTTGCAGCAATAACTTGCTAAGGTAAGCTCTACGAGTACTAGCTCTCCAGCGCGCCGGAATTACTCTTAAGCTTCCAGCAACTAGCTTGGGGGGGCTCTACGAGTCACTGGGCGCCGGCGGTCACCGTCAACCTTTGTTACCGCCGGGGGACTCGTAGAGCTTCCTGAGAACATATAATCTCAAAAAAAATTGCAGAGGACGAATAGTTTTTCAGCCCAACTCGAGTATCAGACCGAGTTCACGTCTGAATGCGACAGGCGGACGCGTCTGAGATTGCTCTGATTACCCGCCCTGCAGCATCCCTATAACCCGAGTTAAGTGCAGAAAGTCGACAGCAGCTCTCAGGATGACTGGAAGAATACGAACAGTTTCGCGATTCTGGGCAGCAGACCGAGTTCAGAGCTCTGGATTCGAACGCGACTGATGATTCTAAATCGGTTTCAATAAGTATCAGCCCTGTAGCTGTCCTATAGCTCGAGTTAAGTACAGGAAACCGAGAGCGCCTGTCAAGATGATTCGAATAATACGGTTTGCGGACCTGACTCGGCTAGCAGACCGAGTTCAGACCTTTGGTTAGGACAGCCAAATGCGCCTGATCATTCTGAGACCATAAGGTGTGCTTATCAGCTCTGGAGCTGTCCTATATCTCGAGTTGAGCTCAGAATAACAACAGTACGAATTAAGATAACTCCAATATTACATATAGGTTTGCAAACTGGGCGCCGGCGGTAAACCGTCAACCTTTCTTACCGCCGGGGGACTCGTAGAGCTTCCTGACAATATATACTGTGGGAAAAGAACTCCAAAGAACGACTATGCTTTAAGCCCAAGCGATTTCAGACCTCTCAAGATAACGCTAACAAAAAACAAACAGTTTCGCAACCCAGTTCGAGTATCAGACCGAGTTCAGACCTCTGAATGCGACAGGCGGACGCGTCGAATGTCTGCGAATTCACTCATGTGATTCCAGCCCTGAAGCCCCCCTGCAGCCCGAGTTAAGTGCAGAAAACCGACAGTATCGACTCGAATAATATAATAGTTTTGCAAACCTAGTTCGAGCAGCAGACCGAGTTCCGAGCTCTGGAATCGACCGAAAGACGCGTCTGATGTGTGCAAATCGATATATCTGACCTGCAGCACTGCAGCCCTCCCCCAGCACGAGTTGAGCGCAGAAAATTGAGAGCACGTCTCAAGATCATTCGGACAGCACCAAGAGTTTCGCGAACCTAGCTCGAGCAACAGGCCGAGTTCAGAGCTCTCAGCTCTCGGTTCAATAGACGAACGCGACTGGTGATTCCCCATCGATGTCTGTCAGAATGAGTCCTGTAGCTGCCCTACAGCTCGAGTTAAGTACAGAAAACCGAGAGCGTCTATCACGATGACTCGAATAATACGAATATGTTTGCGCACCTAGCTCGGCTAGCAGACCGAGTTCAGACCTCTGGATTCACAGGCGAACGCGCGTGATGATTCTGAGTGCGATAAGTGTGCCTACCAGCACTGTAGTTGCCCTCAAGCTCGAGTTAAGTACAGAAAACCGAGAGTGACGTTCAAGATGACTCGAATAATACGAATAGGTTTGCGAACCTAGCTCGGCTGGCAGACCGAGTTCAGATCTCTGGATTCGACAGGCGAACGCGCGTGATAATTCTGAGTGCGATAGCTGTGCTCACCAGCTCTGTAGCTGCCCTACAGCTCGAGTTAAGTACAAAATACCGACAGCGCGTATCAAGATGACTCGAAACAGTCGTTCCCGCCGGGACGCTTTTTGGCCTTCAAATCTACCCGATCGAGCTGAGATCAAGATGGCGAGCGGGAATAAGATCGAATATCATGGGAAAAAATACTAGAGCTCTAACGAATTGTTGAATTTTGAGAACAAAATTTTCAACCGACCAAAAGTCACCAAAAGGTCCGTCGAGATTTTTCTTGCCAACTAGCTCTCCAGCGCTCCGGAATTACTCTTAAGCTTCCAGCAATAACTTGCTAAGGGAAGCTCTACGAGTTACCTAGCTCGGCTCACAGATCGAGTTTAGAGCTGTGGGTTCAACAGGCAAACGCGTCATTCTACATCGATTCGCTGTGCTTACCAGCTCTGTAGCTGTCCTGAAGCTCGACTTATCCTCAGAAAACTGTTAGTGCGTATCAAGATGACTCGAAACGGCCGATCCCGTCACAGTGATGTTCGATAGTAATATCCACCCGATCGAGCTGAGATCAAGATGGCAAGCGGGAATAAGATCGAATATCACAAAATAAATACTAGGGCACAAACGAATGATTTAACTTCGAGAACAAAAGTTTCAACCGACCATTTGTAAGCCTCCAACTGGACGCCGGCGGTAAACCGTCAACCTTGGTTACCGCCGGGAGACTCGTAGAGCTTCCAGCTCGACGAAGTTGAGAACACCGAGGACCTACCAACATTCCGACTCATAGTAAATATTTTGTGTCCTCTCAATGCGACAGGCGGACGCGTCTGATGTCTGCGAGTCGACGTCTATCATTACCAGCCCTGCAGCCCCCCTACAGCCCGAGTTGAGTGCAGAAAACTGACAGCACCTCTCAGAATGACTCGAACAATACAGTAGTTTCGCAGACCTAATTCAGGCAGCAGACGAGTTCCGAGCTCTGGTCTCCGCAGGCGGATGCGCTTGATGTCTCTAAATCGATTGCTGTCCCCAGCAGCACTGTAGCCTCCCCCCAGCACGAAATACCGACAGCCCATCTCAGGATGATTCGAACAATACGAATAGTTTTGCGAGCCTAGCTCGGGCAGCAGGCCAAGTTGAGTGCTCTCTCTCGAGTCAACGAACAAAGACGCCTGGTGATTTCCAATAGATTTCTGTGACTACGAGCTCTGTAGCTGCCCTACGGCCCAAGTTAAGTACAGAAAACCGAGGGCGCCTATCAAGATGATCTAAATAATACGAATAGGTTTGCGGACCTAGCTCGACTAGCAGACCGAGTTCAGACCTCTAGATTCAACAAGCGAACGCGCCTAATGATTCTGACTGCGATAGATATGCTTGCCAGCTCTGTAGCTGTCTTACAGCTCGAGTTAAGACCAGAAAACCGAGAGTTTCTGTCAAGATGACTCGAATAATACGAACAGGTTTCCGGACCTAGCTCGGCTCACAGACCGAGTTCAGACCTCTGGGTTCAACAGGCGAACGCGCCTGATCATTCTGCATGCATAAGCTGTGCTTACCAGCTCTGTAGCTGCCCTAGAGCTCGAGTTATGTTCAGAAAACCGACAGCGCGTATCAAGATGACTCGAAACGGCCGTTCCCGCCACAGTGCTTTTTGGCCTTCAAAGTTACCCGATCGAGCTGAGATCAAGATGGCGAGCGGGAATAAGATCGAATATCACGGGAAAAAATACTAGAGCTCTAACGAATTGTCAAATTTCGAGAACAAAATTTTCAACGAGCAAAAGTCATCAAAAGTTCCGTCGAGATTTTTCTTGCCAACTAGCTCTGGGGCGCGCCGGAATTACTGGACGCCGGCGGTAAACCGTCAACCTTGGTTACCGCCGGGAGACTCGTGGAGCTTCCAGCTCGACGAAGTTGAGAACACCGAGGACCTACCAACAATCCGACTCATAGTAAATATTTTGTGTCCTCTCAATGCGACAGGCGGACGCGTCTCATGTCTGCGAGTCGACTTCTATCATTACTAATTACCAGCCCTGCAGCCCCCCTACAGCCCGAGTTGAGTGCAGAAAACTGACAGCACCTCTCAGGATGACTCCAACAATACAGTAGTTTCGCAGACCTAATTCAGGCAGCAGACGAGTTCCGAGCTCTGGTCTCCGCAGGCGGATGCGCCTGATGTCTCTAAATCGATTGCTGTCCCCAGCAGCACTGTAGCCCCCCCCCAGCACGAAATACCGACAGCACTTCTCAGGATGACTCGAACAATACGAATAGTTTTGCGAACCTAGCTCGGGCAGCAGGCTAAGTTCAGTGCTCTCGAGTCAACGAACAACGGCGCCTGGTGATTTCCAATAGATTTCTGTGACTACGAGCTCTGTAGCTGCCCTACGGCTCGAGTTAAGTACAGAAAACCGAGGCCGCCTATCAAGATGATCCAAATAATACGAATAGGTTTGCGGACCTAGCTCGGCTAGCAGACCGAGTTCAGACCGAGTTCAGACCGAGTTCAGAAAACCGACAGCGCGTGTCAAGATGACTCGAAACGGCCGTTCCCGCCACAGTGCTTTTTGGCCTTCAAAGTTGCCCGATCGAGCTGAGATCAAGATGGCGAGCGGGAATAAGATCGAATATCACGGGAAAAAATACTAGAGCTCAAACGAATTGTCAAATTTCGAGAACAAAATTTTCAACCGAGCAAAAGTCAGCAAAAGTTCCGTCGAGATTTTTCTTGCCAACTGGGCGCCGGCGGTTAACCGTCAACCTTGGTTTCCGCCGGGGAACTCGTAGAGCTTCCATGCTCGACTTAAGTTGAGAAAACCGAGAGCACCTACCAGCGTTCTGACTCATAGTGAATATTTTTTGACCTCTGAATGCGACAAGCGGACGGGTCTGAACACCGAGTTCAGACCTCTCAATGCGACAGGCAGACGCGTCTGATGTCTGCGAATCGACTCATGTGATTACCAGCCCTGTAGCCCCCCTACAGCCCGAGTTAAGTGCAGAAAACCAACAGCATCTCACAGGATGACTCGAATAATAAATAGTTTCGCAGACCTGTTTCGAGCAACAGACCAAGTTCCGAGCTCTCGAATCGACCAACGAACGCGCCTGATGTGTGCAAATCGATTTCCATGCCCCGCAGCACTGAAGCCCTCCCCCAGCACGAGTTGAGTGCAGAAAATTGAGAGCACTGTTCACGATGATTCAGACAATACAAATAGTTTCGCGAACATAGCTCGGGCAGCAGGCCGAGTTCAGAGCTCTCGATACAACAGACAAACGCGCCCGGTAATTCTCAATCGATTTCTGTGAATTTAGCTGCCTACAGCTCGAGTTAAGTACAGAAAATACCGAGAGTGTTTGTCAAGATGACTCCAATAATACGAATAGTTTTGCGGACCTAGCTCGACTAGCAGACCGAGTTCAGACCTATGGATTCGACAGGCGAACGCGCCTTATGATTCTGAGTGCGATAGGTGTGCTTATCAGCTCTATAGCTGCCCTACAGCTCGAATTAGGTACAATATCGACAACGCGTATCAAGTAGACTCGAATAATACGAATAGGTTTGCGGACCTAGCTCGGCTAGCAGACCGATTTCAGACCTATGGATTCAACAGGCAAACGCGCCTGATGATTCTCAGTGCGATAGGTGTGCACACCAGCACTGTAGCTGTCCAAAAGCTCGAGTTAAGTAGAAAATACCGACAACGCGTATCAAGTTGACTCGAATAGTACGAATAGGTTTGCAGACCTAGCTCGGCTAGCAGACCGAGTTCAGACCTATGGATTCAACAGACGAACGCGCCTGATGATTCTGAGTGCGATAGCTGTGTTTACCAGCTCTGTAGCTGTTCTACAGCTAGAGTTAAGTACAAAATACTGACAACGCGTATCAAGATGACTCGAAACGGCCAATCCCGCCAGTGTGTTTTTTGGCCTTGAAAGTTACCCGATCGAGCTGAGATCAAGATGGCGAGCGGGAATAAGATCGAATATGACGGGAAAAAATACTAGAGCACAAACGAATTGTTGAATTTCGAGAACCAAACTGGGCGCCGGCGGTAAACCGTCAACCTTTCTTACCGCCGGGGGACTCGTAGAGCTTCCTGACAGTATATAGTGTGGGAAAAAATCCAGAGAACGACTAGTTTTCAGCCCAAGCAATTTCAGACCTCTCAAGATGACTCTAACAAAAGAACAAACAGTTTCGCAACCCAGTGAGTATCAGACCGAGTTCAGACCTCTCAATGCGACAGGCGGACGCGTCTGATGTCTGCGAATCGACTCATGTGATTACCAGCCCTGCAGCCCCCCTGCAGCCCGAGTTAAGTGCAGAAAACCGAGAGCATCTCTCAGGGTGACTCGAATAATAGAATAGTTTCGCGGACCTGTTTCGAGCAGCAGACCAAGTTCTGAGCTCTCGAATCGACCAACGAACGCGTCTGATGTGTGCAAATCGATTTCAATGACCCACAGCACTGTAGCCCTCCCCCAGCACGAGTTGAGTGCAGGAAAATGAGAGCACTGTTTACGATGATTCGGACAATACGAATAGTTTCGCGAACCTAGCTCGGGCAGCAGGCCGAGTTCAGAGCTCTCGATACAACAGACACACGCGCCTGATAATTATCAATCGATTTCTGTAACTACAGGCTCTGTAGCTGCCCTACAGCTCGAGTTGAGTACAGAAAACCGAGAGCGTTTGTGAAGATGACTCGAATAATACGAATAGATTTGCGGACCTAGCTCGGCTAGCAGACCGATTTCAGACCTCTGGATTCAACAGGCGAACGCGCCTGATGATTCTGAGTGCGATGCGTGTGTTTACCAGCACTGTAGCTGCCCTACAGCTCGAGTTAAGTAGAAAATACCGACAACGCGTATCAAGTTGACTCGAATAATACGAATAGGTTTGCGGACCTAGCTCGGCTAGCAGATCGAGTTCAGACCTATGGATTGAACAGGCGAACGCGCCTGATGATTCTGAGTGCGATAGGTGTGCTTACCAGCACTGTAGCTGCCCTACAGCTCGAGTTAAGTAGAAAATACCGACAACGCGTATCAAATTGACTCGAATAATACGAATAGGTTTCCGGACCTAGCTCGGCTCACAGACCGAGTTCAGACCTCTGGGTTCAACAGGCGAACGCGCCTGATGATTCTGAGTGCAATAGGTGTGCTTACCAGCTCTGTAGCTGCCCTAGAGCTCGAGTTATGTTCAGAAAACCGTCAGCGCGTATCAAGATGACTCGAAACGGCCGTTCCCGCCACTGTGCTTTTTGGCCTTCAAAGTTACCCGATCGAGCTGAGATCAAGATGGCGAGCGGGAATAAGATCGAATATCACGGGAAAAAATACTAGAGCTCTAACGAATTGTCAAATTTCGAGAACAAAATTTTCAACCGAGCAAAAGTCAGCAAAAGTTCCGTCGAGATTTTTCTTGCCAACTAGCTCTCCAGCGCGCCGGAATTACTCTTAGCTTCCAGCTATAACTAGCTAAGGGAAGCTCAAGCTCTTACTAACTCGTAGAGCTTCCCTTACTAGTTATAGCGGAAGCTAAGAGTAATTCCGGCGCGCCCACAGCTAGTTGCTCGAATAATACGAATAGATTTGCGGACCTAGCTCGGCTAGCAGACCGATTCAGACCTCTGGATTCAACAGGCGAACGCGCCTGATGATTCTGAGTGCGATAGGTGTGCTTACCAGCACTGTAGCTGCCTACAGCTCGAGTTAAGTAGAAAATACCGACAACGCGTATCAAGTTGACTCGAATAATACGAATAGGTTTGCGGACCTAGCTCGGCTAGCAGATCGAGTTCAGACCTATGGATTGAACAGGCGAACGCGCCTGATGATTCTGAGTGCGATAGGTGTGCTTACCAGCACTGTAGCTGCCCTACAGCTCGAGTTAAGTAGAAAATACCGACAACGCGTATCAAATTGACTCGAATAATACGAATAGGTTTCCGGACCTAGCTCGGCTCACAGACCGAGTTCAGACCTCTGGATTCAACAGGCGAACGCGCCTGATCATTCTGAATGCATTAGCTGTGCTGACCAGCTCTGTAGTTGTCCTGAAGCTCGAGTTATCTTGAGAAAACCGACAGCGCGTATCAAGATGACTCGAAACGGCCGTTTCCGCCCCCCCCCCCCCCCCCCCCCCCCCCCCCCCCCCCCCCCGCCACTGTGCTTTTTGGCCTTCAAAGTTACCCGATCGAGCTGAGATCAAGATGGCGAGCGGGAATAAGATCGAATATCACGGGAAAAAAATACTAGAGCTCTAACGAATGGTCAAATTTCGAGAACCAAATTTTCAACCGAGCAAAAGTCATCAAAAGTTCCGTCGAGATTTTTCGAGCCAACTAGCTGTGGGGCGCGCCGGAATTACTCTTAGCTTCCAGCTATAACTAGCTAAGGGAAGCTCTACGAGTTATTTTCAACCGACCAAAAGTTGTGAAAACTGGGCGCCGGCGGTAAACCGTCAACCTTTCTTACCGCCGGGGGACTCGTAGAGCTTCCTGACAGTATATAGTGTGGGAAAAAATCCAGAGAACAACTAGTTTTCAGCCCAAGCAATTTCAGACCTCTCAAGATGACTCTCTCAAAAGAACAAACAGTTTCGCAACCCAGTGAGTATCAGACCGAGTTCAGACCTCTCAATGCGACAGGCGGACGCGTCTGATGTCTGCGAATCGACTCATGTGATAACCAGCCCTGCAGCCCCCCCTGCAGCCCGAGTTAAGTGCAGAAAACCGAGAGCATCTTTCAGGATGACTCGAATAATACAATAGTTTCGCGGACCTGTTTCGAGCAGCAGACCAAGTTCTGAGCTCTCGAATCGACCAACGAACGCGTCTGATGTGTGCAAATCGATTTCAATGACCCACAGCACTGTAGCCCTCCCCCAGCACGAGTTGAGTGCAGGAAAATGAGAGCACTGTTTACGATGATTCGGACAATACGAATAGTTTCGCGAACCTAGCTCGGGCAGCAGGCCGAGTTCAGAGCTCTCGATACAACAGACACACGCGCCTGATAATTATCAATCGATTTCTGTAACTACAGGCTCTGTAGCTGCCCTACAGCTCGAGTTGAGTACAGAAAACCGAGAGCGTTTGTGAAGATGACTCGAATAATACGAATAGATTTGCGGACCTAGCTCGGCTAGGTTGACGGTTCACCGCCGGCGCCAGTCGAGAGGCGAACGCGCCTGATGATTCTGAATGCGATGGATGTGCTTACCAGCTCAATAGCTGCCCTGCAGCTCGAATTAAGTAGAAAATACTTACCACGCGTATTAAGTTAACTGAAATAATACGAATAGATTTGCGGACCTAGCTCGGCTAGCAGACCGAGTTCAGACCTATGGATTCAACAGGCGAACGCGCCTGATGATTCTGAGTGCGATAGGTGTGCTTACCAGCACTGTAGCTGCCCTACAGCTCGAGTTAAGTAGAAAATACCGACAACGCGTATCAAGTTCACTTGAATAATACGAATAGGTTTGCGGATCTAGCTTGGCTCGCAGACCGAGTTCAGACCTATGGATTGGACAGGCGAATGCGCCTGATGATTCTGAGTGCGATAGGTGTGCTTACCAGCACTGTAGCTGCCCTACAGCTTGAGTCAAGTAGAAAATACCGACAACGCGTATCAAGATGACTCGAAACGACCGATCCCGCCAGTGTGCTTTTTGGCAGTAAAAGGTACCCGATCGAGCTAAGATCAAGATGGCGAGCGGGAATAAGATCGAATATCACGGGAAAAAATACTAGAGCTCAAACGAATAATTGAATGTCGAGAACAAATTTTTCAACCGACTAAAAGTTGTGAAAACATCAGTTCTTTTTTTCGAGCCAACTGGGCGCCGGCGGTGAACCGTCAACCTTGGTTACCGCCGGGGACTCGTAGAGCTTCCTAACTCGACTTAAGTTGAGAAAACAGACAGCACTTACCAATAATCTGACTTATAGTGAATAGTTTTTGACCTCTGAATACGACAGACGGACGCGTCTGATGTCTGCGAATCGACTCCTGTCTTTACCAGCCCTGTAGCCCCATTACAGCCCGAGTTAAGTGCAGAAAACCGATAGCACCTCTTAGGATGAACCGAACAATAGGAATAGTTTCGCGGACCTCGTTCGGACATCAGACAGAGTTCAGAGCTCTGTATTCGACAGATGGACGCGCCTGATGTCTTCAAATCGATTCCAGTGGTTACCAGCAGCCCCCCTACCGCCCGAGTTAATATCAGATAACCGACAGCATCTCGTAAGCGACTCGAACGATACGAATAGTTTCGCGATTCTCGAATAATACGGATAAGTTTGCGGACTTAGCTCGGCTAGCAGACTGAGTTCAGACCTCTGGGTTCAACAGGCGAACGCGCCTGATCATTCTGCATGCATTAGCTGTGCTAACCAGCTCTGTAGCTGCCCTACAGCTCGAGTTATCTTCAGAAAACCGTCAGCGCATATCGAGATGACTCAAAAAGGCCGATCCCGCCACAGTGCTTTTCGATAGTAATATTCACCCGATCGAGCTGAGATCAAGATGGCGAGCGAGGATAAGATCGAATATCACAGGAAAAAATACTAGAGCTCTAACGAATTGTCAAATTTCGAGAACAAAATTTTCAACCGAGCAAAAGTCGTCAAAAGTTCCGTCGAGATTTTTCTTGCCAACTAGCTCTCCAGCGCTCCGGAATTACTCTAGAGCTTGCAGCAATAACTTGCTAAGGTAAGCTCTACGAGTTACTAGCTCTCCAGCGCGCCGGAATTACTCTTAAGCTTCCAGCAACTAGCTTGGGGGAGCTCTACGAGTCACTGGGCGCCGGCGGTCACCGTCAACCTTTGTTACCGCCGGGGGACTCGTAGAGCTTCCTGACAACATATAATCTCAAAAAAAATTGCAGAGGACGAATAGTTTTTCAGCCCAACTCGAGTATCAGACCGAGTTCACGTCTGAATGCGACAGGCGGACGCGTCTGATGTCTCCGAATCGATTGCTCTGATTACCCGCCCTGCAGCCTCCCTATAACCCGAGTTAAGTGCAGAAAGTCGACAGCAGCTCTCACGATGACTGGAAGAATATGAACAGTTTCGCGATTCTGGGCAGCAAACCGAGTTCAGAGCTCTGGATTCGAACGCGACTGATGATTCTAAATCGGTTTCAATAAGTATCAGCCCTGTAGCTGTCCTATAGCTCGAGTTAAGTACAGGAAACCGAGAGCGCCTGTCAAGATGATTCGAATAATACGAATAGGTTTGCGGACCTGACTCGGCTAGCAGACCGAGTTCAGACCTCTGGTTAGGACAGCCGAATGCGCCTGATCATTCTGAGACCATAAGGTGTGCTTATCAGCTCTGGAGCTGTCCGATATCTCGAGTTGAGCTCAGAATAACAACAGTACGAATTAAGATAACTCCAATAATACATATAGGTTGCAAACCTAGCTCGGCTCACAGATCGAGTTTAGAGCTGTGGGTTCAACAGGCAAACGCGTCATTCTACATCGATTCGCTGTGCTTACCAGCTCTGTAGCTGTCCTGAAGCTCGAGTTATCCTCAGAAAACTGTTAGTGCGTATCAAGATGACTCGAAACGGCCGATCCCGTCACAGTGATGTTCGATAGTAATATCCACCCGATCGAGCTGAGATCAAGATGGCAAGCGGGAATAAGATCGAATATCACGGGAATAAATACTAGGGCACAAACGAATGATTTAATTTCGAGAACAAAAGTTTCAACCGACCAAAAGTTGGGAAAAGTTCAGTCGAGATTTTTCGAGCCAACTAGCTCTGGGGCGCCCCGGAATTACTCTTAGCTTCCAGCAATAACTTGCTAAGGGAAGCTCTACGAGTTACTTGTAAGCGTCGAAAACCCGGATAGCGAAGCGAAGCGCGGAACGCCGCACGGGGGCCTCTGCCAGGCCGCCTGAAACGATGCGCGGGACGCTGGAAACCTCGCAGGAGACGCTTGCAGGGGCGCCGTTTACGATGCGTGGGGCCCTGCAAAGCGCGCAAGGAAGATCTGCCTAGGAGCCTGGAAGAGCTGCCGAAGCTCTTCCGAAGCTCTGCCGAAGCGCTTCGCGCACCCTGGAGCCACGCGTATTGGGAAACGCTGGGAAGCCACGCTCCCGGACCCGCTGCCGGTTCCGGCAAGTTCCTGCGGGGGTCGTAGACGGCGGAGGTGGGCGTGTGCTCCTCACCACCCACCGCCAGCTTCTTACTGAAACCCTCAGCTCTCCAACGAGCTTCCCGGGAAAAACCGACCCCAGGTTACCACATTGTCCGCCCGGCCCGGGTTGGCCAACTAGCTGTACCCCGCGCCCGAATTCTTCTAGCTCATCGATGCCGAAGAGCTCTACGAGGTATTACTCTTACGCTTCCAGCAACTAGCTTAGGGAAGCTCTACGAGTCATTCCCGGATAGCTCCTTGGAGAGCTGAGGGTTTCAGAGAAGAAGCCGGCGGTGGGTGGTGAGGGAGACACGCCCACCTCCGCCGGTCCACGATCCCCGCAGCAGGTTGCCGGAGCTTGCAGCGGGTCCGGGAGCGTGGCTTCCTAGCGTTTCCCAATACGCGTGGCTCCAGGGTGCGCGAAGCGCTTCGGCAGAGCTTCGGAAGAGCTTCGGCAGTTCGTCCAGGCTCCTACGCAGATCTTCCTTGCGCGCTCTGCAGGGCCCCGCGCATCGTAAACGGCGCCCCTGCAAGCGTCTCCTGCGAGGTTTTCAGCGTCCCGCGCATCGTTTCAGGCGGCCTGGCAGAGGTCCCCGTGCGGCGTTCCGTGCTTGGCTTCGCTATCCGGGTTTTTCCCGGATAGCATCTTGGAGAGCTGAGGGTTTCAGAGAAGAAGCTGGCGGTGGGTGATGAGGGAGACACGCCCACCTCCGCCGGTCCACGATCCCCGCAGCAGGTTGCCGGAGCTTGCAGCGGGTCCGGGAGCGTGGCTTCCTAGCGTTTCCCAATACGCGTGGCTCCAGAGTGCGCGAAGCGCTTCGGCAGAGCTTCGGAAGAGCTTCGGAAGTTCTTCCAGGCTCCTACGCAGATCTTTCTTGCGCGCTCTGCAGAACCCCGCGCATCGTAAACGGCGCCCCTGCAGGCGTCTCCTGCGAGGTTTCCAGCGTCCCGCGCATCGTTTCAGGCGGCCTGGCAGAGGTCCCCGTGCGGCGTTCCGCGCTTGACTTCGCTCTCCGGGTTTTGGACGCGGACGCTTACAAGTTCCTCAAGCTCAACCGTGACGGAAAGCTCTACGAGATATTACTCTTAAGCTTCCAGCAACTAGCTTACGGAAGCTCTACGAGTCACTAGCTCTAGCTTCCCGGAATTACTCTTAAGCTTCCAGCAATAACTTGCGCAGGGAAGCTCTACGAGTTATAACTTGCTGGGGGAAGCTCTACGAATTACCAGCTCTCCAGCCCCCCCGGGATTACTCTTAAGCTTCTAGCAATAACTTGCTGAGGGAAGCTCTTCGAGTTAAGTTCTGACATTTCCGCCTCGGCCGGCTGGGCCAACTAGCTCCACCACGCGGCGGAATTTCTCTAGCTCGTCGATGCCGAAGAGCTCTACGAGGTATTACAGCAATAACTTGCTACAAGCCGCCGCCGCCGCCGCCGCCGAGGGGCTCCTGGCGGGCAGCGCCACCGTCCGGCTTCTAATCGTACACCCTTTAGCTTTCAGCGAGCTCTCTGGGAATTACCCCTTTGTTTCCAGCAACTAGCTTAGGGTAGCTCTACGAGTTACTCTTAAGCTTCGAGCTGCTTGTTTAGGAAAGCTCTTCGAGTCAAGTTCCGTCGAAATTTTTCTCGCAACTAGCGCCAGCGCGCCTTCGGAACCAGAAGACTTGCAAGCGTCCAATCTTTTTGCGTCCAAAACCCGGATAGCGAGGCAAGGCGCGGAGCGCGCTCCAAAGCGCCACACGGCGACATGTAGAACTTGAATACAAAGAACCGACAAGGCATGCCAAGATGACTCCACACGGTCGATTGCGCCTGCGCGCTTTTTTGACAGAAAGAGCTCTCTGAGAGCTAGAGTAACTCGTAGAGCTTCCCTTAGCAAGTTATTGCTGGAAGCTTTAGAGTAATTCCGAAGCGCTGGAGAGCTAATTGGCTCGAGAAAAAAGAACTGAACTTTTCAGAACTTGATTTGTAGAGCTTCCAAGCCAGTTGCTGGAAGCTTAAGAGTAATAACTCGCAGAGCTTCCATTAGCAAGTTATTGCTGGAAGCTTAAGAGTAATGACTCGTAGAGCTTCCCGAAAGCTAGTTGCTGGAAGCTTTAGAGTACCTCGTAGAGCTCTTCCGCATCGATGAGCAAAAGGAATTCCGGCGCGGGGTGGAGCTAGTAACTCGTAGAGCTTCCCTCAGCAAGTTATTGCTGGAAGCTTTAGAGTAATGCCTTGTAGCAGCGGGTCCGGGAGCGTGGCTTCCTATCGTTTCCCAATACGCGTGGCTCCAGGGTGCGCGAAGCGCTTCGGCAGAGCTTCGGAAAAGCTTCGGCAGTTCTTCCAGGCTCCTAGGCAGATCTTCCTTGCGCGCTTTGCAGGGCCGCACGCATCGTAAACGGCGCTCCTGCAAGCGTCCTGCGAGGTTTCCAGCGTCCCGGCGGTGATCAGGTACCTCGTAGAGCTCTTCGGCATCGATGAGCTAGAGGAATTCTGGCGCGGGGTGGAGCTAGTGACTCGTAGAGCTTTCCCTAAGCTAATTGCTGGAAGCTTAAGAGTAATTCCGGCGCGCTGGAGAGCTCGTACCTCGTGGAGCTCTTCGGCATCGATGAGCTAGAGGAATTCGGGCGCGGGGTGCAGCTAGCTGGCCGACCCGGCCCCGACGGACAATGTGCGAACTTTCGGTCGGTTGGACAAACTTTATGAGAGATTTGAACATTTATTTTAAGAACCGGTAATTTTCGCACCTGTAGTAGGTTATTTTACGTTCGTCAACAAATTCTGATGCCCGTAGGGGCAGTATTGCTCAAAACACTTGGCGAAACCACATTTCGATGAAAACATAAAACGTGATGTTTCGAGTTTTTGGGATCTTGCTCCAGAGTCTTCCTGCATATGTACCGAGGAGCGCCGTGCAAGAAAAGAGCTCTACGAGCACCTCGGCGGTAACCTGGTTGACGGTTTACCGCCGGTTCCAGTTGGCACGAAAAATCTCGACGGAACTTTTGCTGACTTTTGGTCGGTTGAAAATTTTGTTCTCGAAATTTGACCATTCGTTAGAGCTCTAGTATTTTTTCCCATGATATTTGATCTTATCTCCGCTTGCTATCTTGATCTCAGCTCGATCGGTAACTTTCAAGGCCAAAAAGCAGGCAGGCGGGAACGACCGTTTCGAGCGTTGTCGGTATTTTCTACTTAACTCGAGCTGTAGGACAGCTACAGTGCTGGTAAGCACACCTATCGCACTCAGAATTATCAGGCGCGTTCGCCTGTTGATTCCATAGGTCTCAACTCGGTCTGTCAGTCGAGCTAGGTCCGCAAACCTATTCGTATTATTCGAGTCAACTTGATACGCGTTGTCGGTGTTTTCTACTTAACTCGAGCTGTAGGGCAGCTACAGTGCTGGTCAGCACATCTATCGCACTCAGAATCATCAGGCGCGTTCGCCTGTTGAATCCATAGGTCTGAGTCTGCTAGCCGAGCTAGGTTCGCAAGGTATTTTCTACTCAACTCGAGCTGGAGGGCAGCTACAGTGCTGGTAAGCACATCTACCGCACTCAGAATCACCAGGCGCGTTCGTCTCTCGACTTCAGAGGTCTGAACTCGGTCTGCTAGCCGAGCTAGGTCCGCAAATCTATTCGTATTATTCGAGTCATCTTGACAAACGCTCTCGGTTTTCTGTACTTAACTCGAGCTGTAGTCAGCTACAGAACCTACAGTCACAGAAATCGATTGAGAATTACCGGGCGCGTTTGTCTGTTGTATCGAGAGCTCTGAACTCGGCCTGCTGCCCGAGCTAGGTTCGCGAAACTATTCGTATTGTCCGAATCATCGTGAAAAGTGCTCTCAATTTTCTGCACTCAACTCGTACTGGGGGAGGGCTACAGTGCTGCGAGTCATAGAAATCGATTTGCACACATCAGGCGCGTTCGTTGGTCGATTCGAGAGCTCAGAACTTGGTCTGCTGCTCGAAACAGGTCTGCGAAACTATTATATTATTCGAGTCATCCTGAGAGATGCTCGGTTTTCTGCACTTAACTCGGGCTGTAGGGGGGCTGCAGAGCTGGTAATCACATGAGTCGATTCGCAGACATCAGACGCGTCCGCCTGTCGCATTGAGAGGTCTGAACTCGGTCTGATCAGACGTGTCCGCTTGTCGCATTCAGAGGTCAAAAACTATTCACTATGAGTCAGAATGTTGGTAGGTGCTCTCGGTTTTCTCAACTTAAGTCGAGCTTGGAAGCTCTACGAGTTCCCCGGCGGTAACCAAGGTTGACGGTTTACCGCCGGCGCCCAGTGTTGGCGACCCGGCCAGAAAGGACAAAGTGTTAACTTTTGGTCGGTTTTGCTAAGATTTGAAAGATATTTGACCATTCATTTTGAGAAAGCAGATTTTTACTCCGAGCATTGACATATAAACTTTGTTCCCTGAGCAGCTCAGCTCTCTAGAGCCATTTTTAATGCCAGTTCACTTGGAGCAACCGACTTCATGTTGACTCCGAAAAATCTCAACTTGAAGTTTTTGTAGAAAAGCTGCTAGAAGCTCTCGCTTTGATCCTGAGCTTTGTCACGGATGCAAGGAGCTCTACGAGGTTCCCGGCGGTGACCAGGTTGACGGTTCACCGCCGGCGCCAGTTGACGGTTCACCGCCGGCGCCAGTAACTCGTAGAGCTTCCCTTAGCAAGTACCTCGTGGAGCTCTTCGGCATCGATGAGCTAGAGGAATTCCGGCGCGGGGTGGAGCTAGTTGGCGACCTGGCCAGAAAGGACAAAGTGTTAACTTTTGGTCGGTTTTGCTAAGATTTGAAAGATATTTGACCATTCATTTTGAGAAAGCAGATTTTTACTCCCAGCATTGACATATAAACTTTGTTCTCTGAGCAGCTCAGCTCTCTAGAGCCATTTTTTATACCAGTTCACTTGGAGCAACCGACTTCATGTTGACTCCGAAAAATCTCAACTTGAAGTTTTTAGAAAAGCTGCCAGAAGCTCTCGCTTTGATCCTCAGCTTTGTCACGGATGCAAGGAGCTCTTTCCGGAGCGCTGGAGAGCTAGTTGGCAAGGAAAATCTCGACGGACCTTTTGGTGACTTTTGGTCGGTTGAAAATTTTGTTCTCGAAATTCAACAATTCGTTAGAGCTCTAGTATTTTTTCCCGTGATATTCGATCTGATTCCCGCTCGCCATCTTGATCTCAGCTCGATCGGGTAACTTTTACTGCCAAAAAGCGTCCCGGCGGGAACGACCGTTTCGAGTCATCTTGATACGCGTTCTCGGTATTTTGTACTTAACTCGAGCTGTAGGGCAGCTACAGAGCTGGTAAGCACATCTATCGCATTCAGAATCATCAGGCGCGTTCGGCTGTTGAATCCAGAGGTCTGAACTCGGTCTGCTAGCCGAGCTAGGCCCGCAAACCTATTCGTATTATTCGAGTCGTCTTGACAGACGCTCTCGGTTTTCTGTACTTAACTCGAGCTGTAGGGCAGCTACATGGCTCATTGTCACAGACATCGATGGAGAATCATCAGTCGTGTTCGTCTATAGAACCGAGAGCTCTGAACTCGGCCTGCTGCCCGAGCTAAGTTCGCGAACCTATTCGTATTGTTCGAATCATCTTGAGAAGCGCTCTCAATTTCTGCACTCAACTCGTGCTTGGGGAGGGCCACAGTGCTGCGGGTCACATATATTGATTTGCACACATCCGGCGCGTCGATTCCAGAGCTCGGAACTCGGTCTGCTGAACTAGGTCCGCGAAACTATTCTATTATTCGAGTCGATACTGTCGGTTTTCTGCACTTAACTCGGGCTCTAGGGGAGCTGCAGGGCTGGGAATCACATGAGTGGATTCGCAGACATTAGACGCGCCCGCCTGTCGCATTCAGAGGTCTGAACTCGGTTCGATACTTGAACTGGATTGCGAAACTATTTCTTTTTTTGGTTAGAGTCATCTTGAGAGGTCTGACATCGCCTGGGCTGAAAAATTAGTCGTTCTTTGGATTTTTTTCCTTTACATTATATACTGTCAGGAAGCTCTACGAGTCCCCCGGCGGTAAGAAAGGTTGACGGTTTACCGCCGGCGTCCAGTTCCGGAGCGCTGGAGAGCTAGTTGGCAAGAAAAATCTCGACGGAACTTTTGGTGACTTTTGCTCGATTGAAAATTTGGTTCTCGAAATTTGACCATTCGTTAGAGCTCTAGTATTTTTTCTCGTGATATTTGTTCTTATTCCCGCTCGCCATCTCAATCTCAGCTCGATCGGGTGAATATTACTGTCAAAAAGCACTGTGGCGGGATCGCCCGTTTGGAGTCATCTTGATACGCGCTGACGGTTTTCTGAACATAACTCGAGCTTCAGGGCAGCTACAGAGCTGGTAAGCACACCTTTCGGATTCAGAATCATTAGGCGCGTTCGTCTGTGGAATCCAGAGGTCTCAACTCGGTCTGCTAGCCGAGCTAAGTCTGCAAACCTATTCGTATTATTCAAGTCATCTTGACAGGAACTCTCAGTTTTTTGTACTCAATTCGAGCTATAGGACAGCTACAGAGCTGATACTTACAGAAACCGATTCAGAGTCATCAGTTGCGTTTGTCTGTCGAATTCAGAGCTCTGAACTCGGTCTGCTGCCCGATCTAGACTCGCGAAACTATTCGTATTGGTCGAACCATCTTGAGAAGTGCTCTCGGTTCCCTCCATTCAACTCGCGCTGAGGGGAGCTAAAGTGCTGGTGGTTACAGGAATCGATTTGAAGACATCATGCGCGTCTGCCTGTCGAATCCAGAGCTCGGAACTCGGTCTGCTGCCCGAATTAGGTCTGCGAGCCGGCCGAGGCGGACAATGTGACAACTTTTGGGTGGTTTTGCGATTTTTTGAAAGATATTTGACCATTTATTTGAGAAAGCAGATTTTTCGCACCTGTAGACGACTATGAGGGCCTCAGCGTCTTAATATGAGCTCCCTAGATGCATTTTTACAATCAAAACACTTGGAGGAACCAACTTCATGTCGGCATGAAAAGAATCATGTTTCCTCTTTTACGAGAAATGCTTCCAGAAGGCCTCTCTTTTGATACTGAGCACTCTTACGCGTGTTAGGAGCTCTACGAGGTTCCCGGCGGTGACCAGATTGACGGTTCACCGCCGGCGCTAGTTATTCCGGCGCGCTGGAAAGCTAGTTGGCAAGAGGAATTCGGGCGCGGGATACAGCTAGTGGGCCAACCCGGGCCGGGCGGACAATGTGCTAACCTGGGGTCGGTTTTTCGAAGATGTCGAGAGATAACTCGTAGAGCTTCCCTGAGCAAGTTATTGCTGGAAGCTTAAGAGTAATTCCGGAGCGCTGGAGAGCTAGTTGGCAAGAAAAATCTCGACGGACCTTTTGCTGACTTTTGGTCGGTTGAAAATTTTGTTCTCGAAATTCAACAATTCGTTTGAGCTCTAGTATTTTTTCCCGTGATATTCGATCTTATTCCCGCTCGCCATCTTGATCTCAGCTCGATCGGGTACCTTTTACTGCCAAAAAGCGTCCCGGCGGGAACGGCCGTTTCGAGTCATCTTGATACGCGTTGTCGGTATTTTGTACTTAACTCGAGCTGTAGGGCAGCTACAGAGCTGGTAAGCACACCTATCGCATTCAGAATTATCAGGCGCGTTCGCCTGTTGAATCCAGAGGTCTGAACTCGGTCTGCTAGCCGAGCTAGGTCCGCAAACCTATTCGTATCATTCGAGTCATTTTAACAGACGCTCTCGGTTTTCTGTACTTAACTCGAGCTGTAGGGCAGCTACAGGGCTCATTGTCACAGACATCGATGGGGAATGATCAGTCGCGTTCGTCTATTGAACCGAGAGCTCTGAACTCGGCCTGCTGCCCGAGTTAGGCTCGCGAAACTATTCGTATTGTCCGAATCATCTTGAGAAGTGCTCCCAATTTTCTGCACTCAACTCGTGCTCGGGGAGGGCTACAGTGCTGCGGGTCACAAATATCGATTTTCACACATCAGGCGCGTCTGTTGGTCGATTCCAGAGCTCGGAACTCGGCCTGCTGCTCGAACTAGGTCCGCGAAACTATTCTATTATTCGAGTCGATACTGTCGGTTTTCTGCACTTAACTCGGCTGTAGGGGGGGCTGCAGGGCTGGGAATCACATGAGTGGATTCGCAGACATCAGACGCGCCAGCCTGTCGCATTCAGAGGTCTGAACTCGGTTCGATACTCGAACTGGGTTGCGAAACTGTTTGTTTTTTTGGTTAGAGTCATCTTGAGAGGCCTGAAATCGCTTGGGCTGAAAAACTAGTCGTTCATTGGAGTTTTTTTCTACAGTATATACTGTCAGAAAGCTCTACGAGTCCCCCGGCGGTAAGAAAGGTTGACGGTTTACCGCCGGCGCCCAGTTTTGAAATTCGTTTTGGAAATCTGAATTTTTATTCAATGCAGTAAATCATGGCGCTTTCGATGGTGCAATCCCTAGGGCCGTGGCTGCATTATTTCGATCAAAAGACTACGGGGAACCAACATTCTGTACGACCGAAAACAACATTTCTTCATTTTTGATTGAAGCTGGCATTAAGAAGCGTTTTTCTGCTTTTATCTCGGAATTGACTTGGTTTAATCAGAGCTCTACAAGGGTTCCGGCGGTAACCTGGTTGACGGTTTACCGCCGGCTTCTATTCCGGCGCGCTGGAGAGCTAGCTGGCAAGAAAAATCTCGACGGAACTTTTGGTGACTTTTGGTCGGTTGAAAATTTTGTTCTCGAAATTTGACAATTCGTTAGAGCTCTAGTATTTTTTTCCATGATATTTGATCTTATTCCCGCCCGCCATCTTGATCTCAGCTCGATCGGGTATCTTTTACTGCCAAAAAACACTCTGGCGGGATCGGCCGTTTCGAGTCATCTTGATACGCGGTGACGGTTTTCTCAAGATAACTCGAGCTTGAGGGCAGCTACAGAGCTGGTCAGCACAGCTTATGGATTCAGAATGATGAGGCGCGTTCGCCTGTTGAACCCAGAGGTCTGAACTCGGTCTGCTAGCCGAGCTAGGTGCGCAAACCTATTCGTATTATTCGAGTCATCTTGACAGACGCTCTCGGTTTTCTGTACTCAATTCGAGCTATAGGACAGCTACAGAGATGATACTTACAGAAACCGATTCAGAATCATCAGTTGCGTTTGTCTGTCGAATCTAGAGCTCTGGATTGGTTTGCTGCCCGATCTAAATCGCGAAATTATTCGTATTGGTGGAGTCATCTTGAAAAGTGCTCTCGGTTTTCTTCACTCAACTCGCGCTGGAAGGGGGGGAGGGGCTACAGTGCTTGTTGTCACAGTAATCGATTCGAAGAAATCAGGCACGTCTGCCTTTCGAATCCAGAGCTCCGAACTCGGTCTGCTGCCCGAACTAGGTCCGCGAAACTATTGTATCGTTCGAGTCATTCTGAGAGGTGCTGTCGCTTTTCTGCACTTAACTCGGGCTGTAGGGGGCTGCAGGGCTGGTAATGACAGGAGTCGATTCGCAGACATCCGACGCGTCCGCCTGTCGCATTTAGAGGTCAAGAAATATTTACTATGAGTTGGAATGTTGGTCGGTGGAATCGGTTTTCTCAACTTAAGTCGAGCTAGGAAGCTCTACGAGTTCCCCGGCGGTAAGCAAGGTTGACGGTTTACCGCCGGCGCCCAGTTCCGGCGCGCTGGAGAGCTAGTTGGCTCGACAAAAAAGAACTGAACTTACCTCGTAGAGCTCTTCGGCATCGATGAGCTAGGAATTCCGGCGCGGGGTGGAGCTAGTTGGTCGACCCGGCTAGAAAGGACAAAGTGGTAACTTTTGGGTGGTTTTGCAATTTTTTGAAAGATATTTGACAATTCATTTTGAAAAAGCAGATTTTTCGGACCTGTAAACGACTATGAGGGCCTCTCTGTCTCAGTATGAGCTCCGTAGGCGCACTTTTACTATCCAAACACTTGGAGGAACCATCTTCATGTCGACACGAAAAAATCAATTTTTCCCCTGTTCGAGAAATGCTTCCAGCAGCTCTATCTTTCGGCTCTGAGCACTCTTACGCGTAAAAGGAGCTCTACGAGGTGTTTCTCGGCGGTGACCAGGTTGACGGTTCACCGCCGGGGCCAGTCACAACTTTTGGTCGGTTGAAAATTTTGTTCTCGAAATTCAACCATTCGTTAGAGCTCTAGTATTTTTTCCCGTGATATTCGATCTTATTCCCGCTCGTCATCTTGATCTCAGCTCGATCGGGTATCTTTTACTGTCAAAAAGCACACTGGCGGGATCGGCCGTTTCGAGTCATCTTGATACGCGTTGTCGGTATTTTGTACTTAACTCGAGTTGTAGGACAGCTACAGAGCTGGTAAGCATAGCATATCGATGTAGAATGATTAGGTGCGTTCGCCTGTTGAATTGAGAGCTCTGAACTCGGTTTGCTAGCCGAACTAGGTCCGCAAACCTATTCGTATTATTCAAGTCATCTTGATTCGCACTCTCGGTATTCTGAACTAAACTCGAGGTATAGGACAGCTACAGAGCTGGTAAGCACGCCTCATCGACTCAGAATCATGAGGCGGGTTCGACTGTTCCAATCAGAGGCCTGAACTCGGTCTGCTAGCCGAGCCAGGTCCGCAAACCTATATATTATTCGAATCATCTTGATAGGCGCTCTCGGTTTCCTGTACTTAACTCGAGCTATAGGGCAGCTACAGGGCTGATAGTTACAGAAACCGATTCAGAATCATCAGTCGCGTTTGTCTGTCGAATCCAGAGCTCTGAACTCGGTCTGCTGCGCGATCCAGAATCACGAAACTGTTCGTATTCTTCGAGTCATCCTGAGAGCCACTGTCGGCGTTCTGCACTTAACTCGGGCTGCAGGAAGGCTGCAGGGCGGGTAATCACAGAAATCGATTCGGAGCCATCAGACGCGTCCGTCTGTCGCATTCAGAGGGCTGAACTCGGTCTGATACTCGAGTTGGGCTGAAAAACTATTCGTTCTCTGCAATTTTTTTCGACATTATATGTTGTCAGGAAGCTCTACGAGTCCCCCGGCGGTAACAAAGGTTGACGGTTTACCGCCGGCGCCCAGTTTGCTCGGTTGAAAATTTTGTTCTCAAAATTTAACCATTCGTTAGAGCTCTAGTATTTTTTCCCCTGATATTCGATCTCATTCCCGCTCGCCATCTTGATCTCAGCTCGATCGGGTACCTTTTGCTGCCAAAAAGCACACTGGCGGGATCGGCCGTTTTGAGTCATCTTGTCACGCGCTGTCGGTATTTTGTACTTAACTCGAGCTGTAGGGCAGCTACAGAGCTGGTAAGCACACCTATCGCATTCAGAATCATCAGGCGCGTTTCGGCCTGTTAGCCGAGCTAGGTCCGCACACCTATTCGTATTATTCGAGTCATCTTGACAGACGCTCGCGGTTTTCTGTACTTAACGCGAGCTGTAGGGTGGGGGGGCTATAGTGCTGCGGGTCACACAAATCGATTTGCACAGATCAGGCGCGTCCGTCGGTCGATTCTAGAGCTCGGAACTCGGTCTGCTGCTCGATTTAGATCTGCGAGAATATTGTATTATTCGAGTCATCCTGAGAGATGTTGTCAGTTTTCTCCACTTAACTCGGTCTTCAGCGGAGCTGCAGGGCTGTTAATCACATGGGTATATTTGCAGACATCAGACGCGTCCGCCTAGTGCATTCAGAGGTCTGAATTCGGTTTGATACTCGAACTGGATTGCGACACTATTTGTTTTTTCTTAGAGTCATCTTGAGAGGTCTGAAATCGCTTGGGCTGAAAGAACTAGTCGTTCTCTGGAGTTTTTTCCCACTATATGCTGTCAGGAAGCTCTACGAGTCCCCCGGCGGTAACAAAGGTTGACGGTTTACCGCCGGCGCCCAGTTCTAGATTAGAAGCCCGACGATGCTCGTGCCTGCCAGCACCGATCGAACGTGCATGATGATTCCGAATCAGTTGCAGTGCGTACATGCAAAAATGCACTGGCGCCGGCGCTGAACCGTCAACCTAGTCACCGCCGGGAACCTCGTAGAGCTCCTAGCACGCGTAAGAGTGCTGAGCATCAAAAGAGCGGGTTTTTGGAAGCATTTCTCGAAAAGAGAAAACATGATTTTTTGCATGTCGACATAAAGTTGGTTCCGTCAAGTGTTTTGATATTAAAAGTGCATCTAGAGAGCTCATATTAAGACGGAGAGACCCTCATATTTGTTTACAGGTGCAGAAAATCTGCTTTCTCAAAATAAATGGTCAAATATCTTTCAAATATTTGCAAAACCACCCAAAAGTTACATCGAAAAAATCGAAAATGCAGATTTTCGAAAAATCTATATTTTTTCACTCTGTGTCGATTCTCTGCACTCTTAGCAGTGACAGGAGCTCTACGAGGTTCCCGGCGGTGACCAGGTTGACGGTTCACCGCTGGCGCCAGTTGGCCCAGCCGGCCGAGGCGGACAATGTGGTAACTTTTGGGTGGTTTTGCGATTGTTTGAAAGATATTTGACCATTCATTTTGAAAAAGCAGATTCTTCGCACCTGTAAACGATTATGAGGGACTCAGCGTCTTAATATGAGTTCTCTACATGCACTTTTACTACGAAAACACTATGTCGACATGACAAAAATCATGTTTTCTCTTTTCCGAGAACTGCTTCCAGAAGCCCTCTCTTTTGATACTCAGCACTCTTACGTGTGTTAGGAGCTCTACGAGGTTCCCGGCGGTGACTAGGTTGACGGTTCATCGCCGGCGCCAGTTGCTGGAAGCTTAAGAGTCATTCCGGGGAGCTGGAGAGCTAGTTGGCAAGAACAATCTCGACGGACCTTTTGCTGACTTTTGGTCGGTTGAAAATTCGACTATTCCTTAGAGCTCTAGTATGTTTTCACATCATATTCGATCTTATTCCCGCTCGTCATCTTGATCTCAGCTCGATCGGGTAACTTTGAAGGCCAAAAAGCAGGCAGGCGGGAACGGCCGTTTCGAGTCATCTTGATACGCGCTGTCGGTTTTCTCAAGATAACTCGAGCTTCAGGGCAACTACAGAGCTGGTCAGCACAGCTAATGCATTCAGAATGATCAGGCGCGTTCGCCTGTTGAATCGAGAGGTCTGAACTCGGTCTGCTAGCCGAGCTAGGGTCGCAAAATCTATTCGTATTATTCGAGTCATTGTAGCAGACGCTCTCGGTTTTTCGTACTTAACTCGATCTGTAGGGCAGCCACAGAGCTGATAATCACAGAAATCGATTGAGAATTATCAGGCGTGTTCGTCTGTTGAATCAAGAGCTCTGAATTCGGCCTGCTCCCCGAGCTAGGTTCGCGAACCTATTGGTAGTGTTCGAGTCATCTTGAGAAGTGCTCTCGGTTTTCTGTACTTAAATCGTGCTGGGGGAGGGCTACAGTGCTGCTGGTCACAGGAATCGATTTCGAGACATCAGGTGCGTCCGTTCGTCGAACCGAGAGCTCGGAACTCGGTCTGCTGCTCGAACGAGATCCGCGAAACTGTTGTATTATTCGAGTCATCCTGAGAGGTACTCTCGGTTTTCTGCACTTAACTCAGGCTGTATGGGGGGCTGCAGAGCTGGTAATCACAGGAATCGATCCGCAGACATCAGACGCGTCCGCCTGTCGCATTCAGAGGTCTGAACTCGGTTTCATACTCGAGCTCGATTGGAAAACTGTTCGTTTGTTTTGTTAGAGTCATCTTGAGAGGTCTATAATCGCTTGGGCTGAAAAACTAGTCGTTCTCTGAATTCTTTTCCACATTATATATTGTCAGGAAGCTCTACGAGTCCCCCGGCGGTAAGAAAGGTTGACGGTTTACCGCCGGCGCCCAGTGTATCCTCTTCGCTCTCCGGGTTTTTGACGCAACCAAGTCTCGACAGAACTTGACTCGTAGAGCTTCCCTTAGCAAGTTATATGCTTAAGAGTAATAAGTCGTAGAGAAGCTTGAGAGTGACTCGTAGAGCTTCCCTAAGCTAGTTGCTGGAAGCTTAAGAGTAATTCCTGCGCGCTGGAGAGCTAGTTGGCAAGAAAAATATCGACGGAACTTTTGCTGACTTTTGGTCGGTTGAAAATTTTGTTCTCGAAATTTGACCATTCGTTAGAGCTCTAGTATTTTTCCCGTGATATTCGATCTTATTTTCGCTCGCCATCTTGATCTCAGCTCGATCGGGTGAATATTACTATCGAAAAGCACTCTGGCGGGATCGGCCGTTTCGAGTCATCTTGATACGCGCTGACGGTTTTCTGAACATAACTCGAGGTTCAGGACAGCTACAGAGCTGGTCAGCACAGCTAATCGATGTAGAATGATCAGGCGCATTCGCCTGTTGAATCCAGAGGTCTGAACTCGGTCCGTTAGCCGAGCTAAGTCTGCAAACCTATTCGTATTATTCGAGTCATCTTGACAGGAACTCTTAGTTTTCTGTACTCAACTCGGGCTGTAGGACAGCTACAGGGCTTATATTTACAGAAACGGATTCAGAATCATCAGTTGCGTTTGTCTGTCGAATCCAGAGCTCTGAACTCGATCTGGTGCCCGATCTAGAATCGCGAAATTATTCGTATTGGTCGAGTCATCTTGAGAAGTGCTCTCGGTTTTCTGCACTCAACTCGCGCTGAGGGGGGGTGGCTACAGTGCTTGTTGTACAGGAGTCGATTCGCAGAGATCAGGCGCGTCCGCCTGTCGAATCCAGAGCTCGGAACTCGGTTTGCTGCCCGAACTAGGTCCGCAAAACTATTGTATTGTTCGAGTCATCCTGAGAGGTGCTGTCGGTTTTCTGCACTTAACTCGGGCTGTAAGGGGGCTGCAGGGATGGTAATAACAGCAGTCGATTC
Source organism: Prorocentrum cordatum (assembly GCA_963575745.1). Taxonomy (NCBI): domain Eukaryota; class Dinophyceae; order Prorocentrales; family Prorocentraceae; genus Prorocentrum; species Prorocentrum cordatum. The sequence goes on along the minus strand of CAUYUJ010005469.1, from coordinate 83,136 downwards.
GCAGACATGAGACGCGTCCACCTGTCGTATTCAGAGGTCAAAAAATATTCACTATGAGTCGGAATGTTGGTAGCTGCTGTCGGTTTTCTCAACTAAGTCGAGCTAGGAAGCTCTACGAGTTCCCCGGCGGTAACCAAGGTTGACGGTTTACCGCCGGCGTCCAGTAATTCCAGGGCGCTGCTTAGTAAGTTACTGCTAGAAGCTTAAGAGTAATTCTGGGCGCTGGAGAGCTAGTTAGCAAGAAAAATCTCGACGGACATTTGGGCACTTTTGGTCGTTTGAACATTTGTTCTCGAAACTCAACCATTCGTTAGAACTCTAGTATTCTTTTCTGTGATATTCGATCTTATCTCCGCTCACCATCTTGGTCTCAGCTCCTGTAGCTCTTACTGCCAAAAAGTACTGCGGCGGGGTTGGCCGTTTCGAGTCATCTTGATACGCGTTGTCGGTTTTCTGAAGATAACTCGAGTTTTAGGACAGCTACATAGCTGGTGAGCACAGATAATCGATTCAGAATGATCAGGCGCGTTCGCCTGTTGAACCCAGAGGTCTGAACTCGATGCGCAAACCTATTCGTATTATTCGAGTTATCTTCACAGACGCTCTCGATTTTCTATACACTCGAGCTACAGGACAGCTACAGAACTGATGTTTGCAGTCAGACTCATCAGTGGCCGTTCTCTGCTGAATCCAGAGTTCTGAACTCGGTCTGCTGCCCGATCTAGAATCGCAGAACTATTTGTATTGTTCGAGTCATCTTGAGAGATGTTGTCGGTTCTCTGCACTCAACTCGGGCTGCGGGGGGAGCATCACTGGAATCAATTCGGAGACATCAGGTGCGTCTGCCTTTCGAATCTAGAGCTCCGATCTCTGTCTGCTGCCCAAACTAGGTCCGCAAAACCATTAGTATTATTTCAGTCATCCTCAGAGGTGCTGTCGGTTTCGTGCACTTAACTCAGGCTGTAGGGGGGCTGCAGGGCTTGTAATCAGCGGAATCGATTCAGAGACATCAGACGCGTCTGCCTGTCGCATGCAGAGGTCTAAACTCGGTCTGATACTCGAGTTAGGTTTGGCAAACTATTCGTATTCTTCGATTTACGCACGTAACTCGGGCTGTAGCAGAGCTACAGAGCTCGTACATAACACAATCCAGAAGCATTGGAGGCGTTCGGCTATGGGGAGGTCTGAAATTGCTTTCGTCACGCGGTGACGGTTTTCTCAAGATAACTCGAGCTTCAGGACAGGTACAGAGCTGGTAAGCACAGCTAATCGATTCAGAATAATCAGGCGCCTCCGCCTGTTGAACCCAGAGGTCTGAACTCGGTCTGCTAGCCGAGCTAGGTTCGCAAACCTATTCGTATTATTCGAGTTATCTTGAGAGACGCTCAGGGTTTTCTGTACTTAAGTCGAGCTAAAGGACAGTACAGAGCTAATACGTAGAGAATCTGATTCAGAATCATCAGTTGCCCTTGTCTGTTGACTCCAGAGCTCTGAACTCGGTCTGCTGCCCGATCTAGAATCGCAAAAACTATTCGTATTGTTCGAGTTATCTTGAGAGATGCTGTTGGTTCTCTGCACTTAACTCGGGTCGTAGGGCAGCTGCATGGCTGGTAATCACTAGAATCGATTCGGAGACATCAGGCGCGTCCGCCTTTCGAATCCAGAGCTTCGAACTCTGTCTGCTGCCCGAACTAGGTCTGCGAACATATTCGCATTGTTCGAGTCATCCTGACAGGTGCTCTCGGTTTCCTGCACTAACTCGGGCTGTAGGGGGGCTGCAGGGCTGGTAATCACAGGAGTCGATTCGCAGACATCAGACGCGTCCACCTGTGAACTCGGTCTGACACTCGAGCTAGGTTTGCCAAACTATTCGTATTATTCGAGTCATCTTGAGAGGTGCTGTCGATTTCCGCGCGTAACTCGGGCTGTAGGAGAGCTACAGAGCTCGTGCAGAAGAGAATCCAGAAGCATCGGGGGCGTTCGGCTGTTGCATCGGAGAGGTTTGAAATTGCTTGGGCTGAAAAACTATTTTTTCTGTGTAATTTTTTTCTGCATTATATGTTGTCAGGAAGCTCTACGAGTCCCCCGGCGGTAACAAAGGTTGACGGTTTACCGCCGGCGCCCAGTTCCGGGGCGCTGGACTGCTGTATCGAGAAGTCTAAAATCGATTGGGCTGAAAAATTATTTGTCGCATTCAGAGCTCTGAACTCGTCTGCTGCCCGAGCTAGGTTCGCGAAACTGTTCGTGTTGTTGGATGCATCTTCAGAGGTGCTGACAGTTTTCTGCACTTAGCTCGGGCTGTAGGGGGCCTACAGGGCTCGTACTCACAGGACTCGATTTCGAGACATCAGGCGCGTCCGCCTGCCAAATCCAGAGCTCAGAACTCGGTGTGCTGCCCGAGCTAGGTTCGCGAACTATTCGTATTGCGCGGGTGATCTTGAGAGTTGCTGTCGTTTTTCGCACGCAACTCGGGTTGTAGGAGAGCTAGAACTCGAGACACGATTTTTTATCAACAAAAAAAAATATTCACGGCAAGGAAGCTCTACGAGTCTCCCGTCGGAAAACAAGGTTGACGTTTACCGCCGGCGCCCAGTTGGTCGACCCGGCCAGAAAGGACAAAGTAACTCGTAGAGCTTCCCTTAGCTAGTTGCTGGAAGCTCAAGAGTAATTCCGGCGCGCTGGAGAGCTAGTTGGCAAGAAACATCTCGACGGACCTTTTGCTGACTTTTGGTCAGTTGAACATTTTGTTTTCGAAATTCAACAATTTGTTTGAGCTCTAGTATTTTTTCAGACCATTTTCGATCTTATTCCCGCTCGCCATCTTAATCGCAGCTCGATTGGGTAAAAATTTCTGCAAAGAAGCATCGCGGCGGGATCGGCTGTTTCGAGTCATCTTGATACGCGTTGTCGGTATTTTGTACTTAACTCGAGCTTTAGAGCCGCTACAGAGCTGATTCTCACAGAAATCGATTGCAAATCATAAGGCGCGTTCGTCTGTCCCATCTAGAGGTCTGAACTCCGTCTGCTGCCCGAGCTAGGTTCGCAAAACTATCCGTGTTGTTGGAGTAATCTTGAGAGGTGCTGACAGTTTTCTGCACTTAACTCGAGATGTAGGGAGCTACAGGGCTCGTACTCACAGGAATCGATTCGGAGACATCAGGCGCGTTGGGCTGCCGAATCCAGAGCTCAGAACTCGGTGTGGTGCCCGAGCTAGGTTCGCAAAACTATTTGTATTCGTCGAGTCATCTTGAGAGGTGCTGTCCGTTTTCTGCACTTAACTCGAGCTGTAAGGGGGCTGCAGGGCTGGTAATCACTGGACTCCATTCGGAGACATCAGTCGCGTCCACCTGTTGCATGCAGAGCCCTGAACTCGGCCTGCTGCCCGAGCTAGGTCTGCGAACTAGTCATCTTCAGAGGTGCTGTCGATTTTCTGCACTTAACTCGGGCTGTTTGAGGGCTGCAGGGCTGGTAATCACAGGAATCGATTCCGAGACACCAGGCGCGTCCGCCTGTTACATTGAGATGTCTGAAGTCGGTCTAGATTCGCAAAACTATTTGTATCGTTCGAGTGATCTTCAGAGATGCTGTCGGTTTCCGCACGTAACTCGGACTGTAGGAGAGCTACGGAGCTCGTATGCATAGAAAACGATGCAGAAGCATGAGGGGCGTTTGGCTGTTGCATCGAGAGGTCTGAAATCGTTTAGGCTGAAAAACAATTTGTTCCCTGCATTTTTTCTCGACATTATATATGCTCAGGAAGCTCTACGAGTCCCCCGGCGATAAGAAAGGTTGACGGTTTACCGCCGGCGCCCAGCTATTGCTGGAAGCTTAAGAGTAATTCCGGCGCGCTGGAGAGCTAGTTGGCAAGAAAAATCTCGACGGACCTTTTGCTGACTTTTGGTCGCTTGAAATTTTATTCTCGAATTCCTCAATTCGTTAGAGCTCTAGTATTTTTTCCCGTGATATTCGATCTTATTCCCGCTTGCCATCTTGATCTCAGCTCGATCGGGTACCTTTACCGCCAAAAAGCGTCCAGGCGGGATCGGCCGTTTCGAGTCGTCTTGATACGCGCTGTTGGTATATTGGACTCAACTTGAGATACAGGACGGCTACAGAGCTGGTGAGCACAGCTCATCGATTCAGAATGATCAGGCGCGTTTGTCTGTTGCATCCAGAGGTCTGAACTCGGTCTGCTAGCCGATCTAGGTCCGGAAACCTATTCGTATTATCGCGAAACTGTTCGTATTGTTCGAGTCATCTTGAGAAGTGCTGTCGTGTTTGAGTACTTAACTCGGATTGTAGGGGAGCTACAGTGCTGGTAGTCAGAGGAATCGATTTGAAGACATCAGGCGCGTCGGCCTGTCGAATCCAGAGCTCGAAACTCGGTCTGCTGCCCAAGCTAGGTCCGCGAAATTATTCGTATTATTCGAGTCATCCTAAGATGCTGTCGGTTTTCTGCACTGAACTCGGGCTGTAGGGGGGCTGCAGGGCTGGTAATCACAGTAATCGATTCGGACATCAGACGCGTCCGCCTGTCGCATTTAGAGGCCTGAACTCAGTCTGATACTCGAGCTAGGTTTGCCAAACTATTCGTATGATTCGAGTCATCTTCAGAGGTGCTGTCGATTTACGCGCGTAACTTGGGCTGTAGGAGAGCTACACAGTTCGTGCAGAAGACAATCCAGAAGCATCGGGGGCGTTCGGCTGTTGCATCGAGAGGTCTGCAATCGCTTGGGCTGAAAAACTATTCGCTCTCTGCATTTTTTTCGACATTATATATGGTCAGGAAGCTCTACGAGTCCCCCGGCTCAAGACATCTCGGCTCCAGGGCTCCAGAATCCCACTGGGGCTCAGGGGGTGTCGGCGTCGCGGGGAGACGGCGCGGCAGCCATCGCTGCCATCGACGGGCGCGGCATCTTCGAGGTCAGCTAGGCTGCTTCCTTTGTTTGCTGCACTTGTTATCTTTTGTTGTACGTGTGTGAAGACGGACGGATACGACTTTTCGGTTCTCGCGAGAAGGTTTCAGCTGGAGGATATATCACCGACAGTGCCATATTTGCAGTACTCACAGGATTACGGTCAGAAGCCAGATACTGCTGTCGAGAGAGCTTCTCGTAAAAGACAACTTCAGGATATTGAGAAGACCCCAGGTGACTACCCATTGGACGGAAGATTGAATACTGCCGACTCCACTCCAGATAGTGAATCTGTTGTACCTCTCTGTGAACGGACGGTGACACGACAGTGGTTGCACTCGTGGGGATACGGACCTCAGTGTATTGACACAATGCCTGAGCATGCAGATAACATGACGGTGGATGGCGGAGCCCCCCCCCTGTGAAGCGTAATCGTGAGGAGGTTCTTGCTGAAAGGAAGGCCGCTTTGGAGGGGAAGGATGGTATGCAGAGTCTACTATTGCAGATGATGCACAAGATGGATGATAACACTGAAAGGATCCAGGATGCCATAGGAGTTCAGGGGACCAAAATCGACAACGTTCAGGCCCAGGTCCAGAAGCAGGGTGTTACGATTTCTAATCTGGAGACGAGCGTTCAGGGGCTTGAGACTAAACATAATCGACTCGAGACGATCGTCCAGGGACTTCAGGGACAGGTTCGGGCGGGTTCAGTTGCCAGTGACGCTTCGACGAGGCCTGATAATACCAGGACGGGAAGATACCAGGCTCCTGGAACCACCTACTTCTCTCCAACGTATGTCGAACTCAAGGGATGGGTCACCAACTGGAGTGACAGGGATAGGAGGTCTCAGGAGATGCTCATGTGGGAGGATGTGAAGGTGCTCATAGATAACATTACAAATCATTGTCTTTCGGAGGATGATCGTGTGCACGTGTGTGTTGACGGTACTGAGCGCATTAACGCTGGCCGTTGCATGTTCGGATCGGCCAAAATCAAGTTCAAGCCAGGGACCGACAGGGATATTATTTGGAGGGTCAAACGGTGCATCGACCTTGTGACGGTACCCCCTGCTAAACGCCCCGCGCCTCCTCCAGGAATCCAGATCGCTGCACCACAGTGCCTCATTGAGAATATGAAGCAGGTTATCAACCCTGAGTCGATCAAAGTCAGTGTCGAGTGCCCCGAGTGAAAGAGGGGCCACGTTAAGGCGGTGGGGAGATTCTGCGGCACTATTCGGAGCATGTGTACACATATTGGTATTGAGGTTATTGCTGTGCGAGGGGAAATGGGACCGCCCAAATCGACTATATGGACAGTGCCCACGACGGCCGCTCCGAGGCCAATGCTTCTGGCCGAGTTTACCACGACGCGGGCGACATGGGAGGTATCGAGTGAGACTGTCGACAGGTTGCATCAACTCATACCTGCGTTTACTAAGACGAAGGCTGATATCGAGACGGAAGTCAACAGGAGGGTGTGACGACGACGACGCCGAACACCGTTCAAGGGGATCCGACTGGGTAGCTGGAACCTCAATCGGGCGGGGTCGGCCAATTTCAAGGGGAATGAGATTCTGAGGTGTCTTTCAATGCGAGATTGCATATGGGGTGTTCAGGAATGCCAGAATCTTTTTGGAGGCAAATTCGATGCATATATCAGACGGTGTGGTCTATCATATCGTGTGAGTTGTGACGGTAAGTGTGGGTTATTATTTAACAAAGAGTGGAGTACATGTGTGCGTGAATCAATATGTCAATATGAACGGTTCTGTGTGGTGGTCTTTGGTAGTGGAAGTGCCCCTGTGATAGTTGCCTCTGCGTATCTTCCCGACCCCGGCGTCGAGAACGCCGTAGATGTGCAGTGCGTGGTGTTGGACGCGCTCGAGTCAGTCATTCTCACTCTGCGCAGCCGCTGGAAGGGGGCGACTGTCTCTGTGCTGCTCGATGCCAACGTTGAGCTATCCCCATCAACTCAGCTGCAGTGCTCACGCACTGGGACTGTCTATGAGGCGGTGGGAAGTGCTACCAAGGAGGAGAGGAGGACTTGCGAGGAGGGAGGTGCACAGCGGGTGAGGAGGGACGTACGACAACAGTTGCGCGAGCGTGTTCTATGCTTTCTAGGGCGCCTGGGGATGAAGGCTGCCAATTCGTTCTTGCCACGACGACTACACACATGGGAGAGCTACGGAGTATCTCGGTGGGGGACGTGTAAGAAGGTTCTTGATTACATTTTTGTTCCCAGGACGTGGGTGATCGATGAGATGACGGTCGAAACGATCATGAGTAATGGGGGGAGGACAAATCGTAGTCGTCTCAGCGACCATGGCCTGCTTCAGGGGACTTTTAGTGACACAGGCGCTGAGCTGGTCAGACGTAGTATCCCGACGGCAGCTCGTGAAAAGAGTTTGGTGGGTTATAAGACGGTGAATTGGGGGGGCCTCAATATGGCGCGAAAGGAAATCGATCGGGTCTTGGGAGATGCCAATACTACTTGTTCTCCAGGGGACCTTATGTCGACCACTATTCGGGCCTGTACTGAGCAGGAGGAAATCAAATTCACGACTGCCACCACGGGACGGGGACTACCGCCAATTAGGCCTGCAGGGCTCACGGCCTGCCGGGAGATTTTGCGACGGAAGCCTGTGCCAGCGTCAGTGGACGTGCCCAGCTTGCGCAGACGTGCCAACGGACTGCGGAGGGAGTATCGTGCGGCGTTGGCCGCGTGGACCTCTCCTGCCTCCAGGCGCAAAGAGCGTCATGGTATCAAGCACCTCATTGTGCAGGGACGGATATCTGAGGACAGGGGGGAGTGGGTGGAGGAGATCAGAGCACATACCAGACAGAGGTATACTTCGGAGGAGGTCAGAGGACGGGATATGGCGATGTTGGAGGAGTTGAGGAGGGATGCACAACAGAACCTATGTGACGGGTACTGCACTGAGGGACTGACAATGGCGGTGGTATGCCAGGCACGGTCACGTCTTAAGTCCAGGCGTGCCACTGGCCCCGACAGGCTGCCTTGTGAAATACTCAAGGCATTGCCGTGGGCGACTTTGCGTGGCGTTGCTCGGATGTTTGATGAGATATTTCGCTTGGCACGGCAGTATCCGCAGGACTGGAGGCAAATTTTGATCGCCTTCATGCCCAAGCTGCCGAGCTTGACATCGCTGACAGATGCACGGTACCTCTGTCTGCAAAACAGTCTCAGCCGTTGGTATTCTGCTTGTGTGGTGATCTTGGTCGAACAATTTGTGTCTCGGGCTGGCCTCGTGGGACCCCTGGGCATCTACGGCTTCCAGGAGGGGCGTGAGACGGTGGAAATTGTGGGGGCCCTCAAGGCTCTGGCTCAACATGGGGACATCTGGGGAAAGGGTCAGACGGTCCATATCGCTAACGCCGATATCAAACAAGCGTTCGACCACTGCAGCCTTCAAAACGCCAAGCGAGCTATGTGCCATGCCAATATTCCTGCCTATCTCCAGTATGCTTTGCTATCACCGCTGGTTTGCACTACGGGGTCGTTAGTTGTCGAGGGTATGGCCATTCACGACATCAACTGGGACGTCTGCATACGGACTGGCGGCCCTGAGGGGCCTCTTCTCTTTAATCTTATCATATGTGCCATGTGGGGACCTATATTTCGGGATTGGGACAGTAGAGGAGTGGGGTATGTGCTGGAGGGCGTCTGTGGTGAGTATGAGCGACGGACAATAGTGAACCACTTTGTGTGGGCGGACAACTGCTACCTTGTCTCTGCCTCCTCAACTGTGTTGGCTCAGACGATGCACGATCTAACACTACCACTACATGACTGGGGGGTGAGATGGAAGGATAGCAGCCTGTTGTACATGACATGTGGGGAAAATGCGAAAGTGGACGGTGACGGACATATACTTACCAGCGAGGATTTGTGTATACCTGCGTGCTCGAGATATCAGGACTTTAGACTTCGACGTGTTTGCAGAATGAAAGTATTGGGTCATGAGATGTTCTCCACCTACTTAGTGCCCGCTCATCCTGATGTGGAATATCGCATCAAGGAGGCTCGTGCTTGTTTCATTGGACAGTCGCATTTCTTTCGTAACAGAGCGGTAGCTGTTCGTGATAAGTTTTGTCGTTATCAAGACAAGGTGCAGAGTATGGCGTTGTATTGTCTAGAGACATGTACTGCTGATACTTCCTCGCTACACATGCTCAATGCCTTCGAGGGATGGTGTTTGTGCCGTATGTTTCGACGGCCGAGGAGAGAGGAGGAGACTATGGCGGACTGGAACCGACGACGGTACCACGAGGCCAGAGAGCAATTTCGATCTTATGGATTTGCGAGTTTGGTGCAGCGATTTCTTCGTATGGTGTGGAACTCCGCTAAGGATGCTGCTGATTTCATTTCTATGTTGTGTACTGCTTCTCATGAGGAAATATCTTCGACGCAACGTACGTGGAGAGATCACCACATGACTACGGTTGCGTATGTCCCACTGTGGGACAGACTCAGGACGGATGCGTCTGAGTGCCTGCGGGGTATGTTTCACTTCCAGGAGGCTTCGCAGCTAAAAAGGAGACATGTTAGTTCAGGTCGAGCGGTCGGCCAGAGATGCTGGCTATTTTCGTTCTGCGAATTCTACGGACTCAAATGGTGGGAGTCCTTTGTGCCGACGGATGCTGCGTATGTTCAGTTCTGCGAACACATGTGTACACGGGCGATGCTGAGTTATTTTCAGAAAAGAAAAGGGTACGGTACAACAGGTGGGGCCCTGCAGGAGGTACTTACCATCACACAAAACGACCTGCACACCTATGGGGCCCAAGAGGGCTCTGCGGCTTTCAACGACAAACTGGCCAAACGTATTGCGTTACAAAATATGAAGGAGGTTGAGTACGACCTCGACTCATTTGGGATCCCTGTGTACATTTCTGGGGACAGTCTTCTGGTGGTGTCTTGGCTGCAGGGTGTCTGGAGGGTGCTTAATCGTACTTATCAGGATAGGATCAACAGAATGATAAACCAACTCGACAACATGTGTCAAAGGTATGGAATTAGGCCTGCCTGTCATGGGAGGGAAATTGTAGACCACACATATAGGGAATGGAACACGCGTGCAGATGTACTCACTCATACGGCCCGTGTCGGGCCACCAGTGATTCGAGATAGGATAGGGCTTCACGCCCCTCAGTTACAACAGGTGTTTCGCGTTTGTGCCATCAGAGCTGGATTCGATGGTGGTGTCTCTTGCGACGGCGTGGGAGTCGGGTGCTGGATAGATGTTGGACGGGTATCGAGGCTCTCAAGGCAGCCACTCAGCCATGATATTATTTGGACGGAGGTGTACAGTGCGGCACTCTCGATTGATCCAACTTCAACAGTGACTGATGCCGAGGTCTCGGCCGTTGAGCATACGATTATGATCTTGCCGCGGGTTGTACAAGCGTATTTCGGACAGGATATGATGTGATTTTGATTGTGCTCACTCACGCCATGCCTTCGTTTGTCGTGTGTGTGTGCTTGACCTCTCATCCTCCTAATAAGAGTTGGCTTTCGCCTCTGATCGTTTGGATCGGTGAGGCTTCCGCCTACTCCCGATGCGCCCGCTCCTTGCTTCCGACTAGGCTGGAAAGCCTGCACAGTCGACCGCAAAGTCCGCAAAAAGAAAGGTTGACGGTTTACCGCCGGCGCCCAGTGATAACTTTTGGGTGGTTTTGCGGAAAATTGAAGGATATTTGACAATCCATTTTGAGAAAGCAGATTTTTCGCACCTGTAGTGGGTTATGGCGCGTCCGCCAGTAAAATTTTCAGGCCCATAGGTGCAGTATTAATATTGAAACACTTGGCGGAACCGACCTTGGATAAAAACAGAAAAACGTGATTTTTCGAGTTTCTCAGGTCTTGCTCTAGACGCTTTCTTCATGCTTACCGACGAGCGCCATGTAAGAAAAGAGCTCTACGAGGGCCCCGGCGGTAACCTGGTTGACGGTTTACCGCCGGTTCAGTAATTCCGGCGCGCTGGAGAGCTAGTTGGCAAGAAAAATCTCGACGAACTTTTTGCTGATTTTTGGTCGGTTGAAAATTTTGTTCTCGAAATTCAACAATTCGTTTGAGCTCTAGTATTTTTTCCCATCATATTCGATCTTATTCCCGCTCGCCATCTTGATCTCAGCTCGATCGAGTACCTTTTACTGCCAAGAAGAACACGGGCGGGATCGGCTGTTTCGAGTCATCTTGATACGCGTTATCGGTATTTTGTACTTAACTCGAGCTGTAGGGCAGGTACAGAGCTCATTCTCACAGAAATCGATTGCACATCATCAGGCGCGTTCGTGTGTTCTATCCAGAGGTCTGAATTCGGTCTGCTGCCCGAGCTAGGTTCGCGAAACTATTCGTATTGTTCTAGTCATCTTGAGAGGTGTTGTCAATTTTCTGCACTTAGCTCGGGCTGTAGGGGGCCTACAGGGCTCGTACTCACAGGACTCGATTTGGAGACATCAGGCGCGTCCGCCTGCCAAATCCAGAGCTCAGAACTCGGTGTGCTGCCCGAGCTAGGTTCGCGAACTATTCGTATTCTTCGAGTCATGTTGAGAGGTGCTGTCCGTTTTCTGCATTTCACTCGAGCTGTAAGGGGGCTGCAGGGCTGGTGATCACTGGAATCGATTCGCAGACATCAGTCGCGTCCGCCTGTCGCATCCAGAGCTCTGAGCTCGGTCTGCTGTCTGAGCTAGGTCTGCGAAACTATTCGTATTGTTCGAGTCGTCTTCAGAGGTGCTGTCGGTTTTCTGCACTTAACTCGGGCTGTGAGGGGGCTGCAGGGCTGGTAATCACAGAAATCGATTCGGAGACAGCAGGCGCGTCTGCCTGTTGCATTCAGAGGTCTGAATTCGGTCTGATACTCGAGCTAGATTCGCGAAACTATTTGTATTGTTCGAGTGATCTTGAGAGGTGCTGTCGATTTTCGCACGTAACTCGGGCTGTAGGAGAGCTACGGAGCTCGTGCGCACAGAAAACGATCCAGAAGCATGAGGGGCGTTTGGCTGTTGCATCGAGAAGTCTGAAATCGCTTAGGCTGAAAAACTATTCGTTCTCTGCAGTTTTTTCGACATTACATATGGTCAGGAAGCTCTACGAGTCCCCCGGCCGTAAGAAAGGTTGACGGTTTACCGCCGGCGCCCAGTTCGCCGACCCGGCCCCGACCGACAATGTGCGAACTTTGGGTCGGTTGGACAAACTTTGCGAGAGATTTAAACATTCGTTTTAAGCACTGGTATTTTTCGCACCTGTAGTGGGTTATTTCGCGTTCGCCAATCAAATAACTCGTAGAGCTTCCCTTAGCAAGTTATTTCTGGAAGCTTAAGAGTAATTCCGGGGCGCTGGAGAGCTAGTTGGCAAGAAAAATCTCGACGGACATTTTGAGGAATTTTGGTCGGTTGAAAATTTGGTTCTGGGAATTCAATCATTCGTTAGAGCTCTAGTATTTTTTCCCGTGATATTCGATATAATTCCCGCTCGCCATCTTGATCTCAGCTCGATCGGGTACCTTTTACTGCCAAAACGCACTGCGGCGGGGTCGGCCGTTTCGAGTCATCTTGATTCGCGCTGTTGGTATACTGAACTTAACTCGAGATATAGGACAGCTACAGAGCTGGTAAGCACACCTTATCGATTCAGAATGATCAGGCGCGTTCGCCTGTTCCAACCAGAGGTCTGAACTCGGTCTGCTAGCCGAGCTAGGTCCGCAAACCTATTCGTATTATTCGAGTCATCTTGACAGGCGCTCTCGGTTTTCTGTACTTAACTCGAGCTATAGGACAGCTACAGGGCTGATACTTACAGAAACCGATTCAGAATCATCAGTCGCGTTTGCCCGTTGAATCCAAAGCTCTGAACTCGGTCTGCTGCCCGATCCAGAATCGCTAAACTGTTCGTATTGTTCGAGTCATCTTGAGAGGTGCTGTCGGTTTTCTGCACTTAACTCGGGCTGTAGGGGGGATACAGTGCTCGTGGTGACAGCAATCGATTTGGAGACATCAGGCGCGTCCGCCTATGGAATCCAGAGCTCGGAACTCGGTCTGCTGCCCGAGCTCGGTCCGCGAAACTGTTCGTATTGTTCGAGTCATCCTGAAAGATGTTGTCGGCTTTCTGCACTTAACTCGGGCTGTAGGGGGGCTGCAGGGCGGGTAATCACAGGAATCGATTCGGAGACATCAGACGCGTCCGCCTGTCGCATTCAGAGGTCTGAACTCGGTCTGATACTCGAGCTGGGTTTGCCAAACTATTCGTTTTGTTCGAGTCATCTTGAGAGGTGCTGTCGATTGGCGCACGTAACTCGGGCTGTAGGAGAGCTACAGAGCTCGTACAGAAGACAATCCAGAAGCATCGGGGGGTGTTCGGCTGTTGCATCGAGAGGTCTGAAATCGCTTGGGCTGAAAAACTATTTGTTCTCTGCAACTTTTTTCGACATTATATATTGTCAGGAAGCTCTACGAGTCCCCCGGCGGTAAGAAAGGTTGACGGTTTACCGCCGGCGCCCAGTTCTCATGCCCGTAGGGGCAGTTTTGCTGTCAAAACACTTGGCGGAACCGTTTTTTCATGAAAACATAAAACGTGATTTTTCGAGTTTTGGGATCTTGCTCCAGGGTCTTCCTGCACATGTACCGAGGAGCGCCGTGCAAGAAAAGAGCTCTACGAGGATCCCGGCGGTAACCTGGTTGACGGTTTACCGCCGGTTCCAGTTGCTGGAAGCTTAAGAGGAATAACTCGTAGAGCTTCCCTGAGCAAGTTGTTGCTAGAAGCTTAAGAGTAACTCGCAGAGCTTCCCGTACCAAGTTGTTCCTGGAAGCTCAAGAGTAATACCTCGTAGAGCTCTTCGGCATCGATGAGCTAGAGGAATTCGGGCGCGGGGTGCAGCTAGTAACTCGTAGAGCTTCCCTTAGCAAGTTATTGCTGGAAGCTTAAGAGTAATTCCGGGGCGCTGGAGAGCTAGTTGGCGAGAAATATCTCGACGGACCTTTTGGTGACTTTTGGTCGGTTGAAAACTTTGTTCTCGAAATTCAACCATTCGTTAGGGCTCTAGTATTTTTTTCCCGCGATATTCGATCTTATTCCGCTCGCCATCTTGATCTCCGCTCGATCGGGTACCTTTTACTGTGAAAGAGCGTCCGGGCGGGATCGGCCGTTTCGAGTCATCTTGATACGCGCTGTCGGTATATTGGACTTAACTCGAGATACAGGACAGCTACAGAGCTGGTAAGCACATCGTATCGATTCAGAATGATCAGGCGCGTTCGTCTGTTGCATCGAGAGGTTTGAATTCGGTCTCATAGTCCGCAAACCTATTCGTATTATTCGAGTCATCCTGACAGACGTTCTCGGTTTTCTGTACTTAACTCGAGCTATATGACAGCTACAGAGCTGATACTTACAGAAAAAATCATAGTCATCAGTTGCGTTTGTCTATTGAATTCAGAGCTCTGAACTCAATTGGTTGCCAGCTCTAGAATCACGAAATTGTTCGTATTGTTCGTGTCATCTTGCTCTCGTTTTTCTATATTTAACGGGTTGTGGGGGTTACAGTGCTGGTAGTCACAGAAATCGATTTGGAGACAGCAGGCGCGTCTGTCTGTCGAATCCAGAGCTCGGAACTCGGTTTGCCGCCCGAACTAGGTCCGCAAAACTATTCGTATTGTTCGAGTTATCCTGCGATGTTGTCGGTTTTCTGCACTTAACTCGGGCTGCAGGGGGGCTGCAGGGCTGGTAATCACAGGAATCGATCCAGAGACATCAGACGCGTCTGCCTGTCGCATTCAGAGGCCTGAATTTGGTCTGATATTCGAGCTAGGTTTGCCAAACTATTCGTATTGTTCAAGTCATCTTCAGGGTTGTTGTCGATTTACGCACGTAATCCGGGCTGTAGGAGAGCTACAGAGTACAGAAGACAATTCAGAAGTATTGGGGGCGTTCGGCTGTTGCATCGCGAGGTCTGACATCGCTTGGGCTGAAAAACTATTCGTTCTCTGCCATTTTTTCGACATTATATATTGTCAGGAAGCTCTACGAGTCCCCCGGCGGTAAGAGAGGTTGACGGTTTACCGCCGGCGCCCAGTTGGCCGACCCGGCCCCGACGGACAATGTGCGAACTTTCGGTCGGTCGGACAAACTTCGTGAGAGATTTGAACATTGTTTTGAGATCCGGTATTTTTCGCACCTGCAGTGGGTTACTCTGCGTTCGCCAGTGAAATTCTCAGGTCTGTAGGTACAATATTACTATCAAAACACTTGGCGGAACTGTCTTTGGAAAACATAGAACGTGATTTTTCGAGTTCTTTGGGGTCTTCTTCCAGATTCTACCTGCATGTGTACCCAGCAGTGCCGTGCAAGAACAGAGCTCTACGAGGGCCCCGGCGGTAATCTGGTTGACGGTTTACCGCCGGTTCCAGTTCCGGGGCGCTGGAGAGCTAGTTGGCAAGAAAAATCTCGACGGACCTTTTGCTGACTTTTGGTCATTGAAAATTTGGTTCGCATAATTTGAACATTCGTTAAAGCTCTAGTATTTTTTCCCGTGATATTCGATCTTATTCCCGCTCGCTGTCTTGATCTTAGCTCGATCGGGTACCTTTTACTGCCAAAAAGCACACGGGCGGGATCGGCCGTTTCGGGTCATCTTGTCACGCGGTGACGGTTTTCTAAAGATAACTCGAGCGGCAGGACAGCTACAGAGCTGGTAAGCACAGCTAATCGATTCAGAATGATCAGGCGCGTTCGCCTGTTGAGCCCAGAGGTCTGAACTCGGTCTGCTAGCCGAGCTAGGTCCGCAAACCTAGTCGTATTATTCGAGTCATCTTGACAGACGATCTCGGTTTTCTGTACTTAACTCGAGCTACAGGACAGCTACAGAGCTGATACGTACAGAATCTAATTCAGAATCATCAGTGGCCGTTGTCTATTGAATCCAGAGCTCTGAACTCGGTCTGCTGCCCGATCTAGAATCGCGGAACTATTCGTATTGTTCGAGTCATCTTGAGAGATGCTGTCGGTTCTCTGCACTTAACTCGGGCTGTAGGGGGGCTGCATGGCTGGTAATCACTGGAATCGATTCGAAGACATCAGGCGCGTTCGCCTTTCGAATCCAGAGTTCCGAACTCTGTCTGCTGCCCGAACTAGGTCTGCGAAACTATTCGTATTGTTCCAGTCATCCTGAGAGGTGCTCTCGGTTTCCTGCACTTAACTCGGGCTGTAGGGGGGGCTGCAGGGCTGTTAATCATCATACCTACCGGTGTGATCTCGCACTGCTTTATTTCGACCGACCGTGTGCCCATAATGCGGTCGTGCTGGTGGTTGTGCTGGCGGCCGTGCTGGTGGTCGTGGTTGGTGGATGTGCTGGTGGTCGTGCTGGTGGTCGTGCTGCTGGCCGTTCTGGTGGAGGTGCTGGCAGTCGTGCTGGTGGTCGTGCTGGTACTTGTGCTGGTGGTCGTGCTGGGAGGTGCTGGTGGTCGAGCTGGTGGTCGTGCTGCTGGCTGGTCGTGCTGGTGTCGTGCTGGTGGTCGTGCTGGTGGTCGTGCTGGGCTGGTGGTCGTGCTGGTGGTCGTGCTGGCGGTTGTGCTGGTGGTCGTGCTGGTGGCTGGTCGCGTTGGTGGTTGTGCTGGTGATCGTGCTGGCGGTCGTGTTGGTGGCCGTTCTGGTGGAGGTGCTGGTGATCGTGCTGGTGGTCGTGCTGGTGGTTGTGCTGGTGGTCGTGCTGGTGGCTGGCCGTGCTGGAGGTGCTGGTGGTCGTGTTGGTGGTCGTGCTTGGTCGTGCTGGTGGCTGGCCGTGCTGGAGGTGCTGGTGGCTGGTCGTGCTGGTGGCTGGTCGTGCTGGTGGTCGTGCTGGTGGTCGTGCTGGTGCTTGTGCTGGTGGTCGTGCTGGCGGTCGTGTTGGTGGCCGTTCTGGTGGAGGTGCTGGTGGTCGTGCTGGTGATCGTGCTGGTGGTCGTGCTGGTGGTTGTGCTGGTGGTCGTGCTGGTGGCTGGGCGTGCCGGTGCTTGTGCTGGTGGTCGTGCTGGCGGTCGTGTTGGTGGCCGTTCTGGTGGAGGTGCTGGTGGTCGTGCTGGTGGTCGTGCTGGTGGTTCTGCTGGTGGTCGTGCTGGTGGCTGGCCGTGCTGGAGGTGCTGGTGGTCGTGTTGGTGGTCGTGCTGGTGGTCGTGCTCGCGGTCGTGTTGCTGGCCGTTGTGCTGGTGATCGTGCTGGTGGTCGTGCTGGCCCCTCCCCCTCCCCCCCTGCGCCCCCCTCCCCTTATTCCGACCGACCGTGGGCCACCCCCCCCGCTTCTCCCCTGCGCCCCCTTCCCATTATTCCGACCGACCGTGGGCCACCCCCCCCGCTCCCTCCCTGCGCCCCCCTCCCCTTATTCCGACCGACCGTGGGCCACCCCCTCCGCTCCCCCCTTGCGCCCCCCTCCGCTTATTCCGACCGACCGTGGGCCCCCCCCCGCTCCCCCCTTGCGCCCCCGTCCCCTTCTTCCGCCCGACCGTGGGCCACTCCCCCCGCTCCTCTTCTGCGCCCCTCTCCCCTTATTCTGACCGACCGTGGCCCCCCCACCGCTCCCCCCCTGCGCCCCCGTCCCCTTATTCCGACCGACCGTGGGCCACCCCCCCCGCTCCTCCCCTGCGTGCGGACCACCCCCCCCGCCTCCCCTGCGCCCCCCCCTTATTCCGACCGACCGTGGGCCACCCCCCCCGCTCCCTCCCTGCGCCCCCCTCCCCTTATTCCGACCGACCGTGGGCCACCCCCCCGCTCCCCCCTTGCGCCCCCCTCCGCTTATTCCGACCGACCGTGGGCCCCCGCTCCCCCCTTGCGCCCCCGTCCCCTTCCGGCCGACCGTGGGCCACTCCCCCCGCTCCTCCTGCGCCCCTCTCCCCTTATTCTGACCGACCGTGGCCCCCCCACCGTCCGATTCCGACCGACTCCTCCCCGCCTCCCCTTATTCACCGACCGTGGCCCCCCCACCGCTCCCCCCCTGCGCCCCCGTCCCCTTATTCCGACCGACCGTGGGCCACCCCCCCCCCGCTCCCCCTGCGCCCCCCTCCCCTTATTCTGACCGACCGTGGCCCCCCCACCGCTCCCCCCCTGCGCCCCCGTCCCCTTATTCCGACCGACCGTGGGCCACCCCCCCCCCGCTCCTCCCCTGCGCCCCCCTCTCCCATGGACCCACATCGCCATTGTATGATCCTTGGCACGCGTGCCCCTTGTGCAGAGGCCTGAACTCTGTCTGATACTCGAGCTAGGTTTGCCAAACTATTCGTATTGTTCGAGTCATCTTGAGAGGTGCTGTCGATTTACGCACGTAACTCGGGCTGTAGGAGAGCTACAGAGCTCGTACAGAAGACAATCCAGAAGCGTCGGGGGCGTTCGGCTGTTGCATCCGAGAGGTCTCAAATTGCTTGGGCTGAAAAACTATTTTTTCGGTGTAGTTTTTTTCGACATTATATGTTGTCAGGAAGCTCTACGAGTCCCCCGGCGGTAAGAAAGGTTGACGGTTTACCGCCGGCGCCCAGTAATTCCGGGGCGCTGGAGAGCTAGTTGGCAAGAAAAATCTCGACGGACCTTTTGCTGACTATTGGCCGGTTGAAAATTTTGTTCTCGAAATTCAACCATTCGTTAGCTCTAGTATTTTTTCCCGTGATATTCGATCTTATTTCCGCTCGCCATCTTGATCTCAGCTCCATCGGGTACCTTTTACTGCCAAAAAGCACACAGGCGGGATCGGCCGTTCCGTGTCATCTTGATACGCGCTGTCGGTATATTGGATTTAACTCGAGATAGAGGACAGCTGCAGAGCTGGTAAGCACACCTTATGGATTCAGAATGATCAGGCGCGTTCGTCGTCTGTTGCATCCAGAGGTTTGAACTCGGTCTGCTAGCCGAGCTAGGTCCGCAAACCTATTCGTATTATTCGAGTCATCTTGACAGACGCTCTCGGTTTTCTGCACTTAACTCGAGCCATAGGACCGCTGCAGAGCTGATACTTAAAGAAACCGATTGGAAATCATCAGTCGCGTTCGTCTGTTGAATCTAGAGCTCTGAACTCGGTCTGCTGCCCGATCTAGAATCGCGAAATTATCGTATTGCTCGAGTCATCTTGAGAGGTGCTGTCGGTTTTCTGCACTTAAACTCGAGCTGTAGGGGGGCTACTGTGCTGGTGGTCACATTAATCGATTGAAGACATCAGGCGCGTCCGCCTGTCGAATCAGAGCTCGGAACTCGGTCTGCTGCCCGAACTAGATCGCGAAACTATTCGTATTGTTCGAGTCGTTCGTCTGTTCCATCCAGAGGTCTGAGCTCGGTCTGCTGCCCGAGCTAGGTTCGCGAAACTATTCGTATTGTTCGAGTCATCTTGAGAGGTGCTGTTAGTTTTCTGCACTTAACTCGGGCTGTAGGGGGGCTACAGGGCTCGTACTCACAGGAATCGATTCGGAGACATCAGCCGCGTCTGCCTGCCGAATCCAGAGCTCGGAACTCGGCGTGCTGCCCGAGGTAGGTTCGCAAAACTGGTCGTAGTCTTCGAGTGATCTTGAGAGGTGCTGTCCGTTTTCTGCTGTCAACTCGAGCTCTGAGGGGGCTGCAGGGCTGGTAGTTACTGGAATCGATTCAGAGAAATCAGTTGCGTCCGCCTGTCGCATCCAGAGCTCTGAACTCGGTGTGCTGCCCGAGCTAGGTCCGCGAAACTATTCGTATTGTTCGAGTCATCTTCAGAGGTGCTGTTGGTTTTCTGCTCTTAACTCGGGCTGTAAGGGGGCTGCAGGGCTGGTAATCACAGGAATCGATTCAGAGACATCAGGCGCGTCCGCCTGTTGCATTCAGAGGTCTGAACTCGGTCTGATACTCGAACTACATTCGCGAAACTATTTTTATTGTTCGAGTGATCTTGAGAGGTGCTGTCGATTTTCGCACGTAACTCGGGCTGTAGGAGAGCTGCGGAGCTCGTTCGCACAGAAAACGACCCAGAAGCATGAGGGGCGTTCGGCTGCTGCATCGAGAGGTCTGAAATCGCTTGGGCTGAAACTATTCGTTCTCTGCATTTTTTCACATTATATATGGTCAGGAAGCTCTACGAGTCCCCCGGCGGTAAGGAAGGTTGACGGTTTACCGCCGGCGCCCAGTTCCGGGGCGCTGGAGAGCTAGTTGGCAAGAAAAATCTCGACGGACCTTTTGCTGACTTTTGGTCGGTTGAAAATTTTGTTCTCGAAATTCAACCATTCGTTAGAGCTCTAGTATTTTTCCCGTGATATTCGATCTTATTCCCGCTCGCCATCTTGATCTCAGCTCGATCGGGTAAATATTTCTGCAAAAAAGCATCGCGGCGGGATCGGCTGTTTCGAGTCATCTTGATACGCGTTGTCGGTATTTTGTACTTAACTCGAGCTGTAGGGCAGCTACAGAGCTCAGTCTCACAGAAATCGATTGCGAATCATCAGGCGCGTTCGTCTGTTCCATCTAGAGGTCTGAACTCGCTCTGCTGCCCGAGCTAGGTTCGCGAAGCTGTTCGTGTTGTTGGATACACCTTGAGAGGTGCTGACAGTTTTCTGCACTTAACGCGGGCTGTAGGGGGGCTACAGGGCTCGTACTCACAGGAGTCGATTCGGAGACATCAGGCGCGTCTGCCTGCCGAATCCAGAGCTCGGAACTCGGCGTGCTGCCCGAGCTAGGTTCGCAAAACTATTCGTATTCGTCGAGTCATCTTGAGAGGTGCTGTCCGTTTTCTGCACTTAACTCGAGCTGTAAGGGGGCTGCAGTGCTGGTAATCACTGGAATCTTTTCGGAGACATCAGACGCGTCCACCTGTCGCATTCAGAGCCCTGAACTCGGCGTGCTGCCCGAGCTAGGTCCGCAAAGCTATTCGTATTGTTCGAGTCATCTTCAGAGGTGCTGTCGATTTAACTCGGGCTGTAAGGGGGCTGCAGGGCTGGTAATCACAGGAATCGATTCGCAGACATCAGGCGCGTCCGCCTGTTGCATTCCGATGTCTGAACTCGTCTGATACTCGAGCTAGATTCGCGAAACTATTTGTATTGTTCGAGTGATCTTGAGAGGTGCTGTCGATTTTCGCACGTAACTCGGGCTGTGCGAGAGCTACGGAGCTCGTGCGCACAGAAAACGATCCAGAAGCATGAGGGGCGTTTGGCTGTTGCATCGAGAGGTCTGAAATCGTTTAGGCTGAAAAACTATTCGTCCTCTGCATTTTTTTCGACATTATATATGCCCAGGAGGCTCTACGAGTCCCCCGGCGGTAAGGAAGGTTCATTCTAGTTCATTGAGTGCCCTTCATATATTTGAGGGAAAGTGCCTGTCTGTTATGTCTCGTTGTATACGGAGGGAAGGGGAAAGTTATCAGGAATGGCATACGAGGAGGTATGAACGTGCGAGACAAAAATTTCATGATGCTCACTATGCGGGTATTGTACAGAAGTTTCTCAGAGTGCACTGGATGTGGGCAATCGACATTCATGATTTTGCCCATAGGTTGATCACAGATCGGGAGGCGCTGGAGGCAAACTCGACGAGAGCTTGGAGAGATTCTCGTTTCTCGTGCCTGGCGTTTGGCCGACTGTGGGATAGAATGAGGACAGATTCAAGCGAGGCTCTCAGATGTTGGGGGAATTGGAAGGAGGCCAGCTCAATGAAACGACATCGGGGGGACAGGAGAGTGTAGGACTTCGTCCGTGGTACTATTCATTGGAATAGTTTTATGGTTTATCCTGGTGGGATTTCTTTGCTGGAAGTTTTGAACATTTCATGGATTTCGCTGCAAATGTTTGTTCGAGTACTATGTTGAAGTATTTCCAAAAGAAGTGCAAAGGTTTGGCGTCCTCAGGGGTGCCTGTGTTCTTGAACTTGGATGAGGATGGAGGGGTTCATATTGGTCAGGATCGGGAGGATACACCAGCATATAGGGATCGTCTCAGCAAACGTATTGCGTTGCATAACATGCGTTGTACACAGTGGGACCTCGATACGGACGGGATACCACTTGATATCCAGGGGGACCCACTGCTTGTAATTAACTGGCTCTGCGGGAAATGGAAAGTATTAGCTCAGGTATATCAGAAAAGGGTGGATACTCTGATTAATAAGTTGGACGATATGCAGGAAACTTACTCGGTGAGGCCTCCAGAGGCTGGCCGTGACTTCTTCTCTCATTCTTTTCGGAAGTGGAACCAGAGAGCTGACTTACTGACCCATCAGGCCCGTCAGGGCCACGTGTACGCCGATTTCGTTTACCTCAACGACTTTGAATCTCAGTGTTATATTCCTTGCCTTATCAAAGCCGGCTTTGATGGGGGAGTTTGTAACCGCGGAAGTGCCTGTGGTGTATGGATACAGATTGGTCTGCGAAACAAATATATCTTCTCGCAGACCGACATCATTTTCAAGGATGTGTATCTCGCGGCTTGGTGTCTGCCACCAAGCGCCACTGTTACAGATACGGAACTATCAGCGGCGGAGCGCATATGCGAGGTGCTCCCACAGGTTGTGCAGACCTTCTTTGATCATTCGCAGTGATATGCCACACATTGTTTCTTCTTTATCTGTGTTCTTGTTTATTCCAGCAGCTTCGCTGTTCACTGACTCATTCGTTTGTCTTTGTGTGCTTTGCGTTTGATTGTGTCATTGCGGCATGTGATTCTCTTTATTCCTTCAGCTTCGCTGTGTGGTATAAGAGCTGACTGCTTGCGTGATGAATAAGAGGCTCTGTTTCGCCTGATACTTTGTTGGACCTGGCCTTAGTGGCCAAGACGGTCCCAGCAAAGACGCAAAAAAAGGAAGGTTGACGGTTTACCGCCGGCGCCCAGTAATTCCGGCGTGCTGGAGAGCTAGTTGGCAAGAAAAATCTCGACGAACCTTTTGATGACTTTTGGTTGGTTGAGAATTTTGTTCTCGAAATTCCTCAATTCGTTTGAGCTCTAGTATTTTTCCCCGTGATATTCGATCTTGCTCCCGCTCGCCATCTTGATCTTAGCTCGATCGGGTACCTTTTACTGCCAAAAAGCGTCCAGGCGGGATCGGCCGTTTCGAGTCATCTTGATACGCGTTATCGATATTTTGTACTTAACTCGAGATAGAGGACAGCTACAGAGCTGGTAAGCACAACTTATCGATTCAGAATGATGAGGCGCGTTTGTCTGTTGCATCCAGAGGTCTGAACTCGCTCTGCTGCCCGAGCTAGGTCCGCAAACCTGTTCGTATTACTCGAGTCATCTTGACAGGCGCTCTCGGTTTTCTGTATTTAACTCGAGCTATATGACAGCTACAGAGCTGATTCTTAGAGAAACCGATTCATACTCATCAGTCGCGTTTGTCTGTTGACTCGAGAGCTCTGAATTCGGCCTGCTGCCCGGACCACGAAAATATTCGTATTGTTCGAGTCATCTTAAGGTGCTGTCCGGTTTCTGTACTTAACTCGGGCTGTATGGGGGCTACAGTGCTTGTAGTCACAGTAATCGATTTGGATACATCAGCGGCGTTCGCCTGGAATCCAGAGCTCTGAACTCGGTTTGCTGCCCGAGCTAGGTTCGCGAAGATATTCGTATTGTTCGAGTCATGCTGAGAGGTACTGTAGGTTTTCTGCTTTTAACTGAGGCTTGTAGGGCTGTTAATGACAGGAATCTATTCGGAGACATCAGACGCGTCCGCCTGTCGCATTCAGAGGTCTGAACTCGGTCTGATACTCGAGCTAGGTTTGCCAAACTGTTTCATTGTTCGAGTCATCTTGAGAGGTGCTGTCGATTTTACGCACGTGACTCGGGCTGTAGGAGAGCTACAGAGCTCGTACAGAAGACAATCCAGAAGCATTGGGGGCGTTGGGCTGTTGCATCGAGAGGTCTCAAATCGCTTGGGCTCAAAACTTTTGCGTTCTCTGTAATTTTTTTCGACATTCTAAATTGTCAGGAAGCTCTACGAGTCCCCCGGCGGTAAGAAAGGTTGACGGTTTACCGCCGGCGCCCAGTGCCTCGTAGAGCTCTGATGGTAGAAGAGCTAGAATAATTCCGCGACAGGGTGGAGCTAGTTCGCGAAAGATCGAAAAGGGACGCGACCATACTTTCCGCGGCCTGGCTCAGCCGATTTTGCAGTTCTACGAATTCGTTTGGGCTGCTAATTGCGCAGAGCGAAGGCTTGCATCACAGAAGTTACCTCCCAAATTCTCAGTTCATTCCCTGGAAAAATTCTCCCGTGCGAAGCCAAGGACCGACTTGACGTTGACAGTCCAAAAATGCAATTTCTCAGTTTTACAGGAAATGCCATCAGCAGCTATCTGCTTCCACTTCTAGTTCTTTCAGGCGTCTACTTGCACTTCTAGTGCCTCGTAGAGCTCTGATGGTAGAAGAGCTAGAGGAATTCGGCGACAGGGCGGAGCTAGTTGGCGAAATGTCGAAAAGGGGCGCGATCATATCTTCCGCGGCCTGACTCAGCCGATTTTGCAGTTCTAACAATTCGTTCGGGCTGCTATTTGTGCAGACCGAAGCTTGCCATTGCAGAAGTTACCTCACAAATTCTAGTTAATTCCGTCGAACAATTATCCCGAGCGAAGCCAGGGGCCGACTTCACGTTGGCAGTCCAAAAATGCAATTTCCTGCAGAAAATGCCTCAGAAGGTATCTGCTTGCACTTCTAGTTCTCTCAGGCGTCTCCTTGCACTTCTAGTGCCTCGTAGAGCTCTGATGGTAGAAGAGCTAGGGGAATTCGGCGACAGGGTGGAGCTAGTTGGCGAAATGTCGAAAAGGGACGCTATCATACCTTCCGCGGCCTGGCTCAGCCGATTTTGAGTTCTAACAATTCGTTTGGGCTGCTATTTGCGCAGAGCGAAGCTTTGCATTACAGAAGTTACCTCGCAACTTCTTAGTTCATACCGTTGAAAAATTCTCCGAGCGAAGCCAGGGACCGACTTCACGTTGACAGTCCAAAAATACCTCGTAGAGCTCTTCGGCATCGATGAGCTAGAGGAATTCCGGCGCGGGGTGGGGCTAGTTGGCCGACCCGACCAAAAGAGGCAATGTGATAACCTTGGGTCGGTTTTGCTTTGAGTTGAAAGATATTGGACAATTCATTTTGAGAACCCGTATGTTTTTCAAGTGTAGTGGGTTATTCCGCGCCTGCCAGTTGAATTCTCAGGTCCGTAGCTGCAATATTACTATCAAAAGACTTGCTGGAACCAACTGCGTTCCGAGTCATCTTGACACGCGTTCACGGTTTTCTGTACTCAACTCGAGATTTCGAGAGCTACAGAGCTGATGCTTACAGAAACCGATTCAGAATGATCAGGCGCGTTCGCCTGTTGCATCCAGAGGCCTGAACTCGGTCTGCTACTCGAGCTAGGTGCGTAAAACTATTTGTGTTATTCCAGTCATCTTCACCAGTGATGCCGGTTTTCTGCACTCAACTCAAGATTCAGAGGAGGTACAGAGCTGGTGCGCACATAAACTGATTCAGTATCACCAGGCGCTTGCGTCTGTTGCATCGAGAGGCCTGAACTCGTTCTTCTAGTCGAGCTAGGTCCACAACACTATTCGTATTTCTGAAGTTCTCTTTAGAGGCGCTGTCGGTATTCTGCACTTACTCTAGCTGTAGCACAGCTACAGAGGTGATACGCACAGAAACCGATACATAATCATCAAGGGCGTTTGGCAGAAGCATCTAGAGCTCTGAACAGAGTCTGCTTCTCGAGCTAAGTCCGCAAAACTATTTGTATGCGATCGATTTTTTAGAGTTTTTTGGCTCTCGCTTAAGCTTGCTTCACGTGTTCCGAGGAGCTGGGCAAGAAAAGAGCTCTACGAGGTCCCCGGCGGTAACCATGTTGACGGTTTACCGCCGGCGCCCAGTTTGAAAGATATTTGACAATTCATTTTGAGAGCAGATTTTTCGTAGCTGTAAACGACTATCAGGGCCTCTGCTTCTTTATGAGCTCTGTAGGCGCACTTTGACTACCCAAACACTTGGAGCAACTAACTTCATTTCGACATAAATTTTATCAATGTTCAATTTTTCGAGAAATGCCTCCAAAAGCTCTATCTTCCGACTCTGAGCTCTCTCACGCGTGAAAAGAGCTCTACGAGGTTCCCGGCGGTGACCAGGTTGACGGTTCACCGCCGGCGCAAGTTTTTCAATCTTTGTGCAAAATTTCAAAATTCGTTTCGATAACGGGTATTTTTTGCACCTGTAGTGGGTTATGCCGCGTCTGCGAGTTAAATTCTCAGGTCTGTAGTTGCAATTTTACTATCAAAAAATTGCTAGAACGGATCGTGTTCCAGTCTCACGGTTTTCTGTTTAACTCGAGATTTGGGAGAGCTACAGAGCTGATACTTACAGAAACTGATTCAGAGTCATCAGGCGCGTTTGTCGGTTCCATCGGGAGGTCTGAACGGTCCGCTACTCGAGCTATCTGCGATTCTTATTATACGTGATGTTTTCCGATTATGCATCTGTTTCTAGCTCGAGTGCCAGACCGAGTTCAGACCTCTCGATGCGATAAAACATCGCCGGTTGATATTGGATCGGTGTATATGCATAGCAGGTCTGTAGCTCTTCTAAAGCTTCAGTTAAGGGAAACCGACAGCACGGTCAAGGTATTTTTTGAGCTTTTTTCCTTACGCTTGAGAAAGTTTTTTTCTGTTTCAAGCAGCGCCGTGCGATAATCGAGCTCTACGAGCTTCCGGCGGTTACCTGGTTCACGGTTCACCGCCGGATCCCAGTTGGCCGACCCGGCCCCGATGGACAATATGTGAAGTTTGGGTCAGATAGCCGAACTTTGTCAGAACTTTGAACATTCGTTTTGAGAGCCGGTTTTTTTTTGCATCTGTAGTGGGTTCTTCCGTGTCTGTCAGTTAAATTTCCAGGTCCGCATCTACAGTATTACTATCAAAACACTTGGGGGCACCGTCTTTGGGCGACCACTAAAAAAACTTACTTTTTCGAGTTTTCAGCTCCGTATGAGAAAGCTCGCTCAACGTGTTCTAAGCGCGCCGTGCGAGAAAAGAGCTCTACGAGGCTCCCGGCGGTAATCTGGTTGACGGTTTACTGCTGGCTCCTTCGCAAGTCCTTTGCGTGACTTTTGGTCGGCTGAAAATTCTGTTCTCGAAATTCAACCATTCGTTTGAGCTCTAGTTTTTTTTCCGTGATATTTGATTTAATTACTGCTCGCCATCTTGATCTCAGCTCGATCCGTACCTTTTTCTGCCAAAAAGCGTCCAGGCGGGATCGAGCATTTCGAGTCATCTTAATACGCGCTCTCGGTCCGTTGGATTTAACTCGAGATACAGGACAGCCACAGAGCTGGTAACTCACCTCGTAATCAGAATGATCAGGCGCGTTCGTCTGTTGCATCCAGAGGTCTGAACTCGGTCTGCTAGCCGAGCTGCCCGCAAACCTATTCGTATTATTGAAGTCATCTTGACAGGCGCTCTCGGTTTTTGTACTTATCTCGAGCTATATGACAGCTACAGAGCTGATACGTACAGAAACGGATTCAGAATTTTCAGTCGCGTTCGTCTGTTGAATCCAGAGCTCTGAACTCGGTCTGCTGCCCGATCTAGAATCGCGAAACTATTCGTTTTGTTCGAGTCATCTTGAGAGGTGCTGTCGGTTTTCTGTACTTAACTTGGGCTGCAGGGGCTACAGTGCTGGTAGTCAGAGGAATCGATTTGAAGACATCAGGCGCGTTCGCCTGTCGAATCCAGAGCTCGGAACTCGGTGCTGCCCGAAATAGGTCCGCGAAGCTATTCATATTGTTCGAGTCGTCCTGAGAGGTGCTGTCGGTTTTCTGCACTTAACTCGGGCTGTAGGGGGCTGCAGGCTGGTAATCACAGGAATCGATTCGGAGACATCAGACGCGTCCGCCTGTCGCATTCAGAGGTCTGAACTCGGTCTGATACTCGAGCTAGATTTGCCAAACTATTCGTTTTGTTCGAGTCATCTTGAGAGGTGCTCTCGATTTACGCACGTAACTCGGGCTGTAGGAGAGCTACAGCGCTCGTGCAGAAGACAATCCAGAAGCATCGGGGGTGTTCGGCTGTTGCATCGAGAGGTCTGAAATCGCATGGGCTGAAAAATTATTGGTTTTCTGCATTTTTTCGACATTATATATTTTCGGGAAGCTCTACGAGTCTCCCGGCTGTAAGAAAGGTTGACCGGTTTTCCAGGCGCTCCCAAGAGCTCCCCGGCGCTTTCGGCACGCTCCCGCGCGCTCCCAAGCGCTCCCAGGCGCATGGTGCTCCCAGGCGCTCTCAGGCGCTCCCGGCACGCTCCCGGGCGCTCCCAGGCGCTCCCTGGCGCTCCCCGGTATTCCCAAACGTTCCCTGCACGCTACCAGGCGCTCCCAGCCTGCTCAGGCGCTCCCTGCGCGCTCCGAAGCGCTCCCTGGCGCCTCCGAGCGCTCCGGGGCGCTCCGAAGCAATCCCAGGCGCTCCGGCGCGCTCCCAGGCGCTCCCGGCACGCTCCCAGCACGCTCCCAAGTGCTCCCAGGCGTTCCCATGCGCTCCCAAGCGCTCCCAAGTTCCCGCAGGTGGTCCCAAGCCCCAGTGGGTGTGCCCGCGTGCGTCCCGCACACCCATTTCGGCACACCCCTCGTACGTTTCGTGGCCCCATAGGGGGCTCCACCGAAGAAGATATTCACAATTGCGGTATTCACAATTGCATATGGTTGGGTCCTTCGCCAGGATTTTTTTTTTTTTTTTTTTTTTTTTGCTGTTTCCCCCCCCCCCCCCCCTCCTTTTTTTTTTTTTTTTTTTTTTTTTTCCTTTCCTCTCTCTCTGTCTTTCTCTTCCCAACCATCCTGTGGTCTTGGGTCTTCGTTTTGAAGAACCGGTCCCCGCGTTCTCTCCTCCTTCTCCTTTGCCCCCTCCTCCCTTCTCCCCCTCCGCGTCAGCCACGCCCACTTCGGCACGCCCCTCGCGCGTTTCGTGGCCCTATAAGGAGCTCCACCGAGGGCCCCAGTGGCTGCGTTCGCATGGCGGCACCGCACCCATTTCGGCACACCCCTCACACGTTTCGTGGCCCCGTAGGAAGCTCTACCGAGGGCCCCAGTGGCTGCGTTCGCATGGCGGCACCGCACCGATTTCGGCACACCCCTCACACGCTTCGTGGCCCCAGAGGCAGCCCCGCCGAAGGCCCCAGTGGCTGCGTTCGCATGGCGGCACCGCGCCCATTTCGGCACACCCCTCACACGCCAGCTCACACCGTGGCCCCACAGGCGTTCGGCTCACATTTCAATAGGGATCAGTGGCTGCGTTCGCATCGGGCATTTCACACCCCTCACACGTTTCGTGGCCCCATAGGGAGCTCCACCGAGGGCTCCAGTGGCTGCGTTCGCATGGCGGCACCGCGCCCATTTCGGCACACCCCTCACACGTTTCGTGGCCGCATAGGGAGATCCACCGAAGGCCCCAATGGCTGCGTTCGCATGGCGGCACCGCACCGACACACCCCTCACACGTTTCGTGGCCCCATAGGGAGCTCCACCGAGGGCCCCAGTGGCTGCGTTCGCATGGCGGCACCGCGCCCATTTCGGCACTCACCTCGCACGTTTCGTGGCCCCATAGGGAGCTCCACCGAGGGCCCCAGTGGCTGCGTTCGCATGGCGACTCCGCATCGATTTCGGGACACCCCTCACACGTTTCGTGGCCCCTGGGGGACGTCCACCGATGGCCCCCGTGGCTGCGTTCATATGGCGGCACCGCACCCATTTCGGCACGTTTCGTGGCCCCATAGGGAGCCCCACCGAGGGCTCCAGTGGCTGCGTTCGCATGGCGGCACCGCGCCCATTTCGGCCCATTTCGGCACACCCCTCACACGTTTCGTGGCCCCATAGGGAGCTCCACCGAGGGCCCAGTGGCTGCGTTCACATGGCGGCACCGCACCCATTTCGGCACACCCCTCACGCGTTTCGTGGCCCCATAGGAAGCTCTCCCGAAGGCCCCAGTGGCTGCGTTCGCATGGCGGCACCGCACCCATTTCGGCACACCCCTCACACGTTTCGTGGCCCCATAGGGAGCTCCTCCGAGGGCCCCAGTGGCTGCGTTCGCATGGCGGCACCGCGCCCATTTCGGCACACCCCTCACACGTTTCGTGGCCCCATAGGGAGCTCCACCGAGTGCCCCAGTGGCTGCGCTCGCATTGCGGCACCGCACCTACTTCGGCACACCCCTCACACGTTTCGTGGCCTCATAGGGAGCTCCACCGAGGGCTCTAATGGCTGCGTTCGCATGGCGGCACCGCGACCACTTCGGCACGCCCCTCACACGTTTCGTGGCCCCATAGGGAGCTCCACCGAGGGCTCCAGTGGCTGCGTTCGCATGGCGGCACCGCGCCCATTTCGGCACACCCCTCACACGTTTCTTGGCCCCATAGGGAGCTCCACCGAGGGCCCCAGTGGCTGCGTCCGCATGGCGGCACCGCGCCCATGTCGGCACACCTCTCGCACGTTTCGTGGCCCCATAGGGAGCTCCACCGAATGCCCCAGTGGCTGCGTTCGCATGGCGGCACCGCACCCATTTCGGCACACTCTCACACGTTTCGTGGCCCCATAGGGAGCTCTACCGAAGGCCCCAGTGACTGCGTTCGCATGGCGGCACCGCACCCATTTCGGCACACCTCTCACACGTTTCGTGGCCCCTTAGGGACTTCCCTCTCATTCGTTCAACCTGCTTTGCGGTACTCGCAACTGCATATGGGTGGGTCCATCGCCAGGATATTTTTGAATTTTGAAAAAATTTATGGGGGCTAGCGGTAAACCGTCAACCTTGGTTGCCGCGGGGAATTCGTAGAGCTTCGTCAATATGCATGAATGGAATGCGGGCGCGGGAATCTCGCATTCCGCGCGCGCGAGGGTGCGGACTCATGGAGGAGGACGTGGCGGAGAAGGCGGAGTGAGGAGGAGAAGGAGAGGAGGCTGAGGAAAAGGAGGAAGGAGGAGGAGAAGGAGCAGGCGGAGGAAAAGGAGGGGGGGGAGGAAGAGGAGGATGGCGAGCAGGAGGGGGCAGGGTAGAGGGGGAGAAGAGGACGATGATGATGATCAAGAGGAGAATGATGAGGGAAGGGGGAAGAGAAGGAGCAGGGGAGAATGATCAGATGAAGGAGGAAGAGGACGAGGAGAAGGAGGAGAAGGAATAGGACGATGAGTAGGAGGAAGAGGACGAGGACCAATTTCAAACGCGTCGATACTTGCAACTAGCGCTCCTGATGATCTTCGTCCGATTGCTGCGCCCAACAGCTCTGTAGCTCATTTGCAGCTCGAGTTAAATCAAGAAGCGCATCATCGTCTCTTAAAAAATAGTAGAGTACGAATAGTATTGCGGGCCCAGCTCCTGGAAGCAGACTGAGTTTGGGCATCTAGATACGAGAGACTAGCGCGTCTGATGATATCCTTTCGATTGCTGTGGCAAACAGCTCTGTAGCTCATTTGCAGCTCGAGATACATCAAGAAGGTTCTCATCATGTCTTCAAACAATTAGCAGAGTACGAGTAATTATCCGGGCGCAAATCTGTTAGCAGACCGAGTTCGGGCATCTATGTACTCGAGCTTAGCGCTCCTAATGGGTGTCTTTCGCTGTGCCAAACACTTGAGCTGAGCTACAGCTCGAGTTACAGAAACTCATTATCATATATACGAATAGTTTTTTTGAATCCAGCTCTGGTACCACACCGAGTTCGGGCATCTAGATACTTCAGACTAGCGCTTCTGATGATTTCCTTCCGATTCCTGTGCAAACAGCTCTGCAGCTCATCTGCAGCTCGAGTTACATGAAGAAACTCATCAGACAAAGTCGCATGCAGTATCGAGACGTCTGATATTGGTCTGCTACCAGAGCTACAATTGAACAACTACTTGCACTCTGCAATTTTTGTGGGAGATGTTGTTTGTTTCCCGCATCCTGAGTGGGGTTCTGGTTTTCCCAGAACACCCTCTCCTTCCCATCTTCCCACTTTCCCACCTCCCGTTCCCTTTTCCATGCCATCCGTACAATACCATACCATACCTACCACATCATAGCTACCATACCATACATTCCATACCATTCCATACCATAGCTGCCATACAATACCATACCTTCCACACCATACTATACCTTCCCACGCCTCCAGGGAGGCCCCGCCTGAGCGAGCACGGTATTCGAATACCATACTATTTATGAGGTGTCGTGCCCTTCCCACCCCTCCAAAGAGGCCCTGCCTGAGCGAGCAGGGTATCCGAATACCATACTATTTATGGGGTTTCGCGCTCCTCCCACCCCATCCAAGGAGGCCCCGTCTGAACGAGCAGGGTATTCGAATGCCATACAATTTATCAGGCTTCGTACCCCTCCCACCCCTCCAGGGAGGCCCCGCGTGAGCGAGCAGGGTATTCGCATACCATGCTACTTATCAGGTTTCGTGCCCCTCCCACCCCTCCAGGGAGGCCCCGCCTGACCGGGCATGGTATTCGAATACCATATCATTTATCAGGTTTCGTGCACCTCCCACCCCTTCAAGGAGGCCCCGCCTGAGCGAGTAGGGTATTCGAATACCATATTCTTTATCAGGCTTCGTGCCCCTCCCACCCCTCCAGGGAGGCCCCGCCTGATCGAGCAAGGTATTCGAAGACCATACTATTTTTCAGGCTTCGTGCTCCTCCAACCCTCCAGGGAGGCCCCGCGTGAGCGAACAGGGTATTCGAATACCATGCTATTTATGAGGTTTCGTGCCCCTCCCACCCCTCCAGGGAGGCCCCGTCTGAGCGAGCAGGGTATTCGAATACCATACTATTTATCAGGTTTCGTGCCCCTCCCACCCCTCCAGGGGGGCCCCGCCTGAGCGAGCAGTGTATTCTGATATCATACTATTTATCAGTCTTCGTGCCCCTCCCACCCCTCCAGGGCCTGAGCGAGCAGGGTATTCGAATACCATACTCTTTATCAGGCTTCGTGCCCCTCCCACCCCTCCAGGGAGGCCCCGCCTGACCGGGCAGGGTATTCAAATACCGCGTTATTTATCAGGTTTCGTGCCCATCCCACACCTCCAGGGAGACCCCGCGTGAGCGAGCAGGGTATTCGAATGCTACTTATCAGGTTTCGTGCCTATTTATCAGGTTTCGTGCCCATCGCACCCCTCCAGGGAGGCCCCGCCTGACCGGGCAGGGTATTCGAATGCCATACTATTTATCTGGCTTCGTGCCCCTCCCACCCAGGGAGGCCCCGCCTGAGCGAGCAGGGTATTCGAATACCATACTATTTATCAGGTTTCGTGCCCCTCGCACCCGTCCAGGGAGGCCCCGCTTGAGCGAGCAGAGTATTCGAATGCAATACTATTTATCAGGTTTCGTGCCCCTCGCACCCCTCCAGGGAGGCCCCGCCTGAGCGAGCAGTGTAGTCGGATACCATACTATTTAGCAGGCTTCGTGCTCCTCCCACCCCTCCAGGAAGACGAGGAGCAAAAGAGTGATGATGATGGGGGAGGCGCACAAGGACGAAGAGGAGACAGAGGAGGAGGAGGAGGAGGAGGGGGAGGGGGATGATAAAAGAAGATGGAGAAGGCGAGGGCGGGTGGCAGAGAAAAAGCAAGGTAACCCCGTAACATCCTTATGCGGGGAACTCCGTCAGCATAACTTTCTGTACTCAAGTCGAGCTGTAGGCTAGATACAGAGCTCAGATATAGACCGATCGGCAGGAAATGCTGAGAAGCGCTAGTCTAAAGCATATAGGCGGCTGAGTTCGGTCTGCTACCAGAACTGCGACTAAACAAATATTTGCGCTCTTCAAATTTTGGACATGTGGTGTTGGTTTTCTCTACTTAATAAGAGCTATAGGCAAGCTACGGAGCCGGGAAGCAGACCGTTCGAATGTGAATGATAACGAACGCTAGTCTGCAGTATCGAGACGAACTCGAGCTGTGGACAAGCAAGGAGCTGTCAAACACATTTCTATGAAACCGCATCCTCGCGCGCGCGCGCGGAATGCGATATTGCCGCTATATATATATATATATATATATATGGCAAGGAAGCTCTACGAGTTCCCGGCGGTAACCCAGGTTGGCGGTTTACCGCCGGCTTCCAGACTTGGAGGGCTCTTGGGCCGTCTTGGAGGCCATCTTGAGCGTCTTGGAGGCCTCTTGGGCCGTCTTGGGGGCTTCTGTGGGCCGTCGTCGGCCTCTTGGGCGATCTTTGGGTGCACTTGGGCCGTCTCGGGCCGTCGGAAGGCAACAAAATAGCAAATGCCACAATCCTTCAAACACTCATGGGGAATCAATGATTTTGACCCTGCCTGGAGGCCCTCTTGGAAGACTCTTGGGCCGTCTTGGACCATCTTAGGGCCATCTTCGGTCGTTTTGGTGGGCTCCTGGCCCGTCCGACGCCGTCGGAAGCCGTTTGGGGGGCCTTTCCTGGGCCGACTCGGGGTCCTCTTGGGCGTCTTAAAAGCCTCTAGGGGCCGTCTTGGGGGCTTCTTGGGCCGTTCTGGGGCCGTCTTGGAGGCCCCCTGGGCGATCTTTGGGCGATCTTCGGGGGCTCTTGGGCCGTATTGGCCGAAAAGAAACAAATGCCAAAAACCTTCAAACACATACGAAAAAACAATGCTTTTGGCCTTTGGAGGCCATCTTGGAGAGGCCTCCTGGGCTTCGGCCAGCTTCGAGCCTTCGGCCATTTTGGTGGGCTCCTGACCCATCTGACGCCGTCGGAAGCCGTTTTGGGGGGCCCTCTTGGGGTGCTCCAGGGCCGTCTTAGAGGCCATCATGGGCGTCTTGGAAGCCTCTCGGGTCGTCTTTGTGCCCTCTTGGGCAGTCTTCGGGGCCTCTTGGGCAGTCCTGAGGCCATCTTGGAGGCCTCTTGGGCGCTGTGGGGGCGATCTTGGGGGCCTTGGGCGGTCTTGGGTCGTCGGAAACCGAAAAGTAGCAAATGCGGAAATCCTTCAAAACCCATGGAAAATAAATGGTTTTGGCCTCTTTTAGCCCTCCTGGAGGACCTCTCGGAGGCCTCCTGGGCTGTCTTGGAGGCCTCTTGGGCACCTTTTGGGCTGTCTTGGGCCGTGTTGGAGGTTTCTTGGGCGGACTTGGAGGCATCTCCTCCTTTCTTGGGCGGACTTGGAGGCCATCTTGGACCATCTTGGAGGCCATCTTGGGCCATCTTGGCCGTCTTGGAGGCCATCTTGGCCGTCTTGGAGGCCTCTTGGGGCCCTCTTGGGGCCGTCTTGGGGGCATCTTGGGCCGTCATGGGGCCATCTTGGAGACCTCGTGGGCGATCTTGGGTCGATCTTAGGGGCCTCTTGGGCCATCTTGAGACGTCGGAATGCCAGGAATAAGCAAATCCCCCAAACCTTCAAAAACCAACGGAAAATCAATAATTTTGGCCTCTTCGGGCCTTCCTGGAGGACCTCTTGGAGGCCTTTTGGACCGTATTGAAGGCCTCTTGGGCCGTCTTGGGCCATCTTGAGGCCATCCTGAGGCTATCTGAGGCCGTCTTGGGTACATCTTGGGCTGTCTTGGAGGCATCTTGGGGCCATCTTTGCCGTCTTGGAGGCCATCTTGGGCCGTCTTGGAGACGTCTTGGAGACCACCCTGGGCCATCTTGGCCGTCTTGGACGCTATTTTGGGCCAGCTGGAGGAAACAGAGGCACGACGGATGCATTTTGAGCGCCTTTCCGGGTGGCCGGCGGGGCGGGCCGGAGCCCCAGGGGGAGTTCTTTTGGACAAAAACAAACCCAAAAGCCGTATAGCCTGGCACGCCGGGCACCCCTTTGATGATTACACCCCTTTGATCAATCAAAAGGGGGCGGCGGGTCCTAGCGGCCTTCGGCCCATCCTGCCACCGTGATTGGGTTGTGGGTCTGAGGCCTCTTGTATATGTGTTGGGGTGTCGTGGGGGCCCTCTCGGGGGCCTCATGGAGGCGGTTTCAGCGCCTCTTGGGGGCCTCTTGGGGCCTCGTGGGGTCTCTTTTGGGCCTCTTGGATGCCTCTTTGGCGCGTCTGGGGCGCCTCTTGGGGTCTCTTGGGGCCTCCTGGGGGCTTCTCGGGGCTTCTCGTAACGCTTCTTGGACCATCTTGGAGCCCTCTCGAGCCTTCTTGGGGCCCTCCTGGAGGCGTCTTGGGCTGTCTTGGGCGGGCTTTGGAGCTTCTTGAGCCATCTTGGAGCGTCGGGAAGCTGAAAATGCGAGAACCTCAAACCCCTTAAACAAGCTTTGTGCAATCGAAGATGTTGGCCTCTTGGGGCTCCCTCGGGAGGCCTCTTGGAGCGTTCTTGGGGCCTCTTGGGGCCCTTTTGGGCCGTCTTGGAACCATCTTCGGGCGCCTTGGAGCACTCTTGGCCTCGGCAATGCGACTGTGGCATAATTTGCAAGGGTTCATGGCCACGTGGGCGCGAATACAGAACCACCTACGAAGGTTTGTTCCCTCAGGGACGCAAGAATTTAGCAAGTTGCATGGATTTGTGTCCTCGGGGTCGCGAATCTGGTATAATTTATAAGTGATTCTGGCTTCGGGGACGCGATCATTCAGCAGCTTGCTAGGGTTTGTGGCCTCGGGCACGCGAATATTGTAGAATTTACGACGGATTCTGCTTTCGGGGACGCGAATATGGAGTAATTTTCAAGGGCTCGTTGCTTCGGGGACGCACGCCTTGCGTAATTTACTTGGGTTTGTTGCTTCGGGGGCGCAAGGATTTCATACTTTGCGAGGGCGAATGGCCTCGGGGACGCGGATACGGTATACTTGACAAGTTTTTGTTGCCTCGGGGACGCGCGAATCGTATGATTTGCGGGTTATCGGCCTCGGGGCCGCGAGTATTGTCACTTACAAGGGATCCTGGCCTCGGGGGAGCAGCCGTGGGATATTTTGTGCGGGATCGTGGCCCCGGAGGTGCGAGTGTAGTGTACTTTGCTGGAGATCGTGGCCTCGGGGGCGCGAATCTGGAGTATTTTTCCAGGAATCGTGGCACGCGAATGTAGCGCAATTTGAAAGGTATCGTGGTCTCGGGGACGCGAATACAGCGTAATATACGAGGGATTATTGCGTCGGGAGCGCGAATCTCTCTTTTTTTTTGTGTTCCCACGGCCCTGCACGGGGGTGGCAACCGGACGGTTTTCAGCCCCCCCCCCTCGCGCGGACTTCAACAATTTTCAGAAGGAAACATAATGCAGGACTGTAACATTGGATACTGGGAACTGCAACTGGCGCAGGGAGCAGCAGGCCGATCCTCGCAGCCTGATGGCTCTACAGGGGGGCTGGCGGATCATCAGAAGGTTTCGAATGACATCCTCCATGGGCTCGATGCTGACGGCCGCCAGCTTCACCTGAAGATCGTTGTGCCAGTCGAGACCTCCGATGCAGTTCGAACGGGCTGTGTCGAGGGTCAGCTTGCCTCCCGACTTCTTCAGCAGATCCTCGATGCTGACGAGCACCAGCGCCGATCCGGTCGAGGCCATTCGGCAAGTGCTGCCCTGGTTGATGTGGGTGGGCGCTGCGGTGACCTTCGCCGGCATTTGCACAGGCCGTGCTACCTGGCCACGCGCTTGCCGGGCCGCCCGCGAACTCGGTTGGTGTGGCGGTCATCTTGGTGACCCTCGGCTCCCGCGGCTGTTGGGCTCGCGACTCCTGGCGAGTCGCCATGGTCGTTTTGTAGGAAGCCTTTCTCTCACCGAGCGCGTTCCACTGCTCGCAAAGTGCCTACTCGCAGATGGCCACAAAATACATGTGTCTTCCTCTATGTCATGGATCGTAAGTCCCCAGCAACGTGTCCAGGCCGTCTGCGAGCAGTTATTATCCTGTGAGCAGTGGAGCGCGCTTGTCTATTCTCGGATGTCAGCGCGCGCCGTCGGGTCGTTCTTCTTCCTGCGCTGCGAAGCGCCGCGCCCTTGGCCCTCTGCGCCGCGGGCGCCGCAGTGGTCCCTCGCCTGCGTCTTGGCGGCGTCGGGGTCGTCCGCCTTCGACGGCGGCCCCCCGGCCACGCTTGGCGAGGCGGCGCCGGGCCGTCCTGGCCTCCTCGAGCTCGTCCTTCGCTCAGAGGCGACGACAGGGGCGAATGGCCCAGGGGCGAGCAGTACATGTATTCAGGTGCGCCGATGATCTGTGTCTTCGACAAGGCTCCCGGGCGAATGCGTGTAATGCTCGCCCCTGGGCTAGTCGTCTTCTCGTCGCCGCCGATTCGCCCTGGCCGTCTTCTCGGCGAAGACCGCTACCTGCTCCTCCGCCTCGTCAGCGACGTCTTGCAGCGCGTGGAACATGTCGCTGGGTAATTACGTTGGAGCTGGGGCTGGAGTCTCAAGCAGCATCGTCGAGGTGCTCCGTGGCGTAGGCCGTTCGACGTTGATTGTTTTCATAAGGTCTATGTCCACAGTGGCTTTTTCCGTGGGTGTTCTCAGCTGTCTGACCCTGGCCGTCCATAACTGCCACCCTGGCCGTCCCTGGTGACTATGGGCTGCGCCTGCAGCTTGACGTGGTCAAACTTGTTGCTCGCGTGCGGCAGTCGAGCTCCCTTGATGTGTGTGACGGCCAGGACCTCGTCGGGAACCATGATGGCCTTGGCGTTTAGCTTACAGGATACGCTGTTGAAACAACTGTTGAAGTCGTAAGTCTTCTCGAACTTGTGCCTGATGCAGGCCGGCTTGACGAAGGTTTCTAGTAGCGAAAGCGTCTCTCGCATCTCGATCTTTGGGAATCTCTCCTTCAAGTAGTTGAGGAAGACCTGCACCGACCCGTCGTCCCTGACGGGCTCGAGGTCGAGCTCCTTGCAGGCCTCCTCGGCCTTGCGATACTTCTTCGTTGATTTGTTCGTGCTGTCGAGGATGGGGATGGGGATCTGGTTCCCACCTCCTGCCCCGTCATCGCTGCTGGCTGCGGCAGCGCTGGCCGCCATGGTGGTGGATGGCCGGCGACAAGAGCGGTCCTGAGCACGAGCTGTGGTCCGCTCTAGACCGCAGGGTATCGATGCTGCTGCTGCGACCGCCAGGCCGGTGTCGGCGTTACCGTGGTCGAGTTGGCCCCTGCTACCAATGCAGACCTAGAATTAAGGGAGGGGCCTGAAGCTACAAACATACTCCGGATTTCGTAATTCAGTAGGGGGGGTCACATTTGGCGGGGGGGTCTGATTTGAACTGTCTTGAAGGGTTCGGGGGTGTCTGGGCAAAGTGCCGCCCTTTCCTGGATGGTCTTGGGGGTTCTAAAACTTCTGTTCTGGGAGGGTTGTGACCCCCTCCCTTTTATTACGAAATCTGGAGTAACTGCGAAGATGATCTGACAGTGTCGGTGATGTATCTCTGCAGGGTAATTCGCGATTGTTCTGCAGCAGCGACGCGTGCTGGGGCTTCTCCCGACGCGCCCGATGTCGAGGGCGCTGACACGGTTTGTGCCACAACTTATGCGGAGAAGTTAGTACTCCAGATTTCGTAATAAAGGGAGGGGGGTCTCATTTCGGGGGGGGGGTCTCTTCCAGGCTATCTTGGAGGGCCTGGGGGGTCTGGGGACGATGTTTTGGAGGGTTCTCCCACGGGGGAGGTCTGAAATGGCTTGTCTTGGAGGGTCCAGACCCCCTCCCTTTTATTAAGGAATCTGGAGTAGTAATTCCGCTGCTCATCCGCACATCAGTTGGGCAAACACTCTCGCACTGCACTGCACACAGAGCAGCACATACATCATTTGCTTCACAGAGGAGGATGAGGAGCACGGCGACAACGACGACGACGACGACGACCACAGCAGGAGTCAACCATTAACGCATTCGGCGGGATCTTTCGCCCTTGGAGCCTTTTGAAGGCCTGTTGGTTCCACCTTCGGGTGCTTGTAGGGCAATTGTTGGAACTTCTGTGTCCTCTTGGGCGCCTCGGGGCCCTCTTTGAGCCATCCGCGTGGCCATTGATCCGAACGCTGGGCAGCTTCATTTGCAGTCCTGCCCACAGGAGCCCTCCTGGGGCACTCTCTTGAGCCCCTTGTGATGTATTTGAGCTTTTCTGAGTCTTTTTGGGGGCTCTCCTAGGCGATCTTTGAGCCATATCGAAGCCCCAGAAGCACATCGAAAGCGAAAAGGCAAGTAGGCGACAACAACTGAGAAGCCTTCGGTTTTTGCTCCCGGGGGCATCATTTGGGAGCACCACGACCACTTGTAATCGTTTTGGGGCCGTCTTGGGGCCTCTCGGACGAATGCTGGATTGCTGCCATCTCTGCATACCTGGGGCCAACTTGCGCCTGCGTGTAAGCTATCTGGGGCATCCGAGGTCATCATGGGCCCACCTTGGCCCTGGCGCCTCCCGAGAGTGCCTCCTAGCGACCAACATCGTTCAAATAATCACAGGTTTGCAATTCTGTTGTTCATGAGAAGTTGATGCCTCGTAGAGGCATGCTGGATGCTACCCCAATCCATCTCGGGCTATTGAGCTGTCTGCGCCACGTCCCGCAACTGTGCCAGCCAAACATCTTGGATGGCAATTGGCAGGAAGTCGTAACGCGCGGCACCTCATGTCCCCAGGCTCGGTTGAGCCGTAAGATGTGGCACACTCTTGCGCTTCGTGCCATCACTCGACGCACAAGTGGAGATGATGATACTGACAAGTAGGAGGAGGGAGGACGAGGCTGCGACTGAGAAAGTGGAGGAGTGGAGGATGAGACGCCGATCGGGCGTATTGTGACGGACATGCTGATGGTGATGATGATGTTTATGACGACCATGATGATGAGGATGCTGACGATGATACTGATGATGGTGTTGATGATGCTGCTGCTGATGATGCTGATGTTGGTGATGATGCTGCTGATGTTGGCGGTGGTGATGTGATGATGACTAGGGTAACGATTATGACGACGACGATGCTGATGACGATAACGATAACGAAAACGAGAACGGTGATGCTAATGATGATGCTGATTCTGATGATGATGGTGATGATGGTGATGTCAATTGTGATTCGGATGGCGATGATGACGAAGTTGGCGAGGATGACGTTGTTAAGGACGGCGGTGGTGATGCTGATATGTATGCTGGCGGTGGTGGTGATGATGAACAATCTGATGATGATGATGCTGCTGCTGCTGATGATGATGATGATGCTGCTGATGATGATGATGATGCTGTTGCTGTTGCTATTGCTGATGATTATGCTGCTGATGCTGCTGCTGCTGCTGATGATGATTATGATGATGCTGATGCTGATGCTGATGCTGCTGCTGCTGTTGCTGCTGCTGCTGCTTCTGATGATGATGATGATGATGATGCTGATGATGATGATGATGATGATGATGATGATGATGATGATGATGATGATGATGATGATGATGATGATGATGATGATGATGATGATGATGATGATGATGATGATGATGATGATGATGATGATGATGATGATGGATGATGATGATGATGATGATGATGATGATGATGATGATGATGATGATGATGATGATCACACATGTCTCACCTTTTGCCTTCACTTCTTGAGGAGTTCTCATTTTGGGCTGTCGTGGGGCTGTCTCGTGCTCCTGCGGGCCAATGGAGGGTCCCTTGGGCCACTGTGGGCTGTCCTGCGGCTCTCTTGGGCCGTCTTGGGGCTCTCTTGGGCCGTCTCGGGGCTGTCTTGGCTCTTGCGGCCATCGTGGGGACGTTTTGGGGCGTCGAAGGCTGGTTTGGGTCTCTTCTGAGGCCCTCTTGGGCCTCCTTGGGACTCTCTTGAGGCCGTCCTGGGCTGTCTAAGGTCCCTCCTGTGCTGTTTTGAGGCCATCTGCGAGGATGTTTGGGCCATTTTGGTGCCCTCCCGGGCTGCCTGCGGGCCATTTATGAGGCCTTCAGGGCCGTCTGGAGCTGAGTGAGTCCGACAGGTGCGCACAAGCTGCACAGATCCCTACGGCCTCGATGATTTTTGTATCTTCGGGCCCTTTCCTAGGGGGCCTCTCGTGGCCCTCTCGGGCCGTCTTGGGGCCCTCTCGGGCCGTCATTGGGCCGTCTTGTGCCGTCTCGGAGGCATCTCGCGCCGTCTCGGCGGTCACGGCTGCCCGCCTCGGCCAGCCTGGCAGCTCGGGGCCTCGGGAGCGCGGATGGTTC
Source organism: Prorocentrum cordatum (assembly GCA_963575745.1). NCBI lineage: Eukaryota > Dinophyceae > Prorocentrales > Prorocentraceae > Prorocentrum > Prorocentrum cordatum. The sequence continues at coordinate 41,218 of CAUYUJ010005469.1, read as the reverse complement.
CTCACCGGAGATCGTGGACCCGGGGGTGGGTGATCGCGCCCTCGGGCGCGTGGATCTACATGTTTTGACAAGGCATCGGGGCCTCGGGAGCGGCGCTGCAGATGTGTAGCGTATGATGTTATCGTTGCGTGAGCTGACATGTTGAATATCGTTTCATTGGTGTGCATCGTTGTCGCCCGCAACCGTTTTGCTCCAGGCACCTTCAGGCGATGAAGAAAAGGGGTTCGTTCTTCACAGAGATTATTTCTGCATGGTAGCGGAGCCCTCCCGCTCCTCGCGCCAGGGCTTCGAGCTGGTCGAGGCGAGAGGGCTCCCGCTTCGCCTCGCCTGCTGGGAGCGCTTCGTGCGCTGGGCTCTGCGGCGTGCGCTGCAGAAGAGGACCTGGTGGGCCGTCGGCCAGTTCTTGAGTGAGTAAGAGGATCGAGGAAGAAGCTAGGGCCGACGTGAAGCGGGAGTTCGGTCAGAGCAACTGAGAATGGCGACTCCAGAGCAGATGCTGGAGCAGATCAATCAGCTGATGCAGGGCCAGAGACAGCTCGCGGTCCAGCTACAGAACTTGGAGGCGGAGAATGCACGATTGCGTCAGGAACATCAAGATGATCTACGACAGTTACCAGATCTCGTCCAGACGCTGACATCGCTAGTTGAGAGTCGTGGCCAGGGCACCTCTCCAGGACTGGTGGACAACCGAGGTATCGGAAAACCAAGTGGGTTTTCAGGAGATGAGAGTAAGTTCAGAGAGCGGAGCAAGAAGTTTGAGTCATTTGTGGTCTCATTGAATGGAGATAAACTACGAGAAGTCCTGGAGTGGGCGGTTGAGAGGCCAGAGGCAGTTACCATCGAAGCGGTCAGCACAGCTTTCGGAGATGACTCGGAAGAGCCGATCGACAACATCGCGATCATGAGCTCGCAGATGTATCCTGCCCTGCAGCAACTGTGTACAGGAGAGCCCTTCGATATCGTGAGCAACGTGGCTTCGAACAACGGGTTTGATTGCTGGAGGAAGTTGCACAAGAGGTACGACCCTGCCACGGGAAGCCGCAAGAGGGCGATTTTGAGGAACGTGCTGAGTCCCGGGCAGGCCACTCCTGATGAGCTTGGCTCGGCGCTGCAGCGCTGGGAGGAGCTCGTGGCGAGATGCGAACGGAGACGTGGGCGGGATGGAGTTCGAGAGAGGCTGCCTGAGGATATTCGGATGTCGGCGCTACAGTCTCTTCTACCAGACGACTTGGGCAAGCATGTCCGGCTTAACCAGTCGAGGTTCACCGACTACACCTCCCTCCGTGCGGAGGTGACACAGTGCATCGAGCAGCGTACGGGCAACCTGGTCAAGGACCCGCCGGTCACTGGTGGACCAGGGGGAGGAGGAGGACAGCGCCGCCGAGGACCTGATGATATGGACGTTGGATCTCTATAGTATCGCGGTGGCAAGGGTGATGGCAAAGGAAACAAAGGCAAAGGATATGGAGGTGGCAAAGGTGGCAAAGGCGACTCGAAAGGCAGGAAAGGAGACGTGTCGAACGTGACCTGCTACAACTGCGGGAAGAAAAGGCACAGAGCGGATCAGTGTTGGCAGAAGACTCGACATTGGAATGACTCGAAAGGCACCTCCAAAGGCGGCAAAGGCAAGAAGGGCAAGGAGGGCGGCAAGAAGGATGTGAACCAGATGGGCGAGGATTGGACGGGAGAAGGCGAAAGTCAAGCAAGGCAAGATCAACCAGAGCCAGAAGAAGCTGGTGGTTTGGACTTGTGTGCGCTCGCGCCGCCATTGTGCGTCATCGATTCAGAGAATTGGGTCTCAGTCAACTTTGATTCTGGAGCTGCTGCCGCAGTGATGCCAAGTTCGTGGTCAGCGGCAGTGGGTGCGCCGAGTGGTATACAGTATCGCACGGCAAGTGGACAGATCATCGATGACGAGGGCCTGGGCGAGATCAGAGGGGTTGACGAGAACAACAGGAGAGCTCGGTTTCGAGCGCGCCGAGCGGCTGTGACCAAGCCACTCGCGTCAGCCTCGAAGATGCTGAATGACAAGATCGGCTACGTGGACAAGGAAGGTGGCCTGATCTATGGTGAGGACAGTGTCCCAGGTCGGTGGCTGCGACAGTTCGTGGGGCGTCTCAAGCATGATCACCCAGACGAGGGTATCGGACTTTGGCAAGAGAAAGGAGTCTACAACATGTATCTCAAGGTGGATCCCGAGACGGCGGCCACGATGCGGAGCTCGACGAGTCGGAGTCCCGCGAAGCCCGTCAACACCGTCGAGAGCAAGCTGGCCGCGCGTGCAAGGGATCTGGCAGCAAGTCCTCCGTTGGGGGACCGCCGGCACGTCCACCCGTAAGGCCGGCCGCGGCGCCAGTTGCCCCAGGTGCTGGGGGGCCTCTGGCAGGGGCCGCAGAGCCAGCGAGGCCGGGTGGCGCGCCGCCACCGCCGGCCCAGGAGGTGGCCAGACCTCCGAGAGTGAGGGTTCCGAGGTCACCCTCGGCGCCTACGCAGAAAGAGATTGACGAGCACGAGGCGTCTGGGCACGCAGTGTTCAGAGCATGGTGTTCGGCGTGTTGTGATGGGCGTTTTTATGGGCAGCCACGTCGTTTGGTTCCCAGAGATGAGGAGATGGAGGTTCCTGTTGTGTCCATGGACTTCGGGCACCTCAACAGCGCCGAGGCGGGCGCGATCCAAGAGGGCCAGGAGCGGAGGATCACGTTTCTTGTTTTGTATTGCCGAAAGTTGATGCCATGGAGCTACAGCTTTACCCAACAAGGGAACGGGGGAGTTTGTTGTCAGAGCGTGCTCGGATTTCTTTGACTATCCAGGTCGCAAGAGGTTGGTTCTCAGGTCGGATGGCGAGGAGGCGATGCTATCGCTCAAGAAGGCCATCGTGGACAAGTGCGAGTCTAAGGATATCATCTTAGAGGAGTCGCCGGTTGGCGACCACGCTGCGGACGGCCAAGTCGAGAACGCAGTGAAGATCATCAAGGCGCAGGTCCGCACCATCCTGTTGGCACTACAGTCGAGATGGGGCAAGCGCCTTCCGTTCGGGCACGTGCTTGCGCTCTGGGCCATCAGGCACGCGGCCTCAGTCATTAATCGACTTCGAGTTGGAGCTGATGGACGCACTGGAGAGGAGTTGCGTACTGGGCGTAAGCGGGGGCGTGCGAGTGTGGCCTACGGCGAGCGCGTCAAGGGCAAGAAGCTTGTAGTTTACCAAAGGAGGCGAGATCTAGAGTCAAGATTTTTGGATGGGTTCTACATCGGACATTCTAGTCGAAGTGGGGCAGCATTGCTGATCACGAAAGAAGGTGTTCAGAGAGCTACTGGGCTTGTACGTCGAGACCCAGTTGAGAGATGGAGATGCGGACCAGACGTTCTCGAGCTTCAGGGCGAGCCCTGGACTTGGCAGCGAGGACGTGGAGAGGAAGTTGTGGCTGCAGTCCCTGCCCCAGCTGGAGCTGTTCCACCAGTGGTCATACCTGTCGGAGTTCAGGCGCCTCCGGCGCCGCCACCGCAGGCAAGAGTTCCAATTGTGAGGGACTTCTACGTGACGAGAGCCATCCTGGCGAGGGTTGGTTACACCGCAGGCTGTGTATGCTGCGATGAGCTACGAGTGCGCGGACAGCGAGGAGCGGCAGGCCTTAGTCACTCGGCTGGCTGCAGGACGCGCGTGCTCGAGGATTTGGTGAACTTAGGGGATCAGAAGGCCATTGACTTTCTGAACGAGAGGGCCCGTCAGGGCCAAGATACGGGGCCTGCCGCTGCCGCTGCTGGGCCATCTGGAGTTGAGCGACCTGACGCACCGGCCGTCGTTCCCGCTCAGGCGGGGCAAGGAGGAGGAGCGCCCGGCGCTCGCCCCGCGGGCCCAGGTGCTAGTGCTGATGGGGATTTGGCGCCCGATGTGAAGAGGCAGATGGAGAAGTCTCAAACAGTCATTCGAGCAGCAGCCGACACACCACGACGAGCAGCTACGAGGACAACGGAGGGAGAGCCGGCGTCGAAGTCGCCGGCTGCTACGTTCGGGAGCTTGAGTTCGCCCTCCCGAGTACGTCCTCGTGAGGATCCTGGAAATGGAGGTGGTGGTGATCGGGTACCTGCTGCGCTTCCGGATGCTCCCATGCCGGAGGCTTCGAGCTCTTCTGCGGGTCCAGCGTCGGGAGCTTCGGGCTCAGGCGCCGTGGACATGAACGTTGGAAGCTTGGAGGTTGATTCGAGTATCCCGCTGGAGTTGCCGTCTCTGGCGATCAGTGAGCTTTTCAGTCCAGGCTGTTTCACCGAGGTGGCGCTCGCTTTCGGATTGGTGCCAGGCGTCGCCGCAGACATTGAGCTTTTGAATGAGGACGGCGAGCCGTATGACCTGACCCTCGAGAGCAATCAGGTCAAGTTTGAGCGTGATGTTGAATTCGAAGACCCTTATCTTCTTTGCTCTGCTCCTCCCTGCACGAAGTTTACGACGCTGCAGGCCCTCGGCCGAGGGGGGCACAAGGATGAGGAGCAGCACCAGTTGCAAGTTGAGAACGACACGAAGTTGCTGCGTTCTGGAATCCGGCAGTGCCGAAAGAGGCACGAGAAGAAGCGTTGGTTCTTGCGCGAACACCCTTGGTCGGCAAGTTCTTGGAGTGACCCAGACGTGGTCGCTCTCGTTTCGGAGCCGGGAGTTTACGTTGTACGTGGAGATATGTGTTCTTGGGACTTGAAGGCCGAGAACGAGAATGGAGACATGGAGTCAGTCATGAAAGCAACGGGTTGGATGCATAACAATAGACAATTAGCTGAATTCCTTAGTCGCAGGTGCAAGGGCAAGCATAAGCATACGCAACTCATGGGCAGGAGCAAGGCTCGGGGAGCTAAGTCCTACACGACGAAGCTTAAGAAGGCTATCCTTAAGGTGCTCAAGCAGGAGCTTGAGTGAGTTGAATAGCGTGACACAGGCGGGCCCCATTCCCGACCAAGAGATAGAGTACTGGATGCCTGATGCGCCGTGCGACGGCGTGGCGGAGAACGTCTTTTGGGATGACGTCAACCGAGGTTGGTTAGACTCGGAGCTCGTCAGGGAAGCTAGGAAGCTCGAGATGGAATGGATGAAGCGTCAGTCGGTCCACTCCGAGTGCTATGAGTCCGGGTGTTACAAAGCGACGGGGAAGGGGCCGATTAACACCGGATGGGTCGACGCGAACAAAGGGGATAGCGAACGAGTTCGATATAGGTCGAGACTAGTGGCAAAGGAGGTGAAAAGGGCCAAGAGGCCCGGTGAGCAGCTTAGCGCTAGCGAACTTTTTAGTGGGGCACCCCCACTCGAGGCGATCAGATTTTTGGTGAGTCTCTTGGTTTCACAGAAGTCTTCGAGCCGGGGCTTGCCTTTAAGATTCGGTTTTTGGGATGTGTCCCGGGCCCATCTGCATGGGGGGGCCCAGCGTGATGTTTTCATGCGCCTACCCCCCGACGAAGGGGAGTCTGCAGGTAAGTGTGCTCGTTTAAATAAGTCACTCTATGGGACCCAAGATGCGTCTCACATCTGGCAGGGAGATTATATAACACACCTGGCCGGAGAAGGCTGGCGGCAGGGTGTGGCCTCGGCCGCGCTCATCTATCGTGAGAGCGATGGCGGTCGGGGGGCGGTTCACGGAGACGATTTTGTGGTTTTGGGTGATGAGGTCACCCTGAGCGAGGTAGATCGTTGCCTTGCGTCCCGGTATGACATGAAATGCACGGGGATCCTGGGCCTCGATTCTGGCGATCATAAAGAGATCGTCTTTTTACATCGAGTGTTCAGGTTTGTGGATACCCCCAGGGCGGTCGAGATAGAAGGCGACCAGCGCCATGTAGATATGATCCTGCGTGAACTAGGTCTTGATCGCCCCGGATCCAAAGGTTTGGGGGGTCCAGCTGCAAAGCTTTCGTTTCACGAGGCCAAGGCTAGAGAAGCACTTCCCACTCTGGATGCTGTGGGGATTCGCTCGCATCGGTCTCTTGTCATGCGTGCTGCGTACTTGAGTCTGGACAGGCCAGACATTGCAGAGGCTACTAAGACTTTGTGTAGGTCTATGAAGTCTCCCAATTCGACTAGCCAGGGCGATATGAAGCGTCTTGGAAGATATCTTGTGTCTCACCGTTGTCTGGTCAGTCGTTTCGAGTCGCAGCGTTTGCCTACCGAAGTGACGGTGATCGTGGACAGCGATCATGCAGGGTGCCCGATAACCCGCAAGTCGACTTCGGGCATTGTTTGCAAGTTTGGCCGTCATGTCCTGAAGGCCTCGAGTTCTCTTCAGAGCACTGTAAGTTTGAGCAGTGGAGAGAGCGAGCTCTATGCGATTGTGAAGGGGGCCGCCGCAGGCCTCTTAGTCCAGTCGATTGCTCACGACCTCGGAGTTTCCCTCGGGGTCAGTGTTCGTAACAATGATGATTCGAGTGCCGCTCGTGCGTTTGCCCAGCGTAAGGGTTTGGGCAAGCAGAAGCATGTGCAAAGCAGGGTTCTTTGGGTCCAGGACGCCGTTTCCAAGCGTAGGATCCGAGTAATTAAAGTAGTCACTCACAAGAATGAGAGTGACATGTTGACTAAGTGCGTGCCGGCACATGTATCGCGTAAGCATCTGGTCAGCATGGGTTTTGATTTTCGTGATTCCTGGAGCAGGCTACATAGAAAGCTGGCCTGAAGAGTCGGCTTCAGTCTGCGCTTTAGGAGGAGTGCAGATGTGTAGCGTATTATGTTATCGTTGCGTGAGCTGACATGTTGAATATCGTTTCATTGATGTGCATCGTTGTCGCCCGCAACCGTTTTGCTCCAGGCACCATCAGGCGATGAAGAAAAGGGGTTCGTTCTTCACAGAGATTATTTCTGCAGGCGCGGACCAACACTTCTTATGATGCAAACCGGTGGGGGGCTGGGTGGGGGGGGGGCGGCGCGTGCAACTGGACATGGTGCGTGGGTGGTTGAGCCTCTCAGAGGACTTGCACATACCCCACCGGACAGCCCCTGGCATTCTCCCACGCCTCAACGCGCCATGGGACACGGTGGTGTGTCTTATGCCATCTTCGAGACCATATCGGCCTATATGGGGCCATCTTGGAGCATCCTGCAACTATTTTGGGCCGTCTTGGACGTTCGGAGCCCCCGCGGAAGGGCCTTCCACACTCGGGGGGAGGGCCTTCTCCTGCTAGAAGGGGGGAACCCCTCTAGCCACCCCTCGGCCGCACTACCAGCGTGTTACACCATAGCCTTGGCCTCGGAAAGGTAAGAGAAGGAGAGGGTGTCGCCAAGATAGCCACCACTATTGCACACCATGGTCCAATATTGCCACCTGGCACCACCAGGTGTCAACCAGGCCTCCACACCGCCACAAGGCAGCCCGAGGTGTTCACGGAACCTCCCCAGGATGGCGCCGAGGGGCCAAACGTCTTTTTCAGTTTGTATTTGTTTAACGGTTTTGGCTTCATCGTTTTCCAGCTTCCTATCGGTAGTGAAGGTTTCAATATGGCTTCAGTAGACTCCCGGACGCATCACGTGGACGTGAAAGCTTTTTAGATAACGCCACAAGCTGGCACCAGGATAGTTTGAAACCGCGAGAAGGCTAACAGGCCCATCTGCAATGAACACGGCGCTGGTCGCAACCCAGCAGGGCTCCTCAGGCTCCAGGAAGCCCGAACAGAGAGAGCCTCAAGGAAGTTTTCAGAGGGCCCAAAGGGAGTTTCAAGAGCGTCCCAAGAGCCACGAGCCCCCCCGACACTCAAAGTCTGGGGCTCCTCCCAAGAAGGGCCTTCCTCTGTGCCTCGTCCTTCTCTCCGCGGTTGCCCACGGGCGACCGTCTCGCCAGATTGCCAACCGCTTGTCACATCCAGTTTGCAGGCAAGGAGGTAATTACTGCGACGTGGCCCCTCCCCTGAGGGGAAGATTGTGGTTGGAAGAGAGACCGCCACGAACAACCTACGCCGTCTGGGCTGGTGGGATTTTCGATCTTGCCTCGATGCCCTTACGTGCAGATCGCGCACAACGGCGACGCGAGGATGGAGGTGAGGATGGTGAGAGAGGACGTGAATCAGGTGGGCGATGAGGACAAGGAAGACGAGGAGGGGCCGGAGGATGAGGAAGGGCGAGGCGGCGGAATCTGCAGCGAGGGACGGCGAGCACCAGAGCTGGGGACACCACCGAATGAGGGGAAGCGGCGGCGAGGGAGTGCAGCCACCAACGCAGGCCCGGGACCGCCGAGCAGAGGAGCTTGGCGGTCAGCGGACTCCAGCTCCTGGCAGTGCAGTCGCTGTCGGGCAATCGCCTCTGTGCCTCGGCGCCGATGCTGCTCGCCCGGCCGGTCTGCTGCAGCGTGGCCTCGACGACCCGGCCCTGGGCACCGAGGCCCGAAGGCGCGCGAGCGTGTGCCGGCGCCTCGTGGAGGTCACGCGCTGTGGGCGGGAAGGTAGCTGCGCTTCATGCTTCGCTGCCCGGTCCGCAGGGTTGCCCCTTTTCTCTTCGGGGCCGTGCTGGAGTGCGCGAGTGCGATCGGGTTTCGCGCGACGCGAAGCGCGAGCTTGGGTGTCGCAGCTGATCCAGGGGAGACAGGTATGCTGCCGTCACGCGAGAGGGGGCTCCGTACTGGAATGCAGTCGCGTCGGCAGTCCGGTGATGTGTCAGTGTGTCAACGCTGGCTCGCCTGTGAAAACCATTATTGCCGTCGCTGCGGCTTCTGCTCTCACTCCCCTTTCGCGTCTCCACCACCTTTTTCGTTCCACTTCTTCCATCAGCATCGTCTTTGTGGCGTGTGTGCCCCTTGCTACTGTCGATGCTGCTGTTGCCTCTACTGGGCGTCCGGCTTACTCTGTCCCTTGCCTGGCTGGTTCTCACTTGCAGCGGGCTGGCCTGCTTTCATGCGTCGGCCTGCCGACTCGTGGCTTCCGCGTGGTGCACCGAGTTGCTCGAAGTAAGGTTACTCCTTAGTCCGACTGCGTGGCGCGCTCCGGGCTTGCTTGCCGCGGGCTTGAAAACCAGCGAGTCCAGCCGTTAGCATTCGTGCGGGGGTCTGGCCCCGCGCGGGGTGGCTGCAGGGTCGGCTGGCGGCCGTGGGGGCGCGGTGCAGAGATTGTGCTCGCGACGGTTCGACTCCTCTGAGCAGGACGCGGGGACACCTTTTCCGCGAGAACGGGGCGGGTCGTGGCGGCAAGCTCGTGACATGAGTGCTCCAGTGTCAGCTTGAGCGGGCACGAGACCTGTCTTGGCAAATCCCTTCACCCTGCCGCTTCTCTCTGTTCCCCTGTGTGTCCCCCGTCTGTTTCATTCTCGGTATGGCCGTTTTGTCTCCTTTTTCCCCGTTGTCTGCCCCAGCCTGTTTTCTAGCTCCCCCACTGTGGGCTCCCCCTTCCGCTGGCGTTTGTCGGCCGCACGGCTTTTGGTCTCCGTGTGTTGTGACGCGGCCCAGCCGAACGTGCGGATCATGTAGTGGTGTTGTTGCGCTGCGCTGTTGTCACTTAGCTCCCGTTTGGTTTCTCCAAGTTCGTGCGGGCGTGATCGGGGCGGGTGCGCCAGGGATGTCGACCATCAGAAAGGACCCCCACCAAACCGTGCATCCATCGGGCCTGGGGCATACTAATCCTTGATCGTGGGCGGGCATGGCAAACATATGGCAATTTCCTGGAGGCGTGCGGGACAACATGCGGGCTGGGCGTGCTGAGCGTCGTGCTGGGCAGAATGTGGACAAGGTAGTTTCGGCGGCTCGTGCCCTTGGGTGCAAGCTGGGCAGAAGCGTGGAGGGGCATCTGGAGAGAGATGGCTTGCACATGTCGGGTTCTTGCACATCCTCGTGCTCCCCCCTCTTCTGGTTCAGTTTCGTGCAGCGCTGTTTGTCTAGACGGGTCCAGGCAAAAAGGACATCTCGGAAGGGTAGGGGGGGAGGGGGGGAAAGGGCCAGACATTCCAGACGAGAGGGTCCTGGCTAAGAAGATCTTCTCGGGCCCTCTCGCCAGGGAGGCGGTGGCAGCGGTGGCGGCGACAGGGTCGCGTGGCTGTCGGGCCAGGGGGTGACCTTTCTTCGAAAATCGCACTCGCTTCTGCTGGGCGTTGTGTGCGGCTGCGGTTGAGGTTTGCCCGCTGGCCTGCCAGGCACCGAAAACCGCCAGGACGGCCTCAGGGAGGCCTAGAGGGAGGGCGCCATGGTGTTCCGAGGGGTGCCCAGGAAGGGCCAGAATGGGAGGAGTGGCGGAGGCGGGTGGTCGGGGGAAACGTGCGCTTGTCCCACGACGCACCGCCATTCGTCAGGCGACCGCTTCCGTAGAAGAGCCGGTCAACCGGAAACAGTACAGTATTCCGTCCATTTGTGGTGATGACTGGCAGCAGGGGTGTCCTGGGTAGGGATGGTGAGTCAGTGAGTCAGTGAGTCAGTGAGTCAGTGAGTCAGTGAGTCAGTGAGTCCGTGAGTCAGTGAGTCAGTGAGTCAGTGAGTCAGTGAGTCAGTGAGTGAGTGAGTGAGTGAGTGAGTGAGTGAGTGAGTGAGTGAGTGAGTGAGTGAGTGAGTGAGTGAGTGAGTGAGTGAGTGAGTGAGTGAGTGATGAGTGAGTCAGTCAGTCAGTCAGTCAGTCAGTCAGTCAGTCAGTCAGTCAGTCAGTCAGTATCAGTCCCCCACGCGCCCGGACCTATCTTCAGCCCCCCGCCGCCGCCAACCGCCTGCTCAGCCGCCACGCCCAGCCAGCGGCGGTGATGGCCTCCCTGCGCCTGCGTCGCTGCCGCTCCTTCCGCCTTGTCGGCCTCGCCCCTCCTCTTCACCGTCCTCCTCCGCCGCGTCGTTCTCCTCCGCCTCCTCATCTTCCTCCTTGGTTCGCTGCCACCGCCCTCTCATCTCACGGGCGCTGCTTCCGGCGTTGTGGCTGATAACGTTGGGTTTCAGTGTTGCTTGCTGCCACGGGCCGCTTTTCTCGCACCCAGCGCTGAGCCCAGCGGTGTAGCAGGTGACGTCTGCTTTCGGTCCCGGCTCCCGCATCTCGCTGGGTAGTGCCTGGGCTCGCTGCCACAGTCCGCCTTGCCTGCACGCGCTGATCCTAGCGTCGTAGCTGATAACACTTGGCCCCAACCTTACTTCCCGTGAGTTGCCCACGCAGGTCGTACCTGTAATGTTCGACTTGGCGAAGTGGAAAGGTGCCGTAGCCTGCCTTCTCTGTTCTGTCACCTGCTCCGCCAACGTGCGGGCGACAAAGCCGCCTGGAGATGTCGAGGCGGCCGAGCTGGAGGGCCTTCGCCCCGGGGCGGGGGACTCTCGCCTTCGCGCGGAGCGTGGGAGCGTGGGAGCGTGTTGCTGGAGGTTGCAGCAATGTTCGCCCGTCAGCGTCCGCAGCCAGTGTGCCCCTGTCTCTCCCGAGGGCCTGGTGCAGCGCCTCGGCTAGTCTAGCGTCCTGTCCTGCTGTGCATCGCGCGCTCTGCTCTGCCCGTTCTCGTCTCGCGCGGGCGTCCTGCGTGGCGGAACCGGTTGTGCTTCCTGTCAATAGCAGCTCCCAGGAGTCACCAGCAGCAAGGTAGGTGAAATTCTCCAGGGGCTGCTCCCTGGGAATCTGCCCCGTGGCCCGGCCGCGATCCTTAGGAACTTCTTTGTGGGAGCAGGGGGGGCCGCTTCCACCCTCCTCGCTGTTCCTGTCTCGACTGCGTCGCCCTCGCGGACCATTTGCAAAGCCACTCGCAGCGCGTGGCGGGGCGCCTCCCGCGCGAGCGCCGGCGCCCCGTGGAGGGTCGGCACGCCGATGCCGCGTCTGTTGCGTCCAGCGCTGTTCTCGCGGCCGCCCTCACGCTAGCGCCCGCGCGGGGCAGGGCGGCTCTGTGGTGGTGCCCCCTGGGAACGACCGCGGGTGCCGCGCGCGGGGCTCTCGCGCTCCCGTCTTTGAGGGGGGGGGCCCGGCGCGGGCAGCACTGGGCCGTAGTTGACAGAAGCGCTGTTCTCTGTGACTTCGCTCTGGCTGGCGGTGCTGCTGCTCAAGCTGCCTCCTTCCTCCCTCCTGGCGCCTCTTCCTCTCCCGCACTCTCTGGCGCGTCACTGCCTCCTCTGGCGCCTCTTTCTCTTCCTGCCTCCTCCGGCGCCTCTCTCTCTTACATCGCTGTCGCTTGTTTGTAATTAGATTTGCAGCGGCAACATGGTCACCGCTCGAGCCGCTGCGCACTGTCTTCGCGCCCCACTCCGCGAGAGCACTAGGTCACCAAACGAGTTTTTTGGTTCCTGCTCCTCCTTTCTCTCCCAGTCCCAATCCCAGTCCCTGGCCGAGTTCGCAGCGAAAGAGGGCCGGCTCCCTCCGGCTGGCCCCCTGGCTGGGCTGTCGGCGCCCGCGGTCGCCTTAGGCGGCCCGGCGGGCCCGCCCGGCCTCCGCGCGGTCTTCGCGCCGCCAGCCACCGCCGCCCGCCGCCCGCCCGGCCGAGCCGCCCTGCGTGCCTCGGCCTCCGGCGGCTTCCAGGGGCTTCCAGGCCCTGGCCCGCCGGCTCCCCTCCGCGCCTGGGCAAGACCGCCCACGAACGCCGCCAGAGCTGCCCCGGCCCGGCGGCCTGCGGCCGCAGCGCCCGCCGGCCCTGCCCGCCTGCCGTCCGAGCGCCGGCCCAGGAGGTGAAGCACACGACCAGCCAGACGTGAGCATCGATAGGGCTCGCTGCCACTTGCCCCTTTTCGTGCACGCGCCAATCCCAGCACTGTAGTTGATGACCTTGGGCTTTATTTTCTTCCTCTGCCTGCGGAGGATCGCAGAATAAGTGCCCGCTGCCACTGCTTCCGCATTGCACGCGCCAGTCCCAGCCGTGTGACCCACGATGTCGGGTCCCAGCTTCGCGTCCAACATCGCGCTGAACAGCACGAATGCTTGTTGCCACTGTCCCCTCTTCCCGCCCGCGCGGATCCCAGCAGTTGTAGCTGATGACACTTGGCGCCTTCTCACCTTCCACATCTCGCTGAGCAGCGAGAGAGCCCGCTGCCACTGCTCGCCGTGTGCGCACGCGCTGCTCCCAGAGTTGTGGATAAGGGCATGTGGCTCCAACCTCACTCCCCACATCTCGCCGAGCAGCGATACAGCCCGCTGCCACTGCTGGCATTTCGTGCACGCGCTGATCCCGACCGCAGAGTTGTAGCTGATGGCAGCTGGCCCCAACCTCACTTCCCACTTCTCGCAAAGCCGCGAGGGACCCCGCTGCCACTGCTCGCCTTTTGCGCACGCGCACGCGCTGTGGTCCTGCATATGTGGTTGGCGGCAGCGGCGGCGCTGACCATGGGCGGGGCGGCGTCCGCCCCTGGCAGGTATCACGGCCTACGCTGCTCAGGGGTGGGGTTCGAGGGCTGCTAGGCCGAGTGCTTTTTCTCCTGGATTGACATGGGCTCTGCGTCCCTAGCGCCACGTCCGCACTTTGCTCGCGTCAGGGGGTGCGTGCTCCGTGGCGCCGCCTCGGCTGTGTGCAGGCGGCTTGTTGCGGCGAGGAGAGGGACGCTGCCCTGGCCTTGTCGGCGGGCGTTTGTCGCCGGCGGGTCTGGACCTCCACTGCCTGCTGCTGGCTCTGGCAGCCCTTCGGGCTCTGTGGCCGCTGACTGGGGACGTGCCTGGGGCGTATGCTGGACCTGCCTCGGCGGGCTGTTGCTGCTAAGCGCTCCCTACTGCTGGGGTTGCCGCCCGAATTGGTGGGCGAGCCTGCAGCGGAGGGGAGGGGACAGGGCGAGGCAGGTGGCGTGGAAGCAGGTCAGGGCGTTGCAGCAGTCTGGCCGCTGCACACGCGACGGTGACAGCAGCGGCGTCGGCGGCAGCGGGGGCGGGGGCGGCAGGGGCGGCGGCGGCGGCGGCGGCAGCGGCGGCGGGGGTGGCGGCGGCAGCAGCGGCGACGGCGGCGGCGGCGGCCGCAGCGGCGGCGCGGCGGCGGCGGCGGTGGCGGCAGCAGCGGCGGCGCGGCGGCGGCGGCGACGGCGGCGGCGGCGGCGGCGGCGGCGGCGGCGGCGGCGGCGGCAGCGCCGGTGGCGGCGGCGGTGGTCGCCTCGGCGGCGAGGCCGGCCGCCCGCCTGCTCGCGAGTCTTGCGTGGCATACCTGTCTGGTGCCGACACCATGTGCAGTGGTGGCGTCGCGAGTGGTGGCGCTGGGGCAGACTTCCCCGGTCTGCGTCCAGGTGTGTCTGGTGGCTCGTCAGCTGGCCTGGGTGGCCGTGGGCGCGTGGCTTCGCCGACTCCGTGCCCACGGTGACTGGCAGCAGGGCGCGTCTGTCGCGTCCCTTGGGCTTCTACCTTGTGCGAGCTGGTCGTCGGGCCACAGCAAGCGCGTGGTGCTGCCTTTCGCCGTTCAAGTCGATGTGGTGCTGCAGGTCGCCGTCGTCGTGGTGCTGCTGGTCTCGTTGCTCGTGTTGGTCGCTTCGTTGCCGCTCGCTGTGCTGCTGTTCATGTGCGTGGCGTTGTGGTTTGTCTGCCTGTGCTCTGCGTGGTGTGGCTGGCTGCCTCTGCGTTGCTGTGCGTAGTGCTGCTGGGCGCCATTGTGGTGGCGGCCCTTGTTGCGCTGCAGCTGGCTCCCGTCTTTTGTGCTCGCTGTGCTGGTCGTAGGGCTTTTTCTTGTGGCTCGTGAGTCGTCCAGCGGCCCCTGGCCGCTCCAGTGGCCGCTGGCCCCGGCGTGCGCCCGAACACGGCGCAGAAGTGGCTCTGATTTGCCGGTCGGTGCGAGAAGGATCGGCGCAGGCGCCAGAAAAGCACGCGGGGCGGCGTCTCTGCCTCGGCGGGCACCGGTAAAGCCTCGATGGGCTGTCGGGTGGCCCAGCAGGGTGACCAAGTGCGCGGTCGCAGATCAGGTCGCGGACCTCTCTGGAGCATCTAGATACTTTCAATTAGCGCATTTCCTCATTTTGTGTCGGTTGGTGTGTCTTTCAGCTCCGTAGTTTGCCCACCTGTTCGAGTTAAGTAAAGAGAACCGACATCGACTGTCGATAAGCGGCAGAGCGCATATTGTTCCAAACCATCCTGTGGTGTTGGGTCTTCGTTTCGAAGGGACGGTGCCCGCGTTTTCACATTTCACATTTCGCTTATACACAGCCGTCCACGGGTCCGCGCGCCGGTCGCCCGGCGCCCGGCCCCGCGGCCGCTGCGACTCAGGACTGCCACAGGGGTGCAGGTCTGAGCCATCCAGCCGACGGAGGCAAGGCGGTGGTCTCTCACACCCCTTCCTCCCCCGGCTGGTGCGTGACGAGTGGCGCGGGGGGTCCAACGTTCCCCCCCCGCCCGCAGAACGCAGGCGGCGGACGACGTCGACGGGGGGCAGGCAAGTCAGACATGCAAGAGAAAGGAGCGCAAGCAACAATTGAAGGGGCCATTGAGGTGTCAAGACACGCTATGGGAAGCAATAAGACAGACGAGCAAGGGAGGCGGGAGCAGCAGGGAGACGGACGGGGAAACACAATCGTGAGATCAGATCAATCAACAGGAAGCGACACTTACCTAGACCAGCGAGAGAGAGAGAGAGAGAGAGACCGAGAGAGCAAGAGACAGGGAGACAGAGAGAGGGCAAGATCGCAAGACCACGGGAGGACGGGCAAGGGGGGACATGGGCAAACAAGCGAAATGAGAGCATTTTGGCGGCCCGCTCCTTCGCGATCCCACTGCTGATACAGCCACCGCGCGTGAAGGCCCCCGGCCCTCTCAGGCCCCCTGGCGACCACGGCGCCCTCCCCGCCAGAGGCGGACAGTGCCCCCCGGACCAGCCACGCGAGGGGGGCAGCGATGGAAGGGCGCGCGGCGCGCCCTAACGCAGCAAGCTAAGAATGGCAGGCGGAGGAGGAGGAGGAGGAGGAGGAAAAGGAGGAGGAGGAGGAGGCCGGCCTGGGGGCCGCGCGCAGGATTGCGCGGCCCACGAAAACAATGTGGCTGGCACGGGCCACAGGTTCCGCGCCCTCACAAAAGAGCAGCTGCAAGAGCAAGTCAGGAGTGACGGACGGCCCAACGCGGCCCTCCCCCACACCTGGCAGTGCCTTGCGCGCCCGGTCTAAGGCCGGACAGCGAACGAGGACATGCCGGAGCGAGACACCGCGCCTGCGGCATGCACGGCACACTGGGATGGTTTCTGGGAGTTCCACCTCGCCTAACACAGGCAGCGGCCATGCCCCCGTCATCCGGGCGACTGCCCACAGACGGTAGTACCTCCAAAAGGAGGGCCCCGGCTCCCAGGTCAGCATGCCCTCATCGGGGAGTGCTGGACCAGGGCACAGCGCTGCAAAGGACCGATTGAGGCTCGGCAAAACCCGCGAGGCCCCCGCTGCGAAGGCCTGCTGGTCGTATCTGAGGAGTGCCGGGCGCAAGGCAAAGCGCCGATACTCCCGCAGGAGGACCTTCCTTCGGGTTGGGTCGAGCTGGGCAGCGCGGAGGGCCTCCGGGGGAAACAAAGGGTGAGAATCCAGGTCAGGAGGCGGGTCAGGCAGGCGGGAAGCCAGCGCCGCTGCGTCCGAGAGCCAGGTGGGGACGCAGAGGGCGCGCGAAGCACGGTACATGATTGCGCCAGGATGGTCGGGCGGGAGCACGGTGAGCCGAGCCCGAGCCATGAGCGCACGCTCGATGAACCGGGTGCCCATTCGCATGCGCCAGCCGCATTGCGCGACCACCACGACGTGCTTGATGGGCGGCCCGCCGTGGCATCCCAGCAGTCGGCGGCCCCACCCCACCTGAAGCTTGTTGAAACGAGCCTCGGCGCCAGGGACTCCTGCAAGGAGCGGACACGCAAAAAGAACAGCTGCCTCAACTCGAGGCGGCACCTGCGCGGCCGCCACCGGCACAGAAAAACCTCCGCTCTCCGCCGCGAAAAGCAACTTCTTGAAACAGGAGTCGCCGATAGCACAGAGCTCGTTCAGCAGCGGGCCAAAAGTCAGCCCTGAATCGACAAGAACACCGAGGAGGTGTTTCTGAGATACGACTGGGCAACCTGGTCGGCCTGGGATCGGGGCACCAAGCAAGGGCAAAACGCATGTCTTGTCACGCTCATACGTGAACAAGGACTTCATGCGGAACGCATAGCGACTACATGCCGAGGTGCTCTCATCGGAGGTCACTGCCCGCACGGCGCCCTCAGACGGGCACGGCGTGGTGATATCGTCGACAAATTGAACCGGAGGCAAATGGAAAGACCCTGTAGCCTCGGCAAGCGCCACTCGGTCCGCCTCCACCGGGAGGCGTTGGAAGACGCCACGGAGCCGCTCTTCAGCAGACGCCGCAAGGGGGGCCGCCTGCTCTAAGATGCCCGCAACACTCGACTTAAACTCCTGAACCGGCAGGTCTCGCCAGGGCATGCTTTCCCTACATGCGGGGGGCGTAGCAATGGCCGCATCCAAAAGGGCGCTTCTGATCAGCAGCGGGATGCAGGAAGCGCATCCACCGGGTAGTGCTTCCGAGATTTCGTCACGCAGCGCGCGTAGCTGCGCGTTAAAAATATGCACGGAGAAGCGACGACCTTGGGCAGTTCCACATTTCAAGAAAAAGACCGGAGAGAGCAGGCCGTGGAGCCCCACTGTCTGTTGGTCTTGGGCCAGGATGTCGTCCAAGAGGAGCCAATCGGCCCCCTCGACCCCGGCGCTGTATGCACCGAGGAGCATGCCGTCGATCGAGGCGACATCGAAAGCCCATTTATTGTCAGCTATGGCCCACCAGGTTGGGCAGTCAAACGCGCGTCGTAGCTGCGCATTGAGGACAAGGGCAAGAACCTGGGATACAGGGTCTCCAACCCCGCCCTGTTGGGCTGCACCGCAATATGCCTCAATGAGGGCCCCATTCCGCGCTATCCACAAAGCGTCCTGCACAGACGCCATGTCGCTGGCGAAGGACACGGGTCGAAGGGCAGAGACCTTTCTGACCACGGGAGGGCCTGATTTCCGAAGAGGTGAAAACTGCCGGAGAGACCAGAAGCGAGACGTGACACAAAGGCGGCGGCCCAAGTTCAACAGCGCCCGCGTTAGGCGGAAACCCTCTTGAACTGGCGCCTTCACCGCTGCGTTGCACAAATGCACAGTCCGTTTACCAAGCTTCAACAAGGCAATGGCCTCTTCGACTTCGGTCTCGCTGTACAGTGGCTGCGCGCGTTCGGGCCCGGACGCGGCTCCTGCGCGCCGGATCCCTGAGACCACGCGAGACATGCGGTCCCTCTCCACAGGGCATTGGGGGAAATCGTTCTGAGCGCGCCCCAACAGGTCCGCCTGAATTGCATCGAGCATCTCGCTCGTGGACTGGGTGCGCCCTGTCACTGGGCTGACGAGCTGGATATCAAATCTGTCCGCGTCCTTGAAAAATCCAGACAAGAAGCGCTCCGCGGCGCCTTTATTAATTTCCCGGAGGCGTAGGTAACGGTGCACCGACTTCCGACGCTGTTGCCAGGCTGCTTCTTCAGTCGCCCGTTTAAAGTCAGCAAAGCTAGAAAAAGCGGAGGGGGCTAACGGCACCGCAGCTGGTGCCCTCGCTCTCGCGGGTCCCCCGACAAGGCGGACAGCTCCTGAGCCATGGCCAACAATAGTGTACACTGCATCGCGGCACCATGCAGCCACATTTAGGACTGCGCGGCGATGGAGCCTCGTGGCCGAGCCTCCGTGCCAGGCCGGGCGCAACCACTGGGACTCCAGGAGAAGCTCAACCGCGTGGGCGAGCGCGGCCAAAGTTGGCGCAACCTCACTGAGGCTGGCCTCCCATTCAGCACCTGAGGTCCACGCTACTCGACCAAAGCCAGCGGCCAAGTGCGGCTCGACCAGACAGGGCGCATCCAGTAGGACGAGCTTGTGATCCGAAAGGGCTATGAAATCTTCCACCACCTGGACAGGTAGGGGGTCGCCGCGCAAACCTATAAAAATGTCAATGCACGTGCCGGAGGAGTGGGTCGGCTTGGGGGGGTTGAACGCCCTGAGGTTAGCCCTGTCCAGCAGTGCTTGGATATCTCTGTCAGGGCCGCGTTGGGAGCAGTGCAGGCAGCGGCAGGTCACCGCATGCGAGACGACGTATGTGAGGTGCACGTTCCCGTCACCCCCAATTAAAAGCCGGGCAAGCGGGTACTTGGCCTGAAACTCCGCGGCATGGGCAACGATAGAGGACCACGTGTCCCTGTCTCCTCCATGGACAGGGTACATGGCACAGAGAACGAGGCACGGAGAGCGCGCCGACGCGGAGGGCCAAACTTCAAACCACTGCTCACGCGCCGACGACGCCTCCGGAACGAATCTGACAGCCTGCTCCAACTCGGGCCTCACGAAGAGGCCCACGGTGTCCCACTCCGTGGACGTCGGGCCAATCCAAACAAAAGGAAAGCCTGGCGGTAACCACGCGCCCGGCGGGAACCGCGAGCCAGGCAGGATACAGACATCAACGCCATGCTCGACAAGAGCGTGTGCGACTGCCTCCAGGCGCCACTCAAGAATTAAGTCCGTACCAAGGTGCAGAAAACCCGTGCGGCCCGGGTTCAGCGTGGCAATGCGGAAGAGTGGGCGCGCGGGCGGGACAGGCCCCAGGACGCGCCCAGCCGCTTCTGCGGCAGCAGCCTGGGGAACTCCCCCAACGTAGGGCCCCCCCACAATGCGAGAGACCCCGGGAAACGCCATCAGCGACGGGAGCAGCGCGCGCGCGAGAAAGTGTTGCAGCTCCACTGCGAAGGCCCATAGGGGGCCAGCTACGGTGCCCGCATGGCGAGTCACCCCATCTGGCCACGCCGGAGCCAGGTGCAGCAGGGCTAGGAAGTCCCTGGAGGCGGCCGCCAACTCCGCGCGGCTCTGGGGCGCACCTAACCACCGCATGGCCTTCTCACGAAGCGGGGCCTGGGACTGCGCGGCCTCCGCTCGCATCCGCGAGCGCGTCGCCGCCTCCTCCTCCCAGGGGGCGCGTCGGCGATCCATCGCTTCGGCGCTCCAGAGGGCGTTGGCTCGAGCCCTATCGGAGCAGGGGTGGCACGGGGTAGGGGAAATGCGAGACGACGACGACGGCGCAGCAAGCAATCAAGGGGCGGGGGCCGCATCGCCGCTGCAAGGCAGGATTTTGCATGCAAGCACAACACGGCGTGAGAAGGGGACAACGGGACAATAGAATGTAAGCACGTGGGGACTTGCGTGCGCGCAACACTGTGGCCTGGGAAAGACACGACCACACGGCGACATGCAAGTGCGACAAGGGGGTGGGAAGACGGGCGCCCCCTCCATCTTCCCACCTGCTGCCTGACCTCGTCAGACACGCAGGTCACCCCCAGCGGGACGCCGAGAGGGGGGGGGCTCGCCAGGAGGTGGGGTGGGAAGATGGCCGCCCCCACCGTCTTCCCGGCAGCGGCCGTGGGCAGGTGGGTGGTCGACAGCCTCCCCCCTGCTTCCCAGCCGCACGCGTTGCGGGCTCCATGCCTTTGGGGCGCCTGGCAGAGCCCTCCACGCGCAGCTGGCACAATGGCGACGACGAAAGACGGCGGCAACGACGACGACGACGACCACGACCACGACGACGACGACGACGACGCCGACGGCGGCGGCGGCGACGGCGACGACCGGGGGGGGGGATAGGCGCCCCACACGTCTTCCCACCTGCCGCAAGCCCCACGTCCCCCCGGCCCCCCCGGCCGAACGCCGGGGTGGGCACCCCCAGGAGGGGTGGGAAGATGGCCCCCCCCGCCATCTTCCCAGCTGCCGCCGTGTTGCCGGCACGCTCCCTCGAGGAGCCGACTCACGCAGACGAGCAGAGAAGCAAAGCAACGGGCTGACGTGGAAGCTGAACAGAGACGCAGTGAAGCATGACCCCGCACGCGCGTGCTACCGCGAACAGAGAAAGGACAAGGTGACTGCGCCATGTGAGCACGCGCTGCATGCAAGATAAGCGCGGGGGACATCGCTGCGAAGCCGGACGTTGCACGCAATGAGCTCGAGACAGCGCGAGCAGAAGACAATGTAAGTGGGGCGGCTTCCCGCGCGAGGCGCCTTTTCCTTTGCACAACGCGCCCGGGCCTTGCCGCTCCCCAAGCGCCACGTCCAAAGACACTCTTTATGCAGGACGAATTAGCGCTGGGGCCCTAGCCTGCAAGTCGGGCAAGCGCGTGCAGATCTGCGC
The DNA here is from genome assembly GCA_963575745.1 of Prorocentrum cordatum. Taxonomy (NCBI): domain Eukaryota; class Dinophyceae; order Prorocentrales; family Prorocentraceae; genus Prorocentrum; species Prorocentrum cordatum. Next base: position 20,227 of record CAUYUJ010005469.1, on the reverse strand, counting down.
GAGCTCATGCGGCAATCGCGCATCTAGGCTTCTCGGGGCCGAAGAGAAAAAACAACGTCGTAGCCCGGGCAATGACAGGGCATAAGGAGATCGAGGAAAGAACAAGTGCGACAGGCAAACTGGGCAGGAGCTTCGGCTGTCCGCCCCGACAGCGGGGGCAACGGGGGCACGCCCACCCCCTCCCCCGCTGGCGACGCCGACATTAGAGGGGGGCGCTGGAGTGGGGCACACGACTCACTAGGAGGCTTCAACGAGGACACCGGTCTCCAACCGGGCCGCGAGCGCTTGCTGGCGAGGCAAGCGGGGGTGGGGCGGCGAGACTAGCCAGGGCCCAACATGTCCCGCGCCCGCACGCGCGGGGGGGCCGGGGCGCCGTGCACTGCCGGGGCCGGGGCCGTAGCCGTCCTAATCTCGGCGACAGGCCCCAGAAACATTAAGAGCTCTTCCAAATTGGCGTCGAAAGCCGCCCTCTTGCCCTTGACGACAATGCGCCCCTGCCGCTTGTTCACGAGCTGTATCGTGAGCTTCAGTAACGGCCCCGTCCTCCAAGTGACTTCGACGGCGGGCTGATGAAAATCGCCCGTGGCAAAGCCAAAAGGCGGGGCCAGGGCGGGCCGTGCCCCGCGCCCCTTCGGAGCAGCAGCCTCGATGTGGACGCCCATCGCCCTGACGATTGCATGCAGGTCGCCCTGGGACAAGCACCGCGTGTGGAACGTCGCCTCCATGGCAACGCGACCGTCCGTCGACCCCCCCACCGCAGTGTGGAGCCTGCTGTGCCAGGCACCCACGGCCCCATCTAGCTCAGATGCCCTGGTGAAACGCGCGAGCGACTGGGCGGGGGTCGCAAGCGCGGCGTCATTTGGGACAGCGCCACCAGCCGCCGCGTCCTGCAGGGGGGGAGCCTGCGAAGCGGGGCCGGCCGGGACCCCGGCAGGCGAGCGGTCGCGGGACCGCGATAGCTCGCTGATCTCCTCATTCAAGGCGGCGGTGCGGGAGATCCACGCTGCAACTTCAGGTGGCCGGTGCATCACCACCTGCTGGGTAGACCTCTGGAACCACAAAATCTGGCCCCCAGTGGGGTCGCGAAACTCCTCCCAATCCGGACGCGCTGCCTGAAGGGCCTCCAGCTCCAGGCGCAGCGAACGGATCGCTTCAGGTGAAGCCGCCACGGGTGCCACCACCACAGGCGCTGTGAGCTGCAACGCGGCCCTCGCCCACGCTGCCATCGGCGGGGTCGCCGCGCCCCCCGGCGGCGCCCCCTCCGGAGCAGCAGATGCGTCTGCGGTGGCGCGGGCAGGGGCCGGAACTAGGGGAGCAGGGCCCGTGCCCGGGTGGTCCCACCGGCTTTCCCCTGTACGCCTGTTCTGGAAGAACAAAGCCCCAGACGGCGCACGGCGAGACTCCCATCCCGCCGGCAGCGGCGGCGGCGACAAGTCCGGAGGGCCCGGGGACTTCGCCTCGGGGGCGGGCTGCCGCCTCACCGGTGAATTCGCTGCGACAGTCGGCGGCGGCGGCGGCGGGGGCGGTGGCGGCGGCGACAAAGGCGCCGCGCCGACCCACCCCTCCGGCGGAGAGACCGCCAAGCCGCGCGCCGGGGGCGCCGGGGAGAGCACTGCACGAGCCTTCGGCGCCGCCCCGGGGAAAGCGCTGAAGTCCCCGGGGGGGGCCTCAATCGGGCGCGGGGTAACTGGCTGAGACGGCAGCATGGCACTCAGCTCAGCCGACAAGCCGCGCTCTGGCGAGCCAGCCACTTCTGTCGGGCTACACGACTGCCCAGGGGCCGGCTGCTCAGAAGACCTTGAGCTACAGCGGCGCCGACGGTCCCGGCGGCCACGGTCCCGGTCCCGGTCCCGGTCCCGGTCGCGGTCCCGGTCGCGATCCCGGTCGCGGTTCCGGTCCCGATCACGACTACGGCTCCGCTCCCGGTCCCGGTTCCTGTTGCGCTCCACCGGCATCGCGGCGGGGCCGAGGGGCCGGGTTGCGGGCTCCGGGGCGCGGGCAGGGACCAGGCGGCGCGTGGCGTGGCAAGCCCTTGAGCACACGTTCCACCGGGAAAAATAAAGACGGAGGTCCGGTCCTGCATATGTGAGAAACGCGTCAATCCTTTGTTGGGGCAATACGGAGGAAGAGGGGGGAGGGCGAGAGAGGCGAAGACGAGGCCTGGAAACGCGGACGAGCTCCCACCCCCTCCCGGGTCAACCGAAGGCTGCCCGACAGACGGCCGGCAACTTAAGAAGTCACATAGCGACTGCGATCAGGCCAAAGCGACACAGCCCAGCAGGGGCACCCCGGGCTCGGCACGGCCGGCGACGAACCAGCGAGCCCGGGGAAGCACGGCCAGAGAAGGCCGAGGCGAGGCACCAACACGACACGGCAACCCCACGGCACCCACACGGCAACCCCACGGCACCAACACGACACGGCAACCCCACGGCACAACACGACACGGCCAGAACAAACACACGGCACACGCACAGCACGGCGGGGGAGGGGGGAGGGCGGCGGCAGGAACGCACAGCGTACGGATTGCAGGGCTCCGTGGAATCCGAACCTCCGTTATCACGACGACAAACATGACTTGGATACGCTTGCGGGGACGGGCGCAAGCTTCGGAGGAGGGGGGGTGGGAAGACGGCCGCCCCCATGATCTTCCCACCTGCGGCCCGGCGCGCTGGTGGCCTGCGAGGCGGGGGAGGGCGACACCCCCCCAGACGGGCGGCTGTCGGGGAGGCCAGCCAGGGGGTGGGAAGACGGCGCCCCCCCTCGTCTTCCCACCCGCGCCTGGAGAGCGGGACAGCCCTGCCCCTACAGCACCCTGCCGGCGATGCGGGGTGCTGGCGCGCAGCAAGGAAGGAGGGGGGGACGACCGGCGGCCGGGGGTGGGAAGACGGCCGCCCCCGCGATCTTCCCACCTGCGGCCTGGCGCGCTGGTGGCCAGCGGAAAAAGGGAAGATCTCCCTTGGCGGCCGGGGGGGGGGGGCAGGCCAGGGAGGAGGGAAGGGAGGGAGGGAGGGGAGAGGGGAGGGACAGGCAAGGGAGGAGGGAGGGGGGGGCAGCACGGGGGGGGGAGGCGACGGCGACGCCAGGGGGGGGTGGGAAGATGGGCGCCCCCCTCGTCTTCCCACCAGCCGCTTGTCCCACGTCGGACACTTTGGTCTCCCCCACCCGGGCGCCGAGAGGGGACCCCGGAGGGGGGTGGGAAGACGGCCGCCCCCGCCATCTTCTCGGTTGCGGCCGTGCGCGGGGGGCACACCCGGGAGGGGGTGGGAAGACGACCGCCCCCGCCATCTTCCCAGCTTCGGCCGTGCGCAAGTGCGACAGGGGGGTGGGAAGACGGGCGCCCCCTCCATCTTCCCACCAGCAGCCTGCCTCGTCAGACACGCCAGTTACCCCCAGCCCGGACGCCGAGAGGGGGGGCACGCCAGGAGGTGGGGTGGGAAGATGGCTGCCCCCACCTTCTTCCCGGCAGCGGCCGTGGGCTGGTGGGGGGTCGACAGCGTCCCCCCTGCTTCCCGTCCGCACGCGTTGCGGGCTCCATGCCTTTGGGGCGCCTGGCAGAGCCCTCCACGCGCCGCTGGTACAATGGCGACGGCGAAAGACAGCGGCAACGACGACGACGACGACGGCGACGACGACCACGACGACGACGACGACGACGACGACGGCGGCGGCGGCGACGGCGACGACCAGGGGGGTGGGAAGATGGGCGCCCCTCACGTCTTCCCACCTGCCGCATGCCCCACGTCCCCCCGGTCCCCCCGGCCGAACGCCGGGGTGGGTACCCCCAGACGGGGTGGGAAGATGGCCGCCCCCGCCATCTCCCCAGCTGCCGCCGTGTTGCCGGCACGCTCCCTCGAGGAATCGACTCACGCAGACAAGCAGAGAAGCAAAGCAACGGGCGCTCTTTCCAGCCCCCGGCCCAAGCCGCCACAATCATAGGCACTGCAAAAGCACAACAAAATAATAACTACCCCCTCAAATTGCTTCAACATTGATTGGGTCATACGATGTCCAAATCCAAGAATATCCAACGCGCGATGGATGGCATTACTGTTGGGCAAGCGGCTAAAACATATCCAAACACAAATCACCAAATGAGCAACAATTCCCTTAGCTCCAGGAGGGAACAACGACTTTACCGCTCGGGTGCTCCAACGGAGTGTCAGTATAATACTTGAATCTGCCTACACTGCTTGAAGCTTTCCGCAGCTCACACAACACAAATTCCAAATGCAAAAGAGAGAAATTCCAGACACGGTGGGCACGCGCATGCGGGAGAAGAACGCGCAGCATAGCATCACCAAATGGGGAATAATACAAAATAATGAGAAGAATAGAGCAACGCCGGATAGCGTGAGCGGAAGAATCCCGCTGCTTCAACGGAAGCGCCGCTCGGACTCTTCCATCTGGGTCACAGTCTTTGGCTATCTCGGCCAGGGCACGCCCTGTGCCCCAGTCTGCTATCACATGAGTTTCCAAGGAATGTCTGCACTCCATCCGAATGGTCTCAGATACAGCCGTAGTCCCGAGCCAATACAAGCAAAATAATGACTTGAAGGGACCTACGCTAGGAAACCCGCAGAAGAAATCAAACCATTTACCGGGCACCGTTGGGACGGCATCTCCGGCAGCCGGCTCTTCCCAATCTGGATTTTCGTTATCCACTTCGGACCGCTTAGCCGAAAAATTCGCATCACTAAAAATCTGCCCAATCTTTGTTGCCGCCAAGTCGTCCTGTAAAATCGGAGCCAACTGTGTTTCAAGGCGGCGAGATGTGCGATCCTGATTAAAAAGAATGCGACAAGTACGCCTCTGGTAGACACCGGAGTGATGGCGGCCCTCTGAATCTATAGCGCGGCCCGAGCCAGCATCCCGATCGATGAAGGCTTCAAGCGTTCGCAAGATCGCTGTTTTGGATTCAGAATCCACGATGGCACAAGATTCAATAAAAGAGCAGACAACAGGCCTACATTTCGAACAAAATAACTTGCCCCGATCACCAAACCTAGCCTCCAGGACAGACGTGCACTTTGTATTTACATCCAGACTAGAAATAGAAATTGACTTGGGGGCAGATGGCCGATCCGATCTGTCGTACCGCGCTCTCTCACCGCACCATAAACAAGAGAAGGTGTTGGTTGTCATTCCGCGCATCTGACCAGAAGCATCAGCCCCCCGGGCTCTTTTCCGAGGGACCGCGTCGCTGCACTCTCGATCGGCGCGCAAGGCCGTCCGAAGCGGCGTGCCACCCAACGATCTCGGACCCTGGTTTCCCGGCGACACAGGGGCCACCTGCTCAGCCATCCCGGCGTCCCGGGTGGAGCCAGCTGGGGCTGGGCTGGGCGCCAGGGAACAGTCTGAGCCGCGCAATGCGGATCGACGGACAAGGGATGGGAAGAGCTGTGGGGCCCGCAATATGAGAGCGAGGGCGCTATAAATGAAATTACACCCCCTGGGATGTGAGAGAGGGGAGCGGAAGGAAGGAGGAGGAGGAAGAAGAAGAGGAGGAGCAGCAGCAGGGGCAGGAGCGGGCTGCGAGCGTGTCTCCCCCCGGGCAATCCACATTGGATTCCGACGGACAGCCGCCCCTTGCTGCATGGCACGCACACTTACCTCAATAAACAACACTGCAAGCTGCATGCACGAGTCCTGTTGAACCCAACGGCGACGACGACGACGACGACGACGACGACGACGCCGACGCCGACAACGGCGACGACGACGACGACGACGACGACGACGACGACGACGACGACGACGAAAACGACGACGACGACGACGACGACGACGACGACGACGACGACGACGCCGACGACGACGGCAAACATCGAGCCCATGCAAGCCCGACTGCGCAGGAGTGCTACATGAACATGCTGGAGCAATCCGAAATGGGAGGAGACAAAAAGACAGGCGATGAATCAGGGTAGGACGAAGGAGGGGGAGGTACACTGGAGTACTGCATCGGGTCAGTTAACAAACGCGCACGTACGGATACAGGGCCACCCACGCGCACACACACACGTAGCACGCGAGCGTGCTAGTTTGCAAGTTTGCTTTGCTCTGCGGCGGCCGCGCCGGGCCAGCACGCAACGCGTTCGAGCACCCAACTCCGCCACCCGTGCCCCAAAGGCTAGCACACACGACCAGAAGGGCATCGCAGGTGCAAGGGACGACGCTGTACCCCCGAGGCCCGCAGGGCCTCGACGGACAACCCCCCCCCCAAGCCCCCGTTGAGCAAGACACCAAAAGGCAGAGAGTCAAAGCTGTGCATACAGGCAACGGACGGGGCAGGCAGCTCCGCAGGCGTCCCGCACGCCTAGAAGTAGGCCCACGGCGGCAAGTCCGCTCGCAGACGCGGACGTTCACCGTTGTGGGCGGGCACAAATCGGCCACGGTTGCGCGTAGGTCGCGCGCGCGGCAGTGCGACGCGACCGCGGCCTCGCTGCGCAGGCGCGGGCCATCGCGCCGTCGCGCGCCAGGGTTGCGCGTCGCGGGGGGGGGGTCGCTGCCCCGCGGCGCGTGCGCTTCGCAGGTGATTTGCTAGCGCCGGGGTTGCGTCGCCGCGGGGGGGGGTCGCTGTCCCCGCGGCGCGTGCGCTTCGCAGGCGATTTCATTTGGAGGGGGCGCCGCGCGCGCGCCCCGCGCGCGCGCGCGCGCGCGGCGGGTGCCTCCTTCTTGTGTGTGTTGCGTGTGTGGGTGGTGCGTGTTGTGTGTGTGTGTGTGTGTGTGTGTGTGTGTGTGTGTGTGTGTGTGTGTGTGTGTGTGTGTGTGTGTTGCGTGTGTGTGTGTGTGTGTGTGTGGTGTGTGTGTGTGTGTGTGTGTGTGTGTGTGTGTGTGTGTGTGTGTGTGTGTGTGTGTGTGTGTGTGTGTTGTGTGTGTGTGCGCGCGCGCGCGCGCGCGCGCGCGCGCGCCGCCGCCGCTCCATCGGCGGGCCGCCCTCCCTCTCGCGCAGGTTCCTCTTCCCCTCTGCCCCGCAGATTGGCCGCAGGCAGGAATTGGGCCGCGCCCCGCGCTCGGGATTTGAGCGTGGGGCGCGCCGCGCGCGCGCGCGCCGCCGCCGTCGTTCGCGGGCTCCTCCTCTCCTCCTCTCCTCGCGGGTCGCCTCGTCTCTCTCTCGCTCTCTCCTGCTTGCCTGCCCTCCGTGCTCGTCCCTCGTGGCCTGTTCGCTCCCCCGCTGCTCGCTTGTGCTCGTTGCCCCTCGTGCCCTGCTCGTGCGGCGTGGCTGCCCCTGCTCTTCGCTCGCCTGCGCGCCCTTGTGTTTGCTCGTCGTCGCGTCCTTTTTTGCGCGTCCGCCTTTGTCGTCGCCTTGTCGCCCTCGCGTTCGGCTGTCGCTGTTGCCTCGCGTGGGGTCGTCCTGGCTTGTGCTTGTCGGCGTGCTTGCTCGCTCGCTCGGCGTCGCGTTGCCTCGCTTTTCCCGTCGCCGTCGCCCCTGCGTGCCCCCTTTGCTTTCCCTTCCGCCGCCTGCCGCTTGGCGCCTGCCTTGCTGCTTCTGCCTTCGTGCCTGGCGGTTGCCTGCTTGCCTGCCTGCTCCCTCGTCGTTTTGCCGGTGGCTCGTCTCTCTTGGGCGCAGGCCCTCGCTGGCGCGGGCCCTGTGGGCACCTCGCTCGCGTCGCCTTGGCCCTTCGGCCAGGCTGTGTGCCAGGCTCGCGGCAAGGGCGCTCCTGGTCTCGGGTAAGGCGCAGGCCCCAGGGCCAAGTTTCGTGCGGGGGAGGGCGCAGGCCTTAGGATCCTTGCGTTTTGGGTCGGGCGCTGGCCCCAGGACCCGATCGTGCGTAAGGGGGAGGGCGCATCCCGTTGATCCCTGTCTTGGGTAGGGCGCAGGCCCCAGGACCCGATGGTGCGAAGGGGGGAGGGCGCATCCCGTAGATCCCTGTCTTGGGTAGGGCGCAGGCCCCAGGACCCAGTGGTGCGAAAGGGGGACGGCGCATCCCGTTGATCCCTGTGTGTCGGGTAGGGCGCAGGCCCCAGGACCCAACTGTGCGAAAGGGGGAGGGCGCATCCCGTTGATCCCTGTCTTGAGTAGGGCGCAAGCCCCTGGACCCCGTCTTGCTGGGCACCGCTCTCCTCGTGGGTCGGCCCGCGGGCCTTGTCTCGGGCAGGGCGCTGGCTTCTGGCTCCTCGTCTTGTGTGGGGGAGGGCGCTGGCCCCTGGTACCGTGTCTTGGGTAGGGCGCAGGCCCCAGGACCCAATCGTGCGAAAGGGGGAGGGCGCATCCCGTAGATCCCTGTCTTGGGTAGGGCGCAGGCCCCAGGACCCATTTGTGCAAAGGGGGAGGGCGCATCCCGTTGATCCCTGTGTCGGGTAGGGCGCAGGCCCCAAGACCCCGTCTGGCTGGGCTCTGGCTTCTTCTTGGGAGAGCTCCCGGGCCTTCTCTTGGGTTGGGCGCAGGCCCCTGGTCTTCCCCCTCTCGTGAGGGGCGCAGGCCTGGTCGCCACCTCTTGGGGTCCCGCGCAGTCTCCGTCCTGTGCGCGCTCGCGCCGGCAGCTCGCCGAGTTCGGGCGCCCAAGCTGTCTCGCGCCGCGCGGCACCGCTCTTCGCGATGGGCGACCTCGGCAGTTTTCTTGGCGCCTTGGACGGCGCGTCGGCGCACGAGGCCGGTTGGCTCGAAGCCGCGGTGACCGCGCTCAAGGGTTAAGGTGTGGCGACGATCGCCGATTTAGAGGGCGCGGCATTCGAGGATTCTCTTTTGCCGACAAGGAGCTCGACGCCGCGCAGAAGCGCCTCGTGCGCGCGGGGATCGCCGCGGCGAGCACGCCGGCGCTGGTGGCTGGGGGCTCGGCGGCGGCCAGCCCTCCAGCGCCCTCGGCGGCGGAGAACGCGGCCGCCCTCTTGGCCGCGCTCAAGACGGGCGCCAGCGAGGCGCAAGCGATCTCGACGCGATCTCGGGCTCGCGTGGCCCCGCGCGGCGCGTTCGCAGGAAAAGCCGGCCCGCGTGCTCTTGGGCCCTCTCCTCGGCAAGGCGTCGATGGCCAACCTCCCGCAAGAGTTCTGGCCCAGGCGCGCTCGCGCGCGCGCGCGCTGGTTCTCGCATCTGGTCCCGTGCGCCGGTAGCTCCGACATGCTTGACGCGTTGAACGCGGAAGTCTTGAAGCGGCAGAAGAAGGAATCCAGCGAGGAAGCGCGCGTCTTCCTGTACTCGGACATCCGCAAGTGGGTGCCCGAGTGGGCCCGCTCGGGCCCTCGCGATTTCGAAGAGGAGGCTGACGGATCGTCCGGCGCCAGCAAGGACATTCGTGACCTCGCCAAGGCTCGTGCCGCGCGCGCGTTGCCTGGCCCGCGCGCGGGCGCTCGCCCCGCAGGAAGTGGCGGCGGTGAAGAAAGGGCCCGAGAAGAAGGCCTACTTAACCCTCTGCCAGTGGCAACTGGCTTGGAACCGGCGCCACCTGCCCGTCGCGCGCCCCCCCCGCGCGCCTGCCTGTTATCGCGCCGCGCGCGGCAGGTACATGGTCGCGCTGGTCGCCACGGGCCAGCTCACGTGGGCTGAGGTGCAGGCGCATCGCGACAACTGCTTGAAGGTGGCGGTTCAGGCTGCACGCGCGCGATTTCTCGTCGCTCTCTGTTCGCCGCGCGTTGCCGCGCAGGCGGCGGCCTCGAAGCGCCGCGTGCACCTCGGTATCGTGTGCGACGAGGAGGCGCGGAAGGCGCGCCCCTGCGTTCGTGCTTGCGCGGCGCCCTGCGTCTGTGCCGGCGCGTGGCAGCTATGGGCCGAGCAGCTACGCTCGGGGGACCCAGATTTCAAGCTGGGGAAGACGATCCTGCGGGTCGACCCGCGCGCCCTACAGCTGGCGCGGGATGCTTGCGACAAAGAAGACGGCGCCACCCACGCGACGGCGAGCGTCGCGCCGCGCGGATTCGCTTCTGCCACCTTTCTCCGCCGTTTCCGCGCGCGCAGGCACCGGCGGCCCGCGCTCCCGAGAAGGCGCGCGGGGCGGGCGGCGCCAGCCAGCCGTGGCGCGCCGCGCAGAGCTGGAGCAGCGGCTCCTGGGGCAGCGATTGGCCGAAGGGCCAGAAGCGCGAGCGCTCGTGGGGCAGCGATTGGAAGAAAAAGGACACGAGGAAGGTACGGACGCCGCCGCGCCCGGCGCAGCGCTGAGCGCCGCCCTGGCAGGGCGCGCGCGAGCCCCCGTAGGGGTGGGGCCCCTTCAGCCGTCAGAACGGCTCGCGCGCAAAAGCCTGCCTCCGCCCGCGCCGGGTCGGGGCCGTGACCCGGGCGCGCCCGATAGTTCTACGCTTTGTCGCTAAAAATGGCCCCGTGCGCCGTGCGCAGGACCCCCACTCGCGTGCTGGGACATGCCGCGTGCGCTGTTGCCGCGGAGGCCGCTTCGCTTTCCGCGCCGCGCTGCGAGTGCCCGGCTTGGCCGCGGCCAGCCTGGGCGGGGCGTGCGGGGGAGTTCCGCGGGGCAGCGTGCGTTCCGAGGGCGCTTTTCGCTACGCTTTGGCGCCTTGTCCACGTCCGCGGTTTGCAGTCTTGTGCAATGCCTGCCGTGCCGGTGCCGCCCCCGCCGCCCGCATCTGGCGCGCGAAAGCGGGCGGCGCCTGGGGCTCCATGCGTCGTCGCCAAATCTCGCAAGGCGCGCTTTCCCGGCTCTCGGTCGCGCGCGAGCCAGCGGCGCGCGTCAGGTGATGCCGGCGCCGCCAGCGCCACCAGGGCCGCAATTCAGGAGCGATTGGTCTCGGCGTTGCAGCGACAGCGCGTGGCGCGACATCTGCGTCGCGGCCGGCGGCTGTAGCGGCGGCGACGCGGAGAAACTTACCTTTCTGGCAAGGGCGCTGGACGGCGACCCCGCGCTCTGGGGCAAGTGGCGGCCCGCCGCGGCCTCGGCTTTGCCGCCCACGGCCGCTGAGGCAGTGCGGTGGGCCGCGCAGACCGCCCCCGCCGACGTGGTGGCTTTCCGCGAGGGCGAACTCGCGGCGCTTCGCGAAAGGGATCGGGCTCTCCGGGCCAGTGGCGCCGTGGGAGAATGGTTCCGGGGGGTGGACCCCGCCATGCGGCGCGTCGCACAGCACGTGAACGGGCCTCTCTGCGCAGAGATCGCGGAGCGCATTGCCTTCTGCGACCCAGGCTGCGTGGAATTCTTCAGGACGGGGGCGCCCCTCGTCGGCGAGCTCCCGCGGTCGGGCCACGGCAGCCCAGAGGTGTTCCCTCCCCGTCTGGGCATCGCGGAGCTGCTCGGCAACGCCGAGTCGACAAATCGCGACATTTCCTGTGGCCTCCGCGACGGCGCGCACGGCGACGCCATCCTCCGCAAGACACGGGACGAGGCCGAGCTGGGGCGCATCAGTTGCCCGGTGCCGCTCCGCGACGTGTGCCTGGACGGGGCCGTCATCGCTCCGAGGTTTGCGGTTGAGCAGCTCCGTGAAGACGGGTCCTCGAAACTCCGGTTGGTCGACGACATGACCAAGGCTAGGATTAACGAGGCGACGCGGCCTCAGGAGCGGCTCCACCACGATGCCGTGGACGCGCTTTTCGAAGCAGCTCGCATCTCCCAGCAAGTTGCGGGGCGGGCACCTGCCCTCTGGAAGGCAGACATCGACGCTGCCTTTCGTCGCGTGCCCATTCGCGCTGAGCACCGCCGGTTCGCTTGGATCGTGTTCAGCGCCGCCGGGCAGGTCTGGGCGGCGCAGCACGCGGCAGCGCCCTTCGGGGCCACGTCGTCGGTGCACAGCTGGGCGCGAGTGGGTGCCTTCATCGCGGAGGCGGCGCGCGTGCTCTTGCGGATCGCCGCGCTGCGATACGTGGATGATTATTTTGGGCCGGACCACCCCGAAGTGGTGGAGCACGCAGCAGCGCAGCTGGCGGAGCTGATTCAGCTGATGCTCGGCCCAGGCGCGGTGGCGCCGGACAAGATCGCCTGGGGGTCCCCGCTGGTCACCCTCGGCCTCGAAATCAAGGCGGGGCGGCCTTGGCGCGACGCGCCGGCCGGCCGGCTGCGCGCATCGCCAGGTGCTGCCACGCGCGTTCTGCGCGCGTCCCGCACCCGCGAAGACCGCCAAGTGGCAGCGTGTCATCGGCGAGGCGCTCGCGACGCGCGCCCTCGCGCCAGGCGGCTCGCGCGTCCCCCCTAATGTGTCGGGACCTTGCGTTCGCTGTGCAGGCGCATCGTCCAAGCTGGCCGGGGGCTTGGCCTGGGCAGCGTCGCATCTCTTCCGCCGCCTGGGGCGCGCCCTCCTCAGGCGCGGCGCTGCCCCCGCGCGCCCGGGGGGGCGGGGCGCCGCGCTTCGTGCTCGCAGGCCGTTGTGCGCGCAATCGCATCGCGGGGCATCGAAGGCCCATGAGCCGTTGATGCTTGCCCTGCAGTGGTGGCGCGAGGTCTTGGCCATGGACTTGTGCCAAGCGCGGCCGTGGGCCGACAAGGCGCGGCCTCGCGCAACTCTCTTCGCGGACGCGTCGGGCCAACCACCGTGCGTGGCCGCGGTGCTCGTCACCGCCACGGGCATCCGTTTCACTTCCATGGTCGTCCCGGATTCCTTGATGGCGTCGTTCCAGCGTCGCCGGGACAACCAGATTCAGGGGCTGGAGCTCCTGTCTATCGCGCTGGGCATGTGCACCTTTGCAGGCATTGCTTTCGCGTGCGACTGCCCGCGCCGGCGGGCAGGTCCGGCCCCTCGTCTTCGCTGCGCTCAGGGGAAGTGCAAGGTTGCGACTTGCATATTTACAGCGACAATACCGGCGCGGAGTCTTGCCTGCGGAAGGGCGCCGCGAAATCCTTCGACCACTCGTGCATCGTCCACTCCATGTGGAGGCGCGCGGTGGAGCTCGACGTTGACCTCGCGGTTTTCCGCGTGCCCACGGCTGAGAATCTGGCCGATTTGCCTTCTCGGCGCGCCCGTGCGCGCCGCGCGGTGCTGAGGGCTGGCCGCGGGCGCAGCGTGTCGCAGGGGGGGCGACGAACTCTGCTACGCATCGGCGCGGTGCGCACGCGCCCGTGGCTCGACGAAGAATTCTGGCACGCGGATGCCTGGGGCGCTCTCTCTGTGGCCCGCCTCTTCGGCTAAACCGCGCGCCATGTCGCGCCCGGGTGCCATCTTGTGCGTCGGGGCGTCGCGATACTTAAGTTTGGGCGCGGCAAAGCGTTCGGCGCGCCGCCGCGCTTGTCATCCTAGGGCCCCGCGTTTTGTCGCAAGCGGAGTGCACGCGGCCAGTGCCTCAGGCGCGTCGCTCGCATTGTCAGGCGTGCCGCGCGGCATCATGTCGTTATTCCTTGAATTGTGTTCCTTGCGCCCGACAGCGCCCAGGACGGCCGTCGCCTGGGCTGCTGATTTCCTGGCTGAGAACGGCTTCGTACGAGCCTGCGAGCTCGCCAGTGCAGACGCCGCAGACCTGGAAGGTTGGCCGGTCACCGCGCAGGCCAATGTCGAAGTCCTGCACGAATTATTCAGAGCCGCGAAGACTGCTGCGCGCCGAGGCTCGGCTGCGCGAGGTTTTTGGCGCGCGCGGCCCCCCCCCCCCGCCGCGCGTGCGCCTCGCATGCGCGCCCGTCGCCGTGGGCTCGGCAGTTGGAGGGCGCGCGCCCGCCCGCAGCCGGTCGCCGGCGAGACGCGCGGCTCCGAGCGCCCCGGGGTCACCCCCTGGGCCGCCACAGGCGCGCGTCATCGGCCCCGCGCGCTTGCGCATGCCCGCGCGCCGTGGCTCGCGAGGCGCCCGTCCCGAGCGTCCTCGACCAGCTGGGCGCGCCGGTCGCGCTGCCAATAACGCGCGGGCCCCGGGCGGCGCTCGCCGAGGCCGCTGCTCGCCTCCGAAGTCCGGCGGACGCGGCCCGCTGGCGGGAGGAGGAACGCGTACGCGCTATGCTGCAACCATGCGCACGGTCGCTCCCAAGCGTGAGAAGCGGCCTCAAATGCTGGGAGGCCTACTGCATCAGAACGTTGAAATACCCGTGCATGCAGCTCCCGCCAGCCTGCGCGGACCTGGTCGCCTGGAGCGCCCTCTTTCGCTGCGGGGAGACGTGCGCAAATTATTGCAGCTACGTTAAGATCGGCTGCCTCCTGACTGGGGTCTGCGTCGCCGTGTTCGACCGCCCCGAGGTCAGGCGTGCGCGCGCCGCCGTCCGGGCGCGGGCCGATTGGACTCCGCGCCCGCGCTTGTTCATCCGTAAGAGCGCGGTCGCCGCGCTGGTCGAGTTGGGCGCGCGCCGCCCCAAGTGGCTCCGCGCGTCGATGCTTTTCCTTTTCGCCTACACGTTCTTGTTGCGTGTTCCCAGCGAGGCGTTGCCGGCCGTGCGCGTGGCCGGCGCCGGCGACGCGCCGCCCTTTCAAGCGGCGCTAGTGCTGGGCAAATCGCAGCTCACGGTGCTGCTGCGGCGGCGGAAGAGCCTGCCGCAGGGCAGTCGCCTGTCGCGGAAGTGCTGGTGCTCATCGTGCCGCGCCACGTGCCCCGTGCACACCCTGGGCCCCTGGGTGGCGCGTTGCGGGCTGGGCCGCGGGCTCTTCGGAGGCATCTCGGCGGCTGCTGCGCTGCGGTCCCTGCGCGAGATGCTCGCTGCCCTCGGTGTCCAGGGGGCGAGCCTGTTTCGGTTGCATGACCTCCGCAGGGGCCGCGCCAAGGACCTGCAGGAGGCTGGCGCGACGCTGACCGAGATTCTCGCGGCCGGGGAGTGGCGGTCCTGCGCTTTCATGGCGTATCTCGACCGTGACGATCTGGAAAGGGGCGCGGTCGTGGAGGCGGGGCCACGCGCCCTCCGCCCGCGCCGCGGCGCGCTGCTCGCGCCAGGCGCACATGCTGGAGTTGGATTCGGACGAGGGTGCCTGCTAGGCGCCGGCGGCCAGCGCCGCCACGTTTCGCTTCTGTGCGTGGGCGGGTGCGCGCGACGGCGCCCGTGCTCTGCCCCCGCGCGTTCGGCAGCGGGTGGGCGCGCGTTGCCGGCCCGTGTCGCCTGCGTGCCGTGTGGCATTGGGTCTGCACGCAGGCGTGGCGCGAGGCCGCCCAAGCGGCGGTGCGTCGGGCCTGGGCCCGTCGCAGCCGCCCGCGGGGGGCAGCCTCGCGCCGCGCCGCTCCCACCGACGGCGGCAGCAGGCGGGGTCGAGGCCCTGCGCGCGCGGCTCGATTTGTGGTAGGCCCACGGCGGCAAGTCCGCTCGCAGACGCGGACGTTCACCGTTGTGGGCGGGCACAAATCGGCCACGGTTGCGCGTAGGTCGCGCGCGCGGCAGTGCGACGCGACCGCGGCCTCGCTGCGCAGGCGCGGGCCATCGCGCCGTCGCGCGCCAGGGTTGCGCGTCGCGGGGGGGGGGGGTCGCTGCCCCGCGGCGCGTGCGCTTCGCAGGTGATTTGCTAGCGCCGGGGTTGCGTCGCCGCGGGGGGGGGTCGCTGCCCCCGCGGCGCGTGCGCTTCGCAGGCGATTTGCATTTGGAGGAGGCGCCGCGCGCGCGCCCCGCGCGCGCGCGCGGCGGGTGCCTCCCTGGCGCGCGTTCTTTCTCCCACCCTCCGCCCTGTCTGCTGCGCGCAGGCGTGGCGCGAGGCCGCCCAGGCGGCGGTGCGTCGGGCCTGGGCCCGTCGCAGCCGCCCGCGGGGGGCAGCCTCGCGCCGCGCCGCTCCCACCGACGGCGGCAGCAGGCGGGGTCGAGGCCCTGCACGCGCGGCTCGATTTGTGCAACGTTTTGCGGCCCCATAGGGAGGTCCACCGGAGGTCCCAGTGCTACCGTCCGCAGGCACCCCGCACGCCCAGTGCAGCGTCTCGTGGCCCTCCTCCCCCTCCCCCCTGCGTTTCGCCCACCCAGCCCCAGCGAAAGTGCCAGTGCTACCGTCCGCAGGCGCCCCGCACGCCCAGTACAGCGTCCCATGGCCCCCTAGGGAGATCCACCGAAGGTCACGACGCTACCACCCGCATGCGTCCCGCACGCCCAGTGCAGCGTCTCGTGGCCCTCCTCCCCCTCTCCCCTGCGTTTCACCCATCCAGTACAGCGTTCCGTGGCCTCGCAGGGAGCTCCACCGCAGGTCCCAGTGCTACCGTCCGCAGGCGTCCCGGAAGCCCAGTTTGGCATTTTCGCCCACCCAGTGCAGCGTATCGTGGCTCCATAGGGTCCTCCACCGACGGCCCCGGTGCCGCCGTCGGCATGCGCTTGGGAAAGGTACTTTGGCATTTCCACCCACGCAGTGCACCGAAGCCCTCAGTGGGACCGTCCGCAGGCGTCTCCAAAGCCCATGTCGGCACACCACCCAAACACAGTGCAGCAGCCCCCCCCGCGCAGTGCAGCGCGTCGTGGCCCCATAGGGGGCTTCATCCAAGCAGATATTCACTAGTACGGCACCCGCGACTGCATATGGTTGGGCCTTCGCCAGGATAATTTTGTCGCGGCTCGGGTGGCTCTCTCCCCGATCCGCTGGGCTTGGCGCCCCCGGCACGCGTCCCTGGGTAAATGGGCTGGGCTGCTTTGCGTGTCGCGCTTGTTGAGACGCAGCTCGTTGTGCTGACGTTGCTGCGCGCGGGGCTGCTGGTCGCAGCCAGCCCTGGTCCAGCTTCTGGTGCTGCTGTAGGCGCCTGTCCTTATCTTCGCCTCTGTGCTGGTCGTTGTGCGCTGGTTGCGGTTGCGCGCGTTTTTTTGTTGTTGCTTCCGCAGCGGCGGCCACAGGTCGGACGCCCGCCGCGCGCGCCGCTCGCGCGCCCGACCCGCAGACCCTCGCGGCGCCTCGGCTTGTCCCCCAGAGAGAAGTGGGCGAGGCGGAGCGCAGGTTGCCCCCGTCTAGGGTCGGACATTTCACCGCCCTTCGTAGGGCCTCCTTTTGGAATGAAGAGAGCCCGCCGCCCACGCCGACCCACCCGCCCTGAAGCGCCCCACGGCGACGGCGCTTGCCCTCAAGAAGGGCGGCAGCTCCCCCGGCCGATTGAAGACGCTGGGGCGATGGTCCCGCGCGCGCGGCCAGCAGACAGAAAACAGGCAGGAGAAGCAACAACTGCAAGGGAAACATGGAAATGCAACGAAGCAGGCAACAACGCAATACCACGTTCCTTTCCCAAAGTGCACATCGTGCCAGAAGCGACCACCTCACAGAAGAGCAAATAGAAGAGAAGCATGGCCACATCAACGAAGACAGCGGAAGCAGCAGCGGGTGTCAGAATATCGGACCTCCTCCCCGTGCACGCCCAGCGTGGGCGGCCGGACAGCCAGCTCGGGGGACAAGGGCGAGACGAAACGGCAGGGGAAGGGACGTCGCCGGGACCGGGGGCACGGCAACGGCGGCCAGGGCACAGCACCGCGCGGGTCGCCGCAAAGCTGCTCACCATCAGACAAGGGTGGCACCGCGAATGTTGCAACGAGTGAGCACAAAGGGGCCGCATCGCCATTGTGAGGCAGGAATTTGCACGCAACACCGGCCGCAGGGACTGCATTACCACCGTGAGGCAGGAATTGCGCACGAGCATGCGGAGAAGCACACAACATGAGACAGTGGGTGGGGAACGTGACACAATTGCCGTGCTTCAAAGTCAACCCGAAGGTGGACATATACGACAAACAGTGGGTGGGAAACTCACACAAAAGCCAAGGTTCCAACATGCAACCGTGGAGTAGGAACGAAACGCAATAGCCGTGCTTCGAATTCAACGCAGATGCGGACAAATGCCGAAAACGATATCGCATGGCAGGAGGAGGGGCGGGGGGGCAAGAAGAGCGGAAACCAGGACAGGCAAGGAGGCACAAAGGGGAGCGCGCGCGAGCAGCGTGGGTAGCAAAGGGACCAATTCGCATTTTGCCACCGCGCGCACACAGTCCACAGTCGCCCTGCACGCTAGCCCCCCTTTGCGCAGGCCACGACGGTGCCGACGCTCGCCTGGCCCCCCCCCTGCCCATGCTCCGGTCAGGGGCCCACCCCGGGCGCGCCACTAACGGCGCCTAGTGATGCGTGGTGCCAGTCATGGCCAAGAGCACGGCCGCTGCAACAAAATTGACATGCTCACGGCGCTCCGCGGGCGGGCGGCATTGATGGGGGAGAATCTGCGAGACCAGGGCAGGACAGGAGGGAGGAGGCAAGGGGAGGCGAGACCACAGAGAGGACCGAAGCTCAGCCGAGGCTGAGCAAGAAAAGAGGGCATGCACACATCTACGTCACGCACGCCACAAGCCCCACAACGGGGCAGCGTAGGAACGCAGAGCGGGGCCCCCAGCACTTGGAGCGGCCAGCATCCAGACATTCGGACCACAGACCAGAGGCGGAACTGGAGCCAAGAGCCAGGGCCAAGTGCCAGCGTTGTTGCCTGCTGCCTTCGCAATGCTAGTGGCTGCGCTGCTGGTCGCCGTCGTGGTGGGTGCCTCTGCTGGCCGTTGTCCCAGGGCTGTCGGTCGGGGTCGAGGTGGCGTTGCTGGTCGCTGCCGTGATGCTGCTGGTGGGGGTGCTGCTTGTCCTTGTGGTGGTGCTGCGTTGGTCGTAGTCGTTGCGCGTCTGGTCGCAGTCGCGGGTTTTTTTCTGGTTGCAGTCGTAATGGCGCTAGTGGTTGTGGCGCTTGTGGTCGCCATCGTGGTGGTGCGGGTCGCTGGGCGCAGCTTCTAACCCTAAGGAGGCGGCAGGCCGCAGCGGTCAGTGCTGATACTGCCACTGCAGGGCCCGTTTCCAGACGGCCCACGGCGTGTGCGTCGAGATGATCGACCACGATGCCCAAGCGCCGCGGGCGGTGCACCTGCAGGGGCACTTCCTGGAGAAGGACATCCAGGACCTGAAGACCCTCCTGCGCGCGGACAAGCAGTACTTGCCCAAGGTGGGGCCCTTGGCGCTCGGTACGGTGTTCAAGCAGTACGCGCTGACCAACGTGGAAGTGCCGCCGCCGCCGCCTATAGGGTCCCTGCCGGACATCGAGTCCGTGCTGTACGGCCCCACGGTGGAGGGCGGCGAGTGGGGCGGGGAGGTCCGTGCGCTCCCACCTCAGGTCCCCCCAGGCAAGACCGAGTGGCGCTGAGGCCGCGAGCCCATTTTGGTGCACCAGCTCGTGGCCCGCTGAGGCTTTACCTGTGCCTCCCTTGCGTGCTCCCGCGCTTCTCAGTGGTGCTGGGGCCGCCCCGCGGGCTGTTGGTTTCACGCCACGCGCTCGCTCTGTCGTCGATGCTTCAGCTAAATGGCCAGCCATTTTGGCTTGCCTCATCCTGTTTCTTGCTGTAGGCCTCAGTCACCTGGTGCCTCCAGTGCTACAGGGGTCGGGCGGTGCTGGGGTCGCCCCGCGTGCTGCCCTCCCCGCTGGCAGTAGGTTTACTTTGGGCCAGGTCCGCTTCGGCGCACCTTGGCAACGTCGCTGCAGCGTCGTCAGCCCGCGATTCGCGCTCCGCCTTGCCTCTCACCGCGCGCAGGTGCCTGCGACATACTTGGGTAACGAGGCAGCCACAGGACGCTTGTCCCCACGTGGTCGCGCCGCGGTGCTAATTACTTGGGTAATGAGGCAGCCGCAGGACGCTCGTCCCCACGTGGTCGAGCCGTTGTGATGTGGCGCACGAGACCGCAGTAGTCGTTGTCGCAGTCGCAGTCGTGGTCGTAGTCGTAGTCGTAATTGTAGTCGTAGTCGTAGTCGTAGTCGTAGTCGTAGTCGCAGTCGTAGTCGTATTCGTAGTCGTCGTCCTAGTCGTCGTCGTCGTCGTCGTCGTCGTCGTCGTAGTCGTAGTTGTAATCGTAGTCGTTGTCGTAGTCGTAGTCGTCGTCGTCGTCGTCGTCGTCGTCGTCGTCGTCGTCGTCGTAGTAAAAGTAGAAGTAGAAGAGGTCGTCGTAGTAGTAGTAGTAGTAGTAGTAGTAGTAGTAGTGGTGGTGGTGGTGGTGGTGGTGGTAGTAGTAGTAGTAGTAGGTCGTAGTACTCGTAGTAGTCGTAGTAGTCGTAGTAGTCGTAGTCGTAGTCGTAGTCGTGTAGTAGTAGTAGTAGTAGTAGTAGTAGTAGTAGTAGTAGTAGTAGTAGTAGTAGTGTAGTAGTAGTAGTAGTAGTAGTAGTAGTAGTAGTAGTAGTAGTAGTAGTAGTCGTAGTAGTAGTAGTAGTAGTCGTCGTAGTCGTAGTAGTAGTAGTAGTAGTAGTAGTAGTAGTAGTAGTAGTAGTAGTAGTGGTGGTGGTGGTGGTGGTGGTGGTAGTAGTAGTAGTAGTAGGTCGTAGTACTCGTAGTAGTCGTAGTAGTCGTAGTAGTCGTAGTCGTAGTCGTAGTCGTGTAGTAGTAGTAGTAGTAGTAGTAGTAGTAGTAGTAGTAGTAGTAGTAGTAGTAGTAGTAGTAGTTGTAGTAGTCGTAGTAGTAGTCGTGTAGTAGTAGTAGTAGTAGTAGTAGTAGTAGTA